>CM037855.1:181095967-181488552 GCA_021234595.1 Delia radicum | reverse complement strand
ATTTTTTTTCGAAATGATTGCAACTGAACAAACAAAAAAATAAATGCTTTATGTGCAGTAGAGTGGAATTTTTTTTTCTCTCAACTTTTGAGTTTTCTCAATTATTGTTGCGATTATTGTAGCACTGGGTCTAAAAGTTATGTGGTGTGTATTTGAGAGAAAATTGAGTGCTTAAATGCGTGCCGCCCTGAGATCAAAGCTGAGAATCGAAAAATTTTCTTAAAATGCTGTAATAAAAAATATTTTGCGACATATAATTTTTCATAATTTTGGCATGCTGAGCACGAATATTTTTAATTTCTGAAATCGGAATAACGGTTTCCGAGATATTTCGATTTGTCTTTTATAAAAAATGGAGTTTTTTTCCTCCATTCTAGAATTTTTTTTAAAAAAATCGCAAATTTTGTTATTTTTGCTTTTGAAAAGTAAAAAATCAAAATTTTTTCTTAAAATGCTATAATAAAAATATGTCGCGACATATAATTTTTTATTAATTTTGGCATGTCAAGCACGAATATTTTTAAATTTCTGAAGTCGGAACAATGGTTTTTGAGATATTTCGATTTGGCTTTTATAAAAAATTTAGTTTTTTTTCCTCCATTCTAGAATTTTTTTGAAAATATCGTAAATTTTGTTATTTTTGCTTTAGAAAAGTAAAAATCAAAATTTTTTCTTAAAATGATATAATAAAAATATGTCGTGACTTGCGAATATTTTTAAATTTCTGAACAACGGTTTTGATATATTTCGATTTGGCTTTATAAAAATTAAGTTTTTTTCCTCCATTCTAGAATTGTTTTTGAAAATATCGTAAATTTTGGTATTTTTGCTTTAGAAAAGTAGCCAAACCAACTTTTCATAATTATGTCAATATTTATTAAAGGATAACTTGTAAATTTACCTACAAATATCTCGGAAAAATAGAAAATTCCATAGTAAAATTGTTATGCTTTTCAATTTTATACACACGATTACACTGCGCAACTCGACAAATAAAACAAGTTCTTAACGCAGTTTTTTATACATAAAACTTTAAAAATCAAATATTTTATCTTAGTTTCTTATGGTAAATACATAAAAGACCTTCATTAACATTCGGGCATCAAATTTGGTTATTTGGTCAAATTTGGTATTTTACAATTTCTGCCCAATTTATTATTCCATTTCGCATCTATCAAAGCATTTTTCTGCATGAGCAAAAAAACAAATATGACCAATTATTTCATGTAAATAAAAAAATAAAGGTTCATGGGAAAACGCAAAATATGCCTAAAATTTATATGAAAAATGTTGACTACACTCAGGGAAAAAGCTTTATCAAATTTATAAAAAACTTCATAAATATGAAGAAAAACTTAATTGATTTCCGTCCAATGTAAATAAATACTCGTATGATGAAGTTGAAATGTTTCATAAATATGATGATTAGGTTTCATAACTTTTTATGAAGTGCTTAATAAATTTTTGTCTTTTGTTTTATTGAGCTAAAGATCCTTTATTTTATAATTATAAATATTTATTTCCAATATTTCGTCTTCGCATTGGAAGACTTCTTCAGGGAAAATTTTTTATAAGAATTTTTTCCCTGAAGAAGTCTTCCAATGCGAAGACGAAATATTGGAAATAAATATTTATAATTATAAAATAAAGGATCTTTAGCTCAATAAAACAAAAGACAAAAATTAATTCAAAAAGATCGAAGAAAAAAAAAAAAAATGTGCTTAATAAATATTATAAAACCTTTCATAAATAGGATGATGCTGCTTCATAAGCTTTTATGAAATGTTTCATTAATATTTTTATAAAATATTTATATTTTAAAAGTTAAAAACATCAATTCAAGTTAAAAACTTCCATTTGAAATTAAAAAATGTTATTCTCTATTTAAAAAACATCAATTAAAATTATTATATTAATTCTATTTACAATTAAGAACAACTCAAATAATATTTAATTGATGTTTCAGAATTTTAAATAATATCTCCTAGATTTTGAGTTTATAAAAAATTTAATTGCAAATCATATTTTTTCTATTTCATATCAAAAATAAAAATTTAAATTTATGATTACTAAATTTACCTATTTTTCACAAAAAAGGAAACATTTATTTTCACAAAATTTATGAAACTTTTTTATGAAATGATGAAGGTCTCTGAAACATTTGTCATACATTTTTTTATAAAACCCTTCATCATATTTATGAAGTTTTCATAAATACGATGACAAACGATTCATGAAACCATTTCATTAATATGATGAAACTGTTTTCCCTTAATATGATGAAACTTTTTTCCCTTAACAAAATAGCTTCAACAATATTGTATACATAGCTTTAGTGGTTTGTCCTGGCCGCCAAGGGGATAGTTTTCCCTACGTTCACCCATATTTTTACCACGTTCCTGGCCAGAAATCCAAAAAGTATCATATATGTGAGCCAGTTCATATTAGAAGAAGCATATATTTTAGTTTTCAAATTTCTGACTAAAGGGATGTGGCAGCCCACCAAGGGGGATACTTTTACCCTGTATATACAGATGTTAACATCTGTTTAGAAACTGACATACTAAATGTTAAGATCCTCGCTTTAGCGGTTTGTTTAGCCCGCCAAGGGGGAGATGTGTCTCCATACTACCCCTTCTCTTAGGAATTTCCAAAAATCCACACTCTACAGATGTCTACTCCTGAAAACCCACTTACCAAATTTGAAGTTCCTAACCTCAGCGGTTTGGCCAAGGGGAAAACTTTTCCCCCTATTAGCCCCTATTTGACCACGTTTCTGAGCCAAATTCCAGAAAGTACCATACCATGGAGTTGGGTTTTATCCGAAAGAACACATATTGGAATAGAAACCAGAAACCCCTCCCCGTAAGAGTTTCCAAAAATCCCGTATTAGCGGACGTCTACGCTGGTGGATGGATCTTCATGCCAAATTTCTAGTTCCCAGCTCCAGCGGTATAGGGCTGGACGATGTTGAGTCAGTCAATGAGTGAGTGAGAAACGTACCCCAGTAAAAAACGTTGCTTACATGCAAGCTGGTTTGCAAGGTAGTAAGCCAAAAAGAATCCCTTAGAAACCTTCTTACATATGCTATGATTTTTATATGGCGAGTTCTCACTTGGAAGCATTACTTTTGGGCAAAATTAGCGCTTATAAAAAGCTGTGATTTCATGGCTTTCAGTAAATTCATATTGCATGTCTACATTATAACGATTTAAAGCAATAATATGAATATGAATATAATATAATTTATTTTACATTAAATTATGCAGGTATTAATTTTATTTATTTTTTTACCACTCCACGTGCTAGCTCTTGAGAAACAGTTATATGACTAATTATTTTTTATTTAATACTCGAAAACATCAAACGCAATGAAAAATCACTCGGGAAACCTGGTACATATCGTTTATAAGTCCACGATATGAAACTTTCTGCATTACAACCTGCATTCTCATAAGGGATTAGGGTAAGCTGCTTACAACCTGCTTCCTTGTTAGGGAAACAGTAAGCTCAATATTTTTTCTGTTTATTTTTATACGAAAATTATTCGTTTCTTTTACTGCTTCTCAGTATTATGTAATAGTAAGCACTTACATCAGCGCATTTGTTTTGTCCTGCTTCTCAAAACACGACAATTTTTTGCTGGGGTTATTCTTTTATATAATATATAGATAACTTGATTGAAAAAAGTGAAAAGTGAAATAATTCGGTGTCGGAAATTATTCGATCTCACTCCTTAAAACATTCCTTCGACGCATATGTTTTCAATTTAATTATTTCTGCCCTAAGCCAGAACTAAGTCTACCGGGTAAAGGCTTAACTACAAAAAACAATGTAGCAAAAATAACCGCTCAGAATGGTCAAAATACCTAACGTACAATTAACAGCAAAATTGTAAAAAATAATTTCAACTGTAAGGGAATGTTCTCTAATGTGGCATGTTTGCTAAAATTTACCTTTTGTTTTTTTTTCGTCTTGTTGCATGAATATGTCAAAATGTCAACTGTCTCTATTTTAAAAAAGTTTCGATGTGAATGCACACGTTTTTTCTGGTTTTATTGTGCGCTCAGGGGAAAAAAGATTCAGCATATTGATGATATTGTTTCATAAATCGTTTGTCATCAATTACACACAGTCACAAAATTAGAAAAAGTAGAACTGCGATTTAAATTTGTATCAGATTTTGTTTCGCTGATTCCAAATCTGAATAAATTTCTTGATTTTTTCAGCTTTTTCCCGTGTTGATTAACATTATTGTTATTAATTTTTTTTTTATATCAAAATAAAATTTCCATAATTTTATTGACATTAAATATTAAATATTAAAAATATTTTCGTACTAAATATTGGTAGTTCCAAGTACTAATATTTATTTATTGTAACCGTTACCACAAATATTTTTTCAATTTAGTATTGAATTATTGCAGAATAAATTTGGTTGTATTACAAAATTATTGAATGGAAAAATATTTTTACTGTTCTAATTACGAAAAATTCTATAACCTTTGTAAAATTTTTTATTGATCAAATGTTTTTTTTTATATATTTTCAACTAATTTATTTTCTGTGTGTAGTTTGCTGTTGTAGTTGGATTTGAAATTTGGCATATTCCACTTTTTTTTTTATATAGCCCAAAACCAGATGTAGGGCCACATTAGCGAACATTTCCCTACTATTAAAATTTTAGCTCAATCAGGGTTTTCCTATTATTAGCTAATTTCTATATGAGTAGGGTCGTTTCTACCAGTGAATGACAAAAGTATCATTTTGAGTACTTTTAAAGTATTAGTGATCCAACGTGTATGAATATGTACAATAGGGTGATAACTTTTTGCATTTTTTGCAAATATCAAATCTCCCCAGACAAAATCGTGTAGGGCATGGACAAATATTAAGAACTGCGTTTTTAGTTTTTCGCTATCGTTAAAAAAGGGTACGCACCAAACGCGTTAAAATTTCGAATCAAACAAAGTTAAAAAAAAACTTTTTTTGATGCCTCAACGTCTGACCATCACATCTATATAATTAAGGCATGCTGATTTCAATAGTAAAGTCCATTTTCGAAGTCAATGGAATAGTTTTCTTCCAAGTTTGCTTACTTACAAATGTATGAACCATATTTTAAAAAAATTGTTATTAAAAAAAAATTAAAAAATATATATTAAAGGCATTTTAGAAATCGCTGTCGGTGCGTACGGTTTTTTTACCAAATTGAACTGAAATAGTTTTTTTTATCATTAATACAATATTTGCCATTAGAAAACCCCTGGGGAGAATTTTGTCCAAAAAAGTTATCCCCCTAATGTACAAGTAATAACACAAGTATACATTAAGTATACTCTAATTAATTTCTGTTGAAATTTACCCAACTTATAGTAGGAAACTGTACTCCTACTATAAGTTGGGTAAATTTACTCTATGTGTGTAAATGAAAAAAATACGCACATTGAGAGTAAGTTTGTGAACACAAAGTTGGTAAATTTACAATGGAAGTGTGTAAAATTTTGATAAAATTTATGAATAAATGAGTAATTTTACCAAATTTTTGTGTAAAAAAACATGATTTACGTGCAATTATACGTATAAAATGCGTAAAAATACATATTTATAAGCGCAAAAACCCCCTAAAAATGCGTAAATTTACCTTCCGGTAAAAAAGAATAACAGCCCAAAAAAAATTTTTCAAATAAAACAAAAAATTAATTTTTAGAAAGAGTTTTATTAATGTGTTGTATAATAATAAATTTAATAATAAATATTTGTATATAAGTTGTTGTACATATACAGAGCTTCAAAGATTGAATTCTATTTAAAAAAAAATTAAATCGGATTTTTTTAAATCGAATGATTTTTTTTTCTTCAATCATTGGAAATTCAATAATTGGGAGTTCAATCTATTTTTAACTTAATCGATTTACAATTTGCCGAAATCGGCGAAACTGAAAAATACCGCCAGAATTGAAAAAAATCGCTAAAATCGAAAAAATATCGTTAAAATGAAAAAAATCCCAAAAATTTAAAAACACTCCAAAATTGAAAAAAAAAGCCAAAAATGTAAAAATTACTTAATTGAAAAAATCGACAAAATTTAAAAAAAATCGCCAAAATTAAAAATAAATTACTAAAATTTGCCAAAATTAAAAAATCGCCAAAATTAAAAAAAAAATCGCCAAAAATTTCTAAAAGTAAAAACATTGCCAAACTGAAAAAACTTCAAAACTCAAAAACGGCATAAGTAAAAAATCGCGAAAATTTAAAAAAAAAATCACCACAATTGACAAAAAATTTATCAAATTGGAAAAAGTTGTCCGTGTCTTTTATTTATCTCTGTTAGTTTTTGAAAAATAGGCGATGTTTCAAATAAATACTCTTTGTTATCTGCGATGCTTACTTTTCGAGAAAAACGCGATTTAAGAATCCAGCCAATCAAATCGAAATTTAGGATCGTTGTAGGGGTAAAAATAAAATAGCAACTGGAAAAATGTTTGCACAGGTGTTCAAAACTCAACCCCAATACCGACCTGATTGGCTAGGTTCCTAGATCGCGTTTTTCTCAAAAACAACACATCGCAAAGCAAAAAGAGAATTTATTTGGAACATCGCCTGTGTTTCGGAAACTAATAAAGATACATTTACAGCTATTTTAAGTTTCTCGTCAGTATTTTTCGTTTTTCAATTTAAGCTTTCTTTCCAATTTGAAAATTTGTTTCATTTTTGGCGAGTTTTTTTTGCAAATTTTTTATTTTTTATTTTTAATTTCGAAATTTTTTTCATTTTTAGCTATTTTTCTAATTTTTGGCGATTTTTTTAATTTTTGCCGATTTTCTTTTAGTTTTAGGGATTTTTCTAATTTTTTGCGATTTTTTTAAATTTTTAGCGATTTTTTAATTTTTGGAGGTTATCTTTAAATTTTAGCGTTTTTTTCAAATTTGGAGATTTTTTTAATTTCAGCGATTTTTTTTTTTATTAATTTTAACGATTTTTTTCATTTTTGGTGATTTTTTTCAATATTGGCGATATTTTTAAATCGATTGAGTTAAAACCGACTGAATAAATCGAATGAAGAATTTTTTTCTTTAAAGCTATGTACATATATTATATTTTGAAAATATTTTTCCTCAATTAGGCTGCAAACACTTGGAAATAAACTAAACACTATCACTAATACTTCTAGTAATACATTTTTTTTTTCATTAAAATTCTCAATAAATTAAATTTTTTAGATTTTATTGGCTTTTTTCAATTTGTTTAATTTTTTTTTCAATTTAAAAATGTCAAAATATTTATTACTATTATAAGTTAGTATATTTACAAACTTTGTGCGTAAAAATTTTATTCAACAAAATAATACTACTTTTAGGCATAATGTGTTTAATTGTAAACACATAATTGGTAAAAATACTGTTAGTGGGTATTATTATATATAAAAGTGTGCGCAAAATAGTTTTACGCATTTTGATGTATAAATTTACCGAATTTGTGTAATAATACATGAAACTTTACTCGTTTTATAGTAGTAAATTTACAATCATTTTTTAAAGTGTATACTTCAAGTATTTTCACAATTTCATAATTTAGAATCATAATGATCTTTCTTGGACCTAGCCTATTTGTATTATCAGGGTGAATTAATACTCCGTTTTGGTCTATCTCGTTTAGTTTCGGAGATACAGGCCTTTTAAAATACATGTACAACATGTACCAGGGATGTTAAATAGGGTTTTCAATTTTGTACCAACCTCCAAAAAAATTGTACTTTTTGGACCTTCATGGTACCATTTTTTTTTGTAATTTATTAAAACAACAAAGAATGTACATAAAAATTCACTTGTACACAAAAAAACAAAACTTAACAATAACATAAGGTACAAAAAAGTCTTATGAATATATGAGATCAAAATCATGGAATTATTTGTTTAGTTAATAAACTATTTGGAACTTCTAGATCATAGCAGCACGAATTTGTCGATCTTAACCAATCCTTTGTCTGTATGAGACTTGATAATGCACATGTAGTTTGTTTCTTTTCTTAGTTTTTATAATATTTTAAAAGAAAAAACTCTTGCCACATTTGCAGATGAGTGCGGAATGGATAAAATTCCAGCAACGACTCTGGAAATGTCTGGAAACATATTGAAATTCAGTTCATTTTGAAAATTAGCTACTACCGACCAAAAACTATAAATGCTTTAATTTTTTAACGACTTCAGTTGCTCAACATCAGCGAAAGCCCTAAATTGATTATTTATTGAATCAAAATTTGCAATTTCATTCGGGAACATTTTTACTACAATACTACTTGTTTTACCTGAAATAATATTGTCTAGAGTAAACTTATGGAACCCCATTAATAATTCGTTATTAAAGTTGACGTTGGTTGTCAAAACTTCGCATAATTTTATATAACATTGTGTGGCATTTTCTTTGATTTCTTTAACAATAATTTAATTTAATTTTCACTTCTTCAGAATTTTAATAAATTCAAAATGAAAGTGAAGTTGGCTGCAACAAGTGTCAATATATGTTAGAGCTCTATACACCACAATACCAGTCTGCCAGATAAATTTTGTGAAAAATCTTCAAATTTGCGATATTTAAAAAAAAATCGACAATTTTATTCTACAAAATCCTCAAAATGATGATAAATCGTCAAATCGCCTATGGTCGCATATATTTTACGCGCTCATTACATAAAACGAATAAATGCAATGAAAAAGGACACAATAACAATTTGTTTGCTATAATAAAAATTCAAAAAGGTGAAAAATTCAAATTTGTTAAATTGTACTAAATGAGTCGCGGTAGTACCACGGTACTTTAGAAGGTCAAAATGTACCAAAAAAAGTACAATTGTACCAACTTTAACATCCCTGACATGTACTATGAGCAAGAATAATTGAATAGTTGAAGAATAATTGAATTGATTGATTGAATATGGTCAATTATTCTTGATATGAGTACATACTTATCTGAGTATGTACATATGTTACTTTTTTTATGTGTGCATGATGTCAGTCTCTGGTTCCTACTCATGCACTCACTGGAAAAGCTTCATCATATTCCTCGTTTTTCATTCAATGTAACTTTTTCATAAATATTTATGAAACTGTTTCATAAAAATATTGCTAAGTGAATGCGTTTCTGAATTTCACTCGGATCTGGCTCAATTTAGATACTGCACTCCTCTAGACTAAATAATTTGTCTGTTTTGCCCTATATCTTTCGGTTTTCGGCATATGGCCCATTATCATGAAAAAAAATATTGATAACATTTTTCTATGAAATGATGAAGAAGTTATGAAAAGTGTCATCATATTTATGAAAAAATATGACAATGTTTCATAGCTTTTCTTCCAATGAAACTGTTTTATAAATATGATTAAACTTTTATCCCTGAGTCACCCTATGGACTCTTAAGACCAATTCACGTGCGAACTTGAAATAATCTTCTTTTCCTTTATATTCGTCCCTGTACGTAGTTCTTATTTTAAAAATAAAAAGAAAAACCCCTAATCATTCCAACTTATCTTGTTATTTTGCAGGAATTACAAAACATTTTTCTACCACAAGTCGCAATTTATGGTGTATTCTTTGAAGTAAGTCTAACAGCACATACGAGAGGAGGACAAAGCACGTCTACTTTTACAGATTTTACAAAAACTATTGTTCATTTGCCAGGTAAGTTTATGTGATAGTTCACGGTTCGTCTGAAGCAGCTTTAGGTTAAAAAAAAATTAACTGAATTTTATTTTTGCCGTAGTCCGTACGCTTCATTAGAAAGAAAAAACAAATTTCTGTGTGAATTTCTTTAAATTAAGTATGAATAAATCTGCTAACTAAATGAGAATTACATGCAGGTTTAAATTCAATGTTATAAAATTCAAGCTATAAAAACATTTGGTAAGGCAACAACACTTTATCCAATTGTTTTTTGATAAGGCAAACAATATTGATCACTTTTTAATCAAATGTGTTATTATTTAATTGAAAAATAATTCAATTAAAGAGCTATCAATATCTAATTGAATTAGCAATTTTCGTTGTTGGCTGAACTTCAGCAATTAAAGTTATTGAATCGACGGTTTTCGTGATTGAAATGGGTTTTTGTTTTTCTGTGTGTAGTATTGTAATTGGGGAACCTTGTTTTAGTACAGGGTGTACTTACAGGTTGTCAGAGTTGACTACCTCGTGTATAAAAAATCTTTTAGAGGGTGTAACTTTTGTAAATGTGGACATATTTCTAAGAGGTTTTTGTGTTAATTTGTATTACCTGTTATTACTAGGGTTTTTCTTTTCCCGGGATTACTTATTTCCCTGGAATTCCCGCTCGGTAAGAAAATGATTAAAGTTTCTTTTTAATTGACAACGTTTCCTTTCAAAAAGATTCATTAATATGACCAAACGAATTTTTTTTTTTTTAAAGAGAAGCAACACTCAGGAAATTCTTTCCATTAATAAATGTGTTGCTTTCTTTGGAAAGAGAATAGTGGAGAGATGAAAGGTGGTGAAAGATGAAAGGTGGTGAAAGATGAAGGGCTTCAAACATGGCAACACTGTAATTGCGCGAGATGATAAGTCTTAGAACAGTTGTTGCTCGCCAGCTGATGTAGAGTTGGCGAATTTATTGAAGTTTTTGTTTCATAGCCCTGATTCATTATTTTACTTCGGTGGGGCAAGTGCTATGGGAACTCCGAAGGTGGTCTCAGCGATACATATAAGTGATAGAAAACTCATACATATTATTTTTCTAAATTGATGTTGTCGTCACCGGGAATCGAACCCGGGACCATCTGTGTAGCAGTCCAACGCGCTAACCATTACACCTTAAAAATTGCTTATCTCCGGTTTATTGGTACATTTTTAGAACTTAAATTTTTTAGTATTTTAAATAAAAATTACATTTTAGTATTTTAAATAAAAATATTAAGAAATTTTTCATAAACTTTTTCTCATAACATTTCATAGTTTCATAAAACAAACTTCTTTCGATTTTATAAATTAACTCTTCATAAATTTATGAAATTTTTTTAAAGACTTAATTTTTTTATTTTTTCATAAAATTTCATAATTTGATTAATTTTCATACATTTTAAATTGTAGTTTTAGTATTTAATTTTCAATTGTTCAAAATATTTTTTGAAGTGCTTTATTATTTCAATGTAAGCTTTTATTAATTTTGGACTTCAATGAAATGGTTTAAAAAATCATGAAAAGCGGTTCATTGGCTAAGTCCCAATGCATTTTTCAATTCATTCATAAAGAGAACTTATCAATATTAAAAAATTTTATGAAACTGTTTCATAAATTTTATAAAGGCTTCATTTTCGAAATGATTCAATAGTTTTATGAAGATTTTCTTTAGTTCTACAAACATTTCATAAACATTGACTTTCATAGATTCTATGAAAAGTTCCAATTAAGGAGTGCCAGTGACAAATTTCATTAAAGCTACGAAGAAATTCATTACTGAAGTGAATATAATTCTCTCAGTGTAGACTCATCCATATTGATTAGTAAAAATAGAGAAATTGTAAATCTCTCAGTAGCTGCGAAAAATAGCTGATAGCAGCCGAAATATGACTAACAAGTAGGCTGAGATTAGTATTTTATACACAAAAGTCGTTGCTGAATAATAGCGATTTCAAAAAATACATTCGAACAATTTCTGCAGAAGGTTGTCGAATCAAATAATATCCGTACGATTGGTGCCAATAAGGACGCTTAAAGCTGATTTAAGTCATTCGTCATGGAGTGACTTTGAATTTGGGATTGCACACAGAGAAAACTATCTGCATGATATCAATGAATTTTTGCATTAGATCTATGAAATGTCACTGGCACTCGTCCATTGAAACTTTTTATTAAATTAATGCAGTTTTTCATAAAATTTAATTATAAATTTCGTTTTATTTATTAAAAATTTCATACAACTAATGAAAAGGTTCCATCAAAAATAATTTCATTACATCTATGATACTTTTTCATGAAGTTTAAAAAATTTTTCATTCACATTGTAAAGAAAACTTCATTAGTTTAGTGAAACAATTTCATTAAAATTCGTCCATTAAAATTCTCCCTGTGCATAGAGTTTTTAGGCGTTTTATAGCATATTTTGAACATTTTCATCATTAAATATATCGGGATTCTTCAAATCATATCAATGAAATGTTGCATTAAATCTATGAAGTGTCCCTGGAACTCGACCATTTAAACTTTTTATTAAACTAATGCAGTTTTTATAAATTGTTTTAAAAATTTTCTTTTTATTTATTAAAAATTGTATACGCCTAATGAAAAAGTTTCATTAAAATTTGTTTCATATAAATTGTGAACCTTTTTCATAAAATTAAATAAAATTTTAATTTACTTTGTGTAGAACACTTCATTAGTTTAGTGCACAATTTCATTACAACTCGTCCAAGAAAATTCTCTACGTACAATTTTTAATTTATACTCCTAACGTTATTAATATAATGTTAAGAAACAAATTCCTGGGAATTACCGAAGTATTTCAAAGGATTTCGGGATTGAAAAATGGCGAGTACTTAACATTTCGTATGCCGTACGTTGGACCCAACTCCCAACAAACATCAATTTTTTATTAAATTGTGGGCGTTGTGATGTGATGGTTAGCGCGTTGGACTGTTACACAGATGGTCCCGGGTTCGATTCCAGGTGACGACAACATCAATTTAGAAAAAATAAAATATATATGAGTTTTCTATTACTTATATGTTCGGTGTTCCCATAGCACTTAATAATGAATCATGGCTATGAAACAAAAAAGCTTCAATAGATTCGCCAACTCTACATCAGGAGGCAAGCAACAACTGTTCTAAGATTTATCTCGCGCAATTACAGTGTTGCCATGTTTCAACCCCCTCATCCTTTCCCCTTTCCAAAGAAAGCAACACATTAATTAATAAGAAGAATTTCCTGAGTGTTGCATCTCTTAAAAAAAAAAAAATGTGAAATGTATGAATTAAAAAATACAATACAACATCTTCTATCCTTATTTAATTTATTAAATTTGCTATAAGCCTAATTCAGGCTTCATCCTAAATTTGTAATAAGCTCTATACTATATATGAAATGGTCATAAGTTGATAACTCGTAACTGATAATAAAATTACCACTTGAGATATAATTGAGTTGATGGAGAAGTCGTTTGGCATGCTTAGCTCAAGTTGGAATCTAACTTTTTAATATAAGGCATCAACTTATGACCATCGAAATGCAAAATACTTTCTACTAATCAAAAATATTTTTTCTATTTTTATTTTTTTTTTGCTGTTTTTTTTTTTTTTGTAGATAAAAATCCTTTTGTAAAACTGATTGCAGTCATATTAGCACCAATTTTCTGTGTAGCAATTCTATCATTAACCATATTTATGATATATCATCGTAGAGCAAAACTGAAACGTTACCAGGAGAGATGTAAATATTTTGAGGTAAGTTTCAAGCATTTTATAAGGAATTTTCAATTTAGGCATGTTTTTCAATTTAGGTGGTATATATATTGTAAGGCATATACTTTGTATTCCACGCAACATTACCTACTTAAGCCCAATTACTTGCTAATCTGTGCAATCTATGGGATTAATTTGGAAATACAATTTTAAATTTGAAATATCTATAGTTACTGCTTTATTTTATCAACAACATATCTACACACACAAAAAAAACAGTTTTGTAGTTGCAAACGAATTTTTTGTCAACCGAATTTTTGTGTTTCCACGTACTATCACTTTTATTCAATTTTAATACTATTGTAACAGCCGACATTTATTTACAAATTTCGAATTTTTATGGTAACAATTGAATATTTTATGTTTATGGACTATAATCTATACTTCTATACTAATATTATAAAGAGGTAATGTTTGTATGTTTTTTTGTTTGTAGAAAGTAATCTCCGTAACTAATCATACGATTTCTAAATTTTTTTTACCAATATTTAATTTGGTCCTCCAGGATGGACATAGGCTATATATCGTTCCGGAATTGTTTTTTTTTTTTAAAGTTATGAGCGGAAACATAAAAATAATCTATATATATAAAATACAATGTTTGTATGTTTGTCCTCTATAGACTCTAAAACTATCCAACCGATTTGGCCCAAACTGGTTTCATTCGAAAGGTTATAGTCCAAATTAGGTTTTCGGATATATATATTTCAAGTGGGCGTGGCCCCTCCCACATAAATTGAATAACATCATATATCTTGACTATTGTGATAGCAAGAGTTTTGTAACATTGCAGTATCCCATATGTTACTGATTTGAATAATCAAGAAAAAAATGGACGGGATCGGACCAGTGGGATTGGCAGCTCCCATACAAATATTGAATATCATATATGTATCTACAGTACTATAAAAGCCATAGTCTTAGAAATTTGTGCACGTTGATTATTTGTTAATGTGAATAGTCATGGGAAAATTGGGCGGGATCATACCAGTGGGCGTGGCAGCTCCCATACAAAGTGATTATTTAGCTCATATACAAAATTAATATTAATATTAAATATCTAGGGTTCTATATTAGCTATATAGCCTTCAAATTTTGTACGAGTCCATCAATTACAAATATTAGTAGTCGAACTGAAAATGGGCGGAATGGGATAAATGGGCGTGGTACCGCTATATATATATAAAACAGGATGTGTGTATGTATGTAACGTATGGACTCCAAAACGGCTGGGCCGATTTTGATGAAATTTTTAGGGAATCTTCAGAATATTCAGGCGGGTGACACTGTGAAGTCTGATTTTTGATTTTCTGCCTGTGGGTGGAGGGGCGTGGCAAAATCCAAGTTTCATATTGTACCACCAATGACATATATGTACATATATTTATTTTTTTTGCTTTTTTTTATTTTATTTTTTTTTTGAAAGCCGTTGTCATGTTTTTCAAAACGAGATATCAAACTCTTAAATCGGTTATGTAGTTCCGAAGATATTTACAAAAAACCTATGTTAATCTTCAAGCTTTGTTACACGAACACAACAGCCTCATCCGTCTATTCAAAACAGCCCTAGACCAGATTCCGACAGATGATTATACGGTTGTGATAAGAGCTGACCAGACAGCGGCTGGTGAGCATGAGCGGCGCTTTAATGCACCGGTGATAGGTAACGTCGCAGTTGTTATGTCAGTTGTTTTCAGCTATTCATTTTATATACTTCAGCAAATAAAGGCGATAGAAGGACAAAGAGGCGTTGGGCTTCCCATGAAATTACAAATTTTAAAATGATTTACTAATGTGAATTTATTTTTTTAATTATTTATTTGCGTAAAAAAAATTGATTCATTTAAAGAATTAATTACAATTAAAATTTGAAGGCAAAACACTAATAACATGAATCTCCGAATTGCAAGATGTCGTTTGGAAACAACGAAACAAAGAATTGAACATATGGGTAGTTTTGAGTTCAATAATCTTCCTCAGAATTTGAAAAACATTGAAAGGATTTCAATTTTTAAAAATGGTTTAAAAGAGTTTCTCCTCCAAAATTTAGAAATGCTTCTATTGTAAAAATTTATTTTGATATGTAATATAATATAGAAACATATTTTTTTTTATTTTTTTTTCTTTTTTTATTATAAATCTTGTTGTATATAAAAACTTATTTAATATTTTTTGCCAACTCGCCTCAATAATGTCCAAGTGGCGCTGAGGCACTATCTATATTTTGTAAAATATTTCCTTTTTTTTTTAAAAATAAACTGAATTAAACAATGTTTGCCTGGTCAGCTAGTATTCTATAAATAGATTCAAATGCGTTCAACAAAATTTTTTTTATTTAAAAACGAATAATATGCATCGAACTGGGCTCGAACCGGCGATCTTCCGTTTGTCAGGCCTAAACTCAGTTTAAATATGTTTTTTTTTTTTTTTAAATTTCAACCTTCAATATTTTCTAGTTTCAGTTCTCCGCGAACTGGGCTTAAACCAGCGACCTCCTGCTTGTCAGGCAATTACTTTACCTCTAGCCCAAACTCAATTTGAGTTTGTATTTTTAATTTTCTACCTTGAATTTTTTTTGTTCAAGTTTAAATATTAATGTCTAAAAATAGATTTGTATGTAGAACAGAAATTGAGTGGCTAATTTAAATATTTTATTATAGTTACCAAAACTATTAAAAAATTTGATATTATTTTAAAATACGTGTTGTTTTAGATGTGGTCTCATCAAACGAGTTTCAGCTAAATTCAGGGGTACTGCAAGGTTCTGTTCTTTTTCCTACACTTTTTCTTATTTTTTATTAATGACCTTCTTGGTCAGACCTTCAATCCTATCTACTCTTTTGCAGATGACAGCAACATTTGTCGTTCATTTTCATTCGATCACAGGCCAAGCTCTTTGGAGATAGAGGGCATGCGGTTAGAACATGAATGACACTCTCAATCAAGACCTTTCTTCAATCTCCGAGTGGGGTCGCGCGAATAAGGTCGATTTTAATGCACGCAAGACCCAATGTTGAATGTTAACCCACAGGGCTGTGGAATTAACATTGTCATCTGTAGCTATGGATGGTATAGGTATTGAGGAATCGGATACTCTTGATGTTCTGGGCATGAGAATACAGCGTGATGTCCGTTGGAATAAGCACGTATTTCAAGTGTCGAAAGAGGCATTCAAGTGTCTTGGTTTTCTGAAACGGTGCAAGACTTACTTCACTCCATCCGATCTCCTTACTATTTATACCAGCTATATCCGGCCGAAAATGGAATACAACTCTCATATATGGGCAGGGGCTCCACTGTCTATTCTGAAGCTTCTGGACCGTGTTCAGGGGAGGGCGGTGAAGCTTATCAATGACAGTAGTGTATCCAACTCTATTGATTCAATTGGGCATCGTCGGAATGTGTGTTGTGTGACACTTTTCTATCGATATTACCATGAGAGATGCTCATCTGAGATAAGTGAACTTATTCCACGAGCCCGAGTTCTTATTCGTATTTAGGGTTGCCATATTTGAAAAGTGAAAAAAAAGTACATTGATGAAAAAAAACAGTACTTTTCAAAAAAAAACAGTACATTTTTGTATTTATTGTTAACATAACTTTTACTTCAATACATCACATATTTACTTAAAATATGTTAATACACCGAACTAAATAGCGTAGGTAAAATCAACAAAAAAAATTTTGTAGATCTTTAACGAAATTTTGTCAATTTTTTTTTAAGATTTAACAAATTTTATTCAAATCAACAAAATTTCGTCAAGTTTACATAAATTGACTAAATTTCGTCAAATTGGCTAAAATTATTAGTTTGGACGCCATTACTTTTCGCATTGGGCAGTGTCATGAAAAAAAATTGAGTTTACAAACATCCATTGCTTGAAAAGTAAACAAACCAAACTTATATATGTACAAAGAAACGAAATGGAATTAATACAGGGAGATTCAAAAAATTTATTTAAAATATATTGTACACACGAACAAAAACATGGTTAAAAAATATATATTCTTTGTACACGCAAAAAAACTTCTTTATATAAAAATATGTAAAATATACAAAAAAATAGTACAAATCCAAAAAAAAAGTACTTTTGCGTACTGTTTTAGGTGTTGTGAATAAAACAGTACATTTTTCAAAAAACAGTACTTGTACTGTTTAAAACAGTACGAATGGCAACCCTATTCGTATTACTCGCTTATCTAGTAGAGCACATCCGTTTGTAGTTGATTGTCCTGTGTTTCCCACAACGCATTACAGAGAAAATTCGTTTTTTTTGTCGAACGATTCGTATGTGGAACAAACTTCCCGCAGAAGTCTTACCTGTTACTTACAATTTAGAAAATTTAAATCAAATATCCACAAACACTACTCCCTCTTTCCTCCTTCCCATACTCTATTTTCCTGATCAATACAATGCACTACATGAGTAGGGGCCATTCCCTGAGTATTGGTTAAATTAACAAAAAAAAAATTGGTGACGAAAACCTATATTTTAGATAGAGTGATTCAGGCACGTAGCTAGGAATTTGTTTCGGGGGGGGGGGGGGCTTTTCAATTTTTTATTTATATTTTTTTTTGCACACTAGAGTAACAGCTTTTTTTTTTTTTTTTTTTTTTTTTGATTGCTAAATTTTTACCTATCATGTATTAATAATAGAAATCGCTTTCTCAGGTCATTTTGCAACAAAAACCTCCCGCATAAAGTGCATTTCCTTAAAATGCATTTTTTTTATTTTTTACTTATTGTGTTCATTATTTTGCGAATTTTGACGTCTATATCGCGAAACAACGCTTTAATCTGTGTGATTTTTAGTTTAATTAAATAAAAAAAGGATTATGCGGAAAACTTTTTGAAAACCGCGAAAAATAAAATTGCGTTACTTTATATTTTTATGTGCTAATATACGTCTAGGCTAGCTAAAACTTGATAAATGTAAAAAAAAGTAAAAAAGTTTCAACTTCTAATAACCCGATTAAAATTAATATGATGCTTTATATAATCATACGAAATTTAATGTGAGTCTTAATACAGTTTTATCGGAGAAATGGGCATAATAATTAAATAACATCCGAATAATGACGCGATACAATTTAATACGATTTTATATAGCGGTATAAATTTATATCTGAACTGATACTGATATATACAAAATAAGCTATAGTTTTATCTGGTTTTTGATTTTAAAACGTCATGAAAATCCGAAATATCTATTAATCCTTTTAGACTTTAGCTAAATTTGTAACAAATTCCATAGCATTTGGATGTTTTATTATATTCAAAAATAAAAAATAATATAATGAAAATGAAGATTTTGTGGAATTGATTAACTTACACAATTGAATAACAAACACGGAAAAAACGTTGAAACTAAATTTAGAGTTTTAGATTGAAAAAAATCTTAGACTAAATTAAGAACTCATAATGTTACAAATAAAACAAAATCTTTTTTTAGGGTTAAGAACCAAAAAGAAATCAATTCAAAAGACAAAAATTGGGGTAAATTTTGTGTATACAATTATACACAAAATGATACAATTAATTGTACTATTGTATTGTTGTAATACATATTTATATCCAAAATATGATTGACAAATTTTCTAGTGTGACTCTGCATGAGGTAATATACAATTTTATCTAAAATAAAATTGTGTTTTTTAAAATATGATATAATATCAAAATATATATTATTTTGCAATGTCTAAGTATATAAATATAACGTAATTATTAATTGGATTAGTTTTAGCGTATTCTAAATGCAATATACAATTATACGCAACTAAATATGACATCATATTAATTCTTTTCTACGAAATTAATTGTATATTTATATAGTTATGTCCGTTTTATCTCGGGAAATTAAAGATTTATAACCGTCCAAAATACAAATTAAAAGGCAAATATCCTATATAAATTGTCTGACACTTACAAGGAAGCTTTTCCTTTAAATTTTCTCTTTAAAGGTTCCCTTTAAAATTAATGAAATTCGGATAGGTGATAAAGCAGCAAAAATATATGAAAAACGTATTTGTTTTTAAAATTGTTATAGCACAAAGACTGGTTTAGCTGCTTGATTTTAAAATGTCGCATTTCAAGGAGCGCCGATAGAAATTTGTTTACATTTAGTCTAAAAAAAATTAAGAAAATTTGAGTCACATTGGACCACGTTAACACATTATGCATATCGATCAAAGTTTGAGGCTTAAATTTGTTTAAAAAAATTAAAAAAATATATGAGATATCGTAATATATATCGTAAAAAAGATACTGAAAACTATGTTACCAGATACGGGGGTAGCAAACCAAATTTATATAAAAAGATTGCACTGTAAGTAAAGTAACGACTTTTACGGCACAAGTAAACTTAATTTTGAGTCTTAGTGGTATCTCCATTTTAAAAGATTATGTCAAAATACACAGAAAAAATCATTGTCAAAAAAATTTCAATTAAACTTTTGTTCGATTTCAAACTTACTTTCAATTAACTGTTTAATTGAAAATGAATTTGGTATAAACAAAATTTTCAGTTTTTATAACGTATAATAACAACATTGAAACAAATGCAAAAATTTTAAAAAGTCGCCAAAATTAAAAAAAAAAAAATCGTTTAAGGTTGAAAATACGCGTTTCTTTAATTTTGGTGATTTTTTTTAAATTTTTTTAGAATTTTGGAGTTTATTTGGGAGTTTTTTAAATTTCTGCAATTTTGAGGATTGTTTTTTAAATTTTGGCAATTTTTTTTTCAAATTTTGCGATTTTTTCAAATGGTCTCGATTTTTTTAAATTTTGGCGATATTTTATAATTTTGGTGATTTTTTTAAATTTTGTAATTTTTCCCAATAGTAAACAATATTCAATTAAATTTTTAATAGATGTGAATAAAACTATATGTAATTGAAAATAATATTAATTAAATAGATACAAATTATTTTAGTTGTTACTACAACCGAATTCAGTTCAACTTTTCTGAATCAACAAATATTTTAGTTAAAACTCAATTTTAGTTTTTTCTGTGTAGACATATTTAATTTTTAGTTTGCATAGTCTCAAACAATTTTTTGATTATATTTTAAGTCAAAGACTTCGAAATCTCTTATGAAATAATTTTATTTATTGATTTTTGTCGAAAATCAACTCAAACAATGATAGCCGCCCATTTGCAGGCGATGTTTTCTAACGAAATTTTAAGATTCGAATCATAAAAAACTATTTCCTATTTGATCCAAGTCAAAAATAAATATTTTCATATTAAATTTATCAATAACATTGTTACTTTCTAACGAATTGTATTAAGTTTTTAAATTTGTCAAATCATTTCGGGGGGGCTCTAGCCCCCAAGCCCCCCCGCCTAGCTACGTGCCTGGAGTGATTGTTTTTTGCATCGAAACTAATATTCGATTTTAACTGCAAATATTTTATCCAAGAGATAAAATCTCCGAAAAGTGGTTGGTTGTTGGTATTGAAGGTAATGTAGAAGATTATGATTATTCAATATTGATAAAAGAAACCAATAGTTTGAATGATGTGACTGTGTTTTGGTTAATTTTATATACTTTCTGTTTACAATACAGTTTAATTATTCTGGTGATGAATTTTAAGTACTTACAATTAGTGTCCTACCGAGTATTCGGCTTCGGAGTTCGACCAAAAATTAAGTTCATCCAAGTTCGGTGTTCGGCCAAATTTTGGCAAATAAATAACAACTCTGGTTATACCATGCGGGAATTGGATCAGTCACTGGTATAGTCACGTGACTAGAACTTTGTGTGCATGAACCAATCCTAGTTTCGGTTCTGCTATATGAAAGTGACCGGTACTTTTAACAATGGCTTGTCATATGAGGTGACAATTGCTACCTGTGGAGCACTTTGTGACGTGACGAATAACTTGACCAAGGTAATCTATCACCGTACCGACTGAAATGAATATGCTACGGGACAAGTTAGAAGTAGGTAGTCTCAAAGTATGACCATCTTAGGATTTATGTTATATACAACAGAACCAGTGGGAAAAAATTATCACGTGACTGGTGTAGGTGTATGTGTCGTAGAACTGCAGAAAAATTGTTAAACTAAAACTGGTCACATATTAAGCGCAATGTGTTCTGTTATAGAGGTAGGTTGAGTGGAAGAGTTTTGTAAAGTACCACTGCACTGGTCTAAGGGGTACATGTCGCCGGGCATGCGAAAAGTAATTAGCAAGTAACCTGTCACTTTTTATTCAGCGTGTGTCATATTATGTACGGGTTGCTAAATAGCCCGTCCGGAACCAGTCTCTTCACTTATTCAAAACAGCGTATCATATTACCTGTTCAAAAAACCTTCAAAAAGGCGCAACAGAAATTAATTTTAACATTAAATTCATTATAACATTTGGAAAAGAACTTATAAAGAAGAGTAACAAAATATATACTCAGTTTCAATTTTGTACCCAAAGAAATTCTTACAAATCGCCAATTACTTATACATAACAATCCGTTGCCTAAAATCTTGTAAACTATCTTAACAAGATATTTCGAAACCAATATGCAGAAATTTTGAAATTTTAATTTATATTCTTGCAAAGTGTTTCAAGTTTTTGAAAAAGTTGTGCAAAAAATCATGTTCTGGTGATATATTTCTGGTTTTTTGGTAGCGATATTTTATGTGTAAAATCTTCATTCAATCGAAAAATCGCCAGTCGGTATTTCAAAAATTAACTTGCCAAACGAGTATTAAGATCGCGACGTTTGGCGAGAAATCGCCACATCTGAAAAACTTGGTCACTGTCTAATCAGTTCCGTATTCAGTTATTTTAAACCAGTGAAGTGTTACGTCTTCATTCCTACTGTCACAAAGTCGGTACATAACAAATTCCTTCACTGTTGTGTCCACTTGTTAGCAGTCAAGAAACTGCATCCTTTGGTATTAATTGCCATGTTTTTTAATCCACTGCTAGCGGTTTTGAACCAGTTCAATGACCAGTAGCAATTTCAACTGCAACGACCCTAGTTGCTTCAGTACACTTTGATATTATATTACTTTTTCTCCAGTAACGTGATATATCTGGTACCAACCAGTTAATGGTTTGTCGCCATAACTATAGTCACGTGATTAGACATTTCACCCAAACCACTTTTTGGTGTACCACAATTTTGCTCCCCAATCATACATCACAGAATTACCACTTTGGATCAATCGACCCTTCATTTCCCGCAGGGGTAATCTTTTAAGTGTTAGGTGTAGATTACCATGGTATGGTGGGCAAGCTAGGGGGACATGTTGTATCTTTTGTCCTCGTTTTTATTGTAGTTCAGTTTATTGTAATTTTTCCTGACCGTTTTATTAGAAAATATAGTTTTTTTTGTTTAGTCTTGTCAGGGTTTACTGTTCAGGTTAGGGACATAAAGTAATGGAAATTTTTAAGTGATATTTTGGGGTTAATTTTGTTTTTGTTGTTGATTTTTGATACATAAAAAATACAACGTTGAATATGATAGAATACCAAAAAAAAACAATGATCCCAGTTGGCCAGATAGTCTAACACGAAATCGTCGTCGAGGATGTCTTTAGGACATTTTAGAATTTGTCGTCTACATTTTTCTACTGAGGACAAGTTTTGCGACAAGGTGGTATAACTTGTCGTGCTTTGGGCATAATAAAACATTATTGAGGACAAAATGAGCTACCATTGCATGCATTGTGTCCTGTTTTAAAGCCATATACACGACTAACTGAGCGACAATGTCTTGAACATGTCATGAATAAAACAATATAGAGGACAATATAAGCGACAGTTGCATGCATTTTGTCATGTATAGAGTTATATTGACGACTAACTGAACGACCATGTCTTGAATTTGTCGTCAAAAGAACAATATTGAGGACAAGCTAAGCGACCGTTGCTTGTATTTTGTTGTGGCAACAGAAAAATTGAAGACGTGCTGATCGACAATGTCTTGATTATGTCGTCAATCGCACAAAAATAACTTTGAGTTGATGTGCATCAATGTTTTTTTAAGTTCTTGTGAATTTTGTTCTACAAAAAAAAAAAAAAAATCCAAATCACGGGACAATAATAACGGAATAATAAAATAACAAACATAATAAACAAAGTAAAAATATTCAGTTGAATCTAAAAATTGTGAGTGAAGGGTGTTTTAGTGTTCATTAAAGTTTTTTGATTTGTAATTTATTTGAGCATATACGGCGTTAAGTTGCAGAAACAACTGAAAAAATACCAAAATGTATTGATCGCTCTTTATGGTAATTAACGGTAAAAAATATTTTTGAAATAATGTTATCTTATATTGTACATTTATTTAGAATCCACAAAAAAGGAGGGTGTAAGCTATGAAGGGTTTATTAAAGAATTTCGAGGAACACTGCACCGCCTTAAAAACACTTAAAATAGAGCAAATTCCAGCAACCAAAAATGCCTTCAAAATAAGGAAAATGACAATAAGGAAAATGAAAAAATTAATGAAAATGAAATAAAGTAATGTTTTTTGTTGAATTTAAATAGACTTTTAACAACTTTTTATTTTTTACCTCAAACTTTAATTAAATGATTTTTTAAAACGTTACCTTTTTATTTAGTAATAAATAAAATGTAAAAAAAACACTTTTAAATAACTTTTAATAAAAAAAAAATAAAAAAAATTTTAAATATATTCTTTTTTAAAATTTTGTATAGGTTGACGATATCTTAAGGGCAAATGTCGTTGACGACAATGTGAATAACAATGTCGTCAATATGATCGTCAACGATTATTTAACTAAAATGTCGCTGAAATATTCATCGACGACAAAACAAAGCACATTATCGCCCATCTTATCGTCGACGACAATGTAGGCTACCATGTCGCGCATATGATCGTCAACGACAACAATCGCTCATATAATCGTCAACGACAATGTGCATGAAAATGTCGCCCAGATGGTCGTGAACGATTTAGCGGACACTTGTATGAAAAAGTCGTCAGCGATTTAGATGGACGGTCGCCAATGTGTCGTTAGCAATTTACCATGTGTCTTGTACGCGTCGTCGATGTTGTCTTGCAGACATGGCCAACAGGGTATATTTAAATATCAATGTATGTGTGTGTGAAAAAGTTTCAAAAAGCCAAAAGATTAAAAAAAAATTTCCTGAAATATACCTACAAGACTTATAAGCAAATAATCAAATTTAATGTGATATAATTTAAATAAACGTATACTTTTTAATTTTGCAATTAATTTTGAGTGGTAAGTAATCGAAAAAAGGGAATAAAAGGTTCATCAATTTGGGATAGACATGATGCAGAACCAGCCTTAGAAGTAGCAGAACCAAATGAAAATTTTATTGAAAAAGAAATTAAAATGTTTATTACGGAGCCTTTACATAGTGTCCACACTAGATATTAACTATAATATTTTTCTGTCAGCAAACTTCAAATTCAATCTCAGAGAGAATTATATTACGTGTGGACCACACATAACTGTTAATGTTAGTAATATATCTGATAACTAAATAGAGTTGTTATCATAAATATCTACACAACAATATTATGATATGAGCTGTCAAAATACACACACACATACATAAAAAATTGTAAAAAAAAAAAAAAAAGTTAAATGCCTAAAACTAAAAAATTAAAAAAGAAAAAGTGTATTAAAAATTGTTTAACTGTTATAAATCAATTTAAAGTTATTTTTTAATCGCATAGTTGAAAATTTATTGAATAAACGCACGTCTTTACTCAACGGCAGACAGAAAGTTATGAGAATACATGATATAAATATGAATGCGTGTTCTCCACCCTAAACATTAATATGAACATAGATAATTTAATTCGTTATTCTGGTGGCGTTCTCGCACATATTATATTAAGGTTAATATCTAATGTGGACACTATGTTAAGTCCCAGAAATATAAATATATTTGAGTATTGGAATTCAAGTCCATTTACGGATTTAAAAGCTGTAGCAATAAAATATTTATCAGCTCCACCAACTAGTGTAGCTAGCGAACAGCTTTTTAGCGCTGTCGGACAGCTGTATTCTGATAGACGAAGCAATTCACATGGTGTGAATGCGAAAAAATCGCTTTTCTGTTATTACAATATTAATCTTTTTAATTTTAAATATTAAAGTTTAAGTTTTTTTTTTTATAACAACTTAAAAATCGATCAACTATTTTTCTTTAACTATAGTAAAAAATTTTATTCATTTTTTTACTTACTATTTTCCAAATATGATTTTAAAAAAAAAAATATAACTATGAATTTTTATTTTTGTTTATGTTTAATAACTTTTTGGTTTAATAACTTTTGGTTTGATCTAAAAAACAATTTATATATTTTTTTTATTAATTATTGCCGAAGTTCGTCTTCGGCCGAAAAAAATGAGTTCGGTCAGACACTACTTACAACTAAAATTATTGAATAATTATTAAATTTTGTTGGTTACAATGGAATTCCAACCACTTTTTTCTCTTTGTGTATGAACATAATGGTAGATTAGAGCGGCATTTATTATTTTTTTTTTTTTGTATGAAGAAAAAGTTTTTTTTTGGCAAATTTCAATTTATTGTCCCTATTATTGTAGTACTAGGTCAAAAAGTTATGTGGTGCAAAATTTGAGGAAAATCGGAAAGCTTTAAGGTGGGACATTACATTCGCGGCAGAGAAAACAGACCTTTTTTAAAAAATTCATAACTCAGTCAAAAATAAAATTTTTCCAAAAATTGTAGAGAATTGAACAAATTACAAGAAAAAAAATTCAAAAAAATATATCTTTCACTCCAACATGGTTTTATAGAGCTCCAAACTGGCGGCAGAGAAAAAACGGGGCCTCGTGGTTGCAGCACTGGGCATCGCAAAAAACGTCCGATCTGGAAAAAAATGACTTTTTTAAATCTTAACAAAATTGGTTATTCAATTTTTGATGATGTTCCAAATTTAAAAGTGTGTTTTTCGAAAAAAATATTGACTTTAAAAATTCATAAAAAATCGAAAAAAAATTTAAAAGATAACTCGTGTCATACGATAGCGAATCAAGTTTAAAAAAATACAAAAAAAAAAAAATTTCGTCAAAAAATGAACCCGCTAGTGCCGCAACCAGTACGAAAAACATGGTTTCGAGATAAACACGTTCAAAGTTTGTGAACAAAGAAAAAAAAGGTTACCTTCAATCTGCCATGTCTGCTTCGTACTGTATGCCTTCATTATCTTGTGTTGTGCTGTATAAAGATGCCTTTTTTTCAACATTAGGTTACATTAAGATTTATTTATTTATTTATTTATTTTCTTCATTTTCAATGACCTAGCCTTTTGGCCATAATCGGTCATAAACTTCTACTCAAAAAATTTGTCGAATTCTTTCAAATTTTTCGAAAAGTATTTAGTAGTACTTATTAGTCGCTACCAGACTTTGAAAATTTTCCCGAATTTCATAACATTTTTTTTAAAAAACTTCATTTTTTTTTTCAATATCTAATCCCGACAACTCAGGAAAAAAAATTTAGTTTTTATAAGTTTGTTAACCCTTAGGTTAGATTAAAAGGGATGTACTATTATGATTCCCATTGTCCTTCCTCCTCGAAAACAATGCACCTAATCATGCATTCCTATTTGAAGTCCTGATATAAGTCAACAAAGTCCAAGGGTTCATTCCTTGAATATCATGCACACAGAAAATAGTTTTGTTGCCCCAACCGTATTTTTTGCCACATGTACTACATTAAAAATCTAATGTTGATTCGATAGTTGACCCCAAGTTTCTATTAGAACGATAAATAAATATTTTTGCACATTTTTAATTAACCCTACTGAATTAAATATAAATGATTTTTGATTCAATCGAATTTATTTAAATAAATACACCATTTCCAATTTAGAATACATATTTTTTTATTTTTATTAATTAAAACAAAACAAAATTTAATACAAAATATAATAGATATAATATACAATCGTTTTCTAAAATTCAGTTTTTAGCTATTTCCTATTGAAACCCCCAAAAAAAATATTATATAGACATCCCTTTTTGATCTCTTTTATGAAAAACGGGATATATTGCGATTTCTATCTATATTAACGTAAAAATGAATGTGAAATATTTTCTAGGAGTATATACTATAAAACTCAAGGATTTATCTGCGAAAAATGTACTTCAGTAACCCACAAATTATTAAATATTTTTTCTGAAGGAATCCTGTTCAGATTTTAAGATTCATTTTTGGTTTCGCAAAAAATAATACCTGTAATTTACGCATAAATGATGTATTTCTACAAAAGGTAAAGTTATGCCTCTGAATCTAATTGGGCACTTAAAGTTGAAACATTTAATTTTTTTTCGTAAAAGATACCAAACATATTCCTTAAAGTCATAGAAATAAACCTGTTCAAATAGCTACTAAAGTTTAGTTAAAAGCTACCTTGCAGAAAAAATTGATAAAATTAGCAGATTTTTTTACTAAATATTAGTAATATAAGAATACCAAAAATAAATGTGTTGAATTTACAAATATTTAGTTATATTTAAGCTAAATTTTAGTTAGCTAAAAGTAACAAAATAATCTGCTAAAATCAGCAAAAAAAAACATTCACAAATTAAAAAATGTGAAATTTTTATAGTTTTTTTTTTACTTTATTTAATGCGAATAATAATCTGCGCTTATAAAATCAGCAATCTACAATTTTTTAGAAAAAATTTCTGTTGATTTTAGAAAAATAAACTTTTATTTGCATTCTACTACAATTTTGTTAATATTACAATTTTTGTTTGCTATTTTGAGTCTGCAAATATTTAATCAAGGTTTTTGCTAATTTTACCGAGTAAAATGCTATTTTTCAATTAACTAAAATTCACATCGAATATAACTAAAATTTTGTAATGTTAACAGGTTTATTTTTGCTTTTCTTATTTTATTAATATTTAGCAAAAAATCTGATTGTGATACTTTTTTGCTATTTTTTTAATACTGACTTTATAGATATTCTAGCATTTCTCAGAGAGATTTTTCAATTAATATTTTACCAAAATCCAATCAGGTTTCATCAGGATATGCCTCCAATTTTGAAATACTTCAATAATTTTGTTAAAAACATTTCTTGCGATTAGCAAAGGAATTCTATCAGTTAGGAAATAAAGTCAATTTTGATATATGTACATGTGTTCATAATCCTCAAATTGGTTAGGTTGGTTGTTTAAATTCCAAACAATCTGCTTAAAATTCCTGTAAAATGATATTTACATACATGTGTATTTTGTTTTTCTTCTGTACATTCAAATATTTAGAAAAGTTTAACTAAAGGGAAATACCTTTCTTTTGTATATGCTCATGAATGTTGTAGTTTCCTTCAAACCATTGATTTTTTTGTAAAAATTTTTATTCTTGAAAATTAATTTTATTGAAATTTTTTATTTATTTTTTGACATTTAAGAAAAATTTTTTTGTGGAAAAAGTCCTTTTTTCAATAGCATTTTTTTTTTGTTTCTAAAAAAAGTGTACTTATAATATCAGTTTCAGCAAAATTTTATTTTTGTTTTAATAAAAAGTAAATAATTGTCCTACATTCCAAAAATCGTTTCCATATTGTTTATAGGTATTTTTACATAAAACCTCAAAGTTCAATGTAACATTTCTAACTAAAATCAATTGTATATTTTTTTTGGGTTGTTTTTACGGTAATGTTTTTTTTTTTTTTTTTTTTTTTTTTTTTTTTTTTTTTTTTTTTTTTTTTTTTTTTTAAAAAGAGAGGCAACACTCAGGAAATACTTCCTATATTTAGTGTGTTGCTTTCTTTGGAAAGGGATAGTATAGAGATGAAAGGTGGGGAAAGATGGAGGGCTTCAGACATGGCAACACTGTAATTGCGCGAGATGATAAGTCTTAGAACAGTTGTTGCTCGCCACCTGATGGAGAGTTGGCGAACTTATTGAAGCTTCTTGGTTCATAGCCCTGATTCATTATTTTACTTCGATGGGGTTAATTGCTATGGGAACACCGAAGGTGGACATTGCGATACGTATGAGGGATAGAAAAAACTCATACATATTATTTTGATGTTGCCGGCACCGGGGATCGAACCCGGGACCTTCTGTGTAAAAGTCCAACGCGCTAACCATTACACCACAACGCCCACTTTATTAATCCAACGATGCATAAAACGTTTATATAGTGTCTTCAATTCAAACTAATGCACTTAAATCAGACATCTCAGGTAAAATTGTAATATTTAACAATTTTTTATGGTCAGGTATTCGGAGCGTATACTTTATTGCATTATACTTCTCTGAAAGGGTTAGGGGGTTTTTTTTACTTTTTTTAATACTATTTAAAAAAAAACTTTATAAGATATAAATTTATGTATAAAGTACGTTATATAATGTAACATTTGCATATTGGTTTGTAGTAATTTTAAATGTAAAAGACATGTATGTAATTATATTTATTATTTTAAAGAAAATATATTGCGGTTTTTTGTTCTAAATATATGGTTTTTACTAGATTTAACAGGTACAATAATTGAATTAAAAAATATAAATATATTGCTAGGGACAAAAATGTTATACACATAGAGAATAAACTGGTTGGAATTCCATTGTAACCAACAAAATTTAATCATTGTTCAATAATTTTAATTGCAAGTACTTAAAATTCATCATCAGAATAATTAAACTATATTGTAAACAGAATATATATAAAGTTAACCAAAACACAGTCACATCATTCAAACTATTGGTTTTCCTTATCAATATTGAAAAGACATTATCTCCTACATTACCTTTAATACCAACAACCACAACAACATTTCGGAGATGTTATCCCTTGAATAAAATATTTGCAGTTAAAATTGAATATTAGTTTCGCCTTCAAAAAAAACAATCACTCTATCTACAATATAAATTTTCGTTACCAATTTTAAAATAATATACAGCCCAATTCTCAATAACAATTCCGTGAGAATTTTTTCCCTATTCCTTGTTCTCCTATTCTTAATAAAATCTGCCCGGGGTTTTTTTCACTTTTCCCTTATTCTAAACGAATTTCGAAAATGGGAACTTTTCCCCCGGAAAAAAGAGCTATTATGAATGTCAATAATAGGGAGAATTGTGATAGCATTTGTATGAATTATTCAATTATTCAATTAATTCAATTAATTCAATTCTCTCTCCCTTATTATTCTTTTCCCCGTCTGTTTAGAATAGGAGGATTTTTTCTCGAGAAAATAAAATCCGCAGGGGAAAAAATCCGAGGGAATATTCATAATCGGGCTAATAAAGTTTTTCAATAGTTTTGGTAACTCTAATAAAATAGTAAGTTTAGCAGCCAAATTTCTGTTGTGCATACAAATCTATATTTAGACATAAATATTTAAACTTGAAAGAAAAAAAAAATATTCAAGGTAGAAATTGGAAAATAGAAATTCAAATTGGTAAAGTAATTGCCTTATAAGCAGTAGGTCGCCGGTTCAAGCCCATTTCGCGGAGAACAATTTTTTATTAATAAAATAATTTTAAAATAATAGAATTTTTTTTTTATAGTTTTGGTAACTCTAATAAAATATTGAGATTAGCAACCGAATTTTTATTGTACATACAAATCTATTTTTAGACAAATATTTAAAGTTGAAACTAGAAAAAATTTAAGGTTGAAATTTAAAAAAAAAACATATTTAAATTGGGTTTAGGCTAGAGGTAAAGTACTTGCCTGACAAACGGAAGATGGGCGGTTCGAGCCCAGTACGAGGCATATAACTTTTTATAAATAAAATAAATTTTGTTGAATGCATTTGATTCTATTTATAGAATATTATAATCCATAAACATAAAATATTCAATTGTTACAATAAAAATAAAAAATTTGTAAATAAATGTCGGTTGTTACAATATTATTAAAATTTAATAATAGTGATAGTACGTGAAACCACAAAAATCCGTTTGGCAAAAAAATCGGTTGCAACTACAAAACTGTTTTTTGTGTATACAGAATAGTCTGCCCAGGTCAGCCAACAAGGGGTCGCATCTAATATTTTTTTTTTTTTTTTTTTTTTTTTTTTTATTTCCCATTTTTATTACACCTGTCAACAAAATGACAATAAGCAATAGAATTTACAGAGGTGGGTTGTTAATTATCTTAAATCAGTACCTAAGATAACTTAAATCGAATGTAAGAATGATAAGTGATATATACAAAATTTATTTTACACAGCATTTTGACTCTCCTAGTAACGCTCAACTAGTTCTGAAGGTGCATACCGCTTAAGTCTTCTTGGTGCCAGGATTTCGTTTGCCGGCAACTATCTGAGTTCCATGTTGGAATGTTGTGTTAAACGAGTAGTATGTTTGAAGCTGCTAATACGTATAACTTCTTTTACTTTTTTGACGTTTAGATCCCGATGTATGTCCTCATCTCTAATATACCATTCCGCATTGACAATAGTTCGCAATATTTTAGATTGAATTCGTTGGATAACATTTAAGTTAGTTGTGCTAGCAGTACCCCAAATTTCTACGCCGTACTTCCATATTGGCGCTATAATTGTGTTGTATATGAGCAGTTTATTTTGAGTTGTTAGTTTAGAATCTCTCCCTAGCAGCCAAAATAGTTGTCTAAACCTGTTGTTTAATTCCTTTTTCTTTTGAGTGATGTGGTCTTTCCATAAAAGTTTGGAGTCAATTATCATGCCAAGATATTTCGCCTTTGTATCAAAAATAATTGGTAAACTATTTATTTGAATTGGTTGAAAATTTGTTATCTTTCTATTAGTGTAAATTACTTGAACTGTTTTTTCACTGTTAACTTGTATTCCCCAACTACTGAACCAATTCAGCGTATTATTGAGCAGTTGTTGTAGGTTTTGCATAGCCCATTTGATGTTTTCGTGTGATGAAAGTAAAACAGTGTCATCAGCAAATGTTGCTATCATATTGTTATTTGATGTAGGAGTTGGGATATCTGATGTAAACAGGAGGTATAGCATTGGTCCGAGGACACTACCTTGAGGTACTCCAGCTTTCATAGAAAGTATTTTTGAACATTCGTCTTTATATTTAACATAGAATCTTCGGTTTTGTAGATAACTTTGTAATATTAGAAAGAAATCTTTAGGTAATTGGTTTTTTAGCTTATAAAGAAGACCTTTGTGCCATACACTATCAAACGCTTTTGCAACATCCAGATATGTTGCAACACAAAAGTTTTTTTTGTCAATATCAGACGATATTTTATTTGTTACTCGATGAATTTGTTGTATCGTAGAGTGCTTTCGCCTAAAACCAAATTGGTGTTTAGGGATGAGTTGCCTTTCTAAAAGAATAGGTTCAATACGTTGAAAGAGGAGTTTTTCGAAGAGCTTTGACAGTAAAGGCAGTAGGCTAATTGGCCTGTACGATGTTGTCTTTGACGCGTCTTTGTTTGGCTTTGGAATAGCGATCTAATATGAGCTGCTGAAATCGGTCCAGATCGTCACAGGGGATCTGTACCAAACACTATTGATTCGAATAACTACCGGAATATCCCTATGGGGAATGGGACCGGTTCTGCGTGTGCTTCAGGATCGGTCCCTTCGTGCCAGAGACCGGTCCTCCGCTAAACCCTACCCTATGTAAACAACTGGCGAGTTTAACATTGGCTTGTCATATGAGGGGGTCATTTGTCCTGCTTTAAACCACATAGTGGCATGCCACAGGACTAACCAAAGATGGGCATACCACAAGACTGTCGCAAAAGGCTCATGTCGTATAAAATAAACGAAAACTAAACAGCTTCCAATGGCTAAAATTCTGGCCAACTGGCTTTTTCTTGTTAATAAGCATTCTGGTTAAGTGGTATGTCCTCCCTTTACCAGTCACAGGATTGGTAATTTTAGGACAATTGACACAGCTTAACCCTCTTCAGTATTAAATTATACCAGTCCTGTGATAAGTCCTTCTTTAACCAGTCACTTTTAGGTCAATTGACTCCTCATTCCCCATAGGGATGTGACAAATTCACAAATTTGCCAAAAATCTGGCATTTTTAAGTTATACACTTAATAATTTCTTTACAAAATTTCTAAAATAGATGAAAAAAAAAACAATTTTTTGTAAAAATTAAATCGCAATATTTTGAAAAACCGTTAGTTCGATTTTAAAAATTTTCGTGTTAATCATGCTAAAACTAATAAAAACAATTATTATATATCGCAAGAAATACTTGTATTAAAAGCAATTTAATAAAAATTTTCAAAATTCGTTAACTTTGATCGCAGCCTTAAGATTTTTTTCAAATTTGCACCACATAACTTTTAGAGCTACACAGAGATAATTTCGGTGACGAGTTTAAATGAAATTTTTTCACTAAACTAAGGAAGTTTTTTCACCATGTGAATGAAAAATTACTTAAAAGTTATGAAAAAGCTTCAAAGTTTCAATGAAACTGTGTTTAATAAAACTTTTTCATTAGTCGTACGAAATTTTTAATAAATAAAAAGAAAATTTTCATGAAATTTTGTGAAAACCTGCATTGATTTAATGAAAAGTTTCAATGGACGAGTTCCAGTGAAATTTCATAGATCTAATGCAAAAATTCATTGATATCATGCAGATAACTCTCAGTGTAGTGCTACAATAATAAATAAAAATCGAAAGTTAAAATAAAAATGCCGCTCCAATATACATAAAGGGTCCGCCAAATAACTTTTTTTTTTTGAACTCCTGAACCAATTGGACTTTGTATGGCGTCATACCAAGGTCTTTATGCTAAATTCGTCTCAATGATGTCTCCGAAATGTTCAATTGTTGAGAACGACGGTGAATTGATGTTGATGGCGCTTCACGCACACTTTCTGACACAGCAGCAATATTCTCGGGTGTACGCACTGTTTTTGGCTTTTCACGCTTTGGTTTATCGATGAGGATGCCAGTTTCTTTCACTTTTTTCACAAGATAACGAACATACGGACCATATTCGTTCAGCGGAAGGATAAAACTAATTATCTGTCAAATCAGACATGAGCTAAGTGTTACCATTCACGAAATAAGCACTAGTTGAAAAAATAACGTTAGATGGCGGACCCTTTAGATATTTTTGTTTACGTGTTATTTTCAAAAAAAATTTATTATTTAATTTACTATTTGCTTTATTCTTTGTATATTTTACACTCATCTCTTAATTTCGAATGTTACCTTGGGAACATTGTCATGGAAATTTTGACGATGTAATTCTACTTGTTTAAGTATAACATTCAAATAATAATCTTCTTATTTAAATATGGGAAATGAAAAAATATTTAAAAAAAAAAACACTTAAATACTCCATTAGTTGTACATACAAATTGACAAAAATAATGTACACTTTAAGAATTATCTTTATGATTTTAATGAATTTTTGCATAAAAATAATGAAGTTGCACTGAAACTCGTAATACTTAAATACTTAGAAAAAAAAACGTATTTTTAAAAACCGGTTTTCAGTTTTTTTTTTAACCTAAAATCCGGTTCTAATAACCGGTTTTTCGTTTTTATAAATCGTTTTGTATTGCTGATATTATCTGATAATACACAAAGAGAATTATCTGCTTGATATTAATGAATTTTTGCATTAATGCAATTAATGCAAATTTTCATACAGTCTTATGAAAACTATCATTTGATTTATTAAAAGTTTCATGCCCTTTGTGAAGAAGTTTCATTAAGAAACTAATTTCATAAAAAAATTAAGCTTTTCTTTAATTTTAAGATTTTTTTTTTTTTTGTTCTTTTTAGTTTAAACCAGCTTAAGATCATTTATTTATTAATTATTTATTTCCAATATTTCGTTTCCACATTGGGTGACTTCTTCAGGAAACAAATATTACAATTTGAAAAAATTGATTAAAACTATTTTTTTCAAATTGTAATATTTGTTCCCTGAAGAAGTCACCCAATGTGGAAACGAAATATTGGAAATAAATAATTAATAAATAAATGATCTTAAGCTCGTTAAACTAAAAAGAATAAAATAAAAGAAGATCGAAGAAAACTTAACATTTTTTTTTTTGTTTACTTTGTGAAGAAAAGTTTTATTACTTTAGTGAAAAATTTCACTATTTTTCGTCAACTAAGATTCTATGTGGCAAATTTTAAAAATTACTAAAATTTTAAAAATCGCCATTTAAAACTACAATAAAAAGGCTCTTTAAAAAGGCTAAAGAGCCTTTTTAAATATTGTACTAGAACTTTGTAAAATTAACTTGAAACTTATGTAGTTGTACAATTACTAAGCACTTCGATAATATTCCCCCTAGTTTTTTTCTGCGTGTGAGTTACACATAACACTTTTAGTTGATAGACAAAAAAAAAACGTTTAGTTTTTTTTTATATGTGAGTTACACATAGCACTTTTTGCTATATTCTAAACCCATATATTGAAAAACCGCTTGGTAGATATATGTATAATAAATAGAGTTTCTCAATGGTACAATAAAGAAAAAAATATCAAAATTACACATGGCACTACTTGCAGTCTGGCCGACGATTTGTATTTTTATTTTTTTTTTTAACTTATTTCAAATTAATTTATTTATTACTTTTTTAATTGTTTTACCAATCCTTTGCCAACGTTTTAAAATTATGATATTGATACTGGCGAAGAACACTTTACCATTGCCTTGCCAACGTTTTAAAATAGAAACGGCCAAGCCCTGAGCGGTGTTATATTATCAGAGTTGGCAAATTACTTATTTTATCTTTAAAAACGCACTATATTGGTTGTTATACCAATGCTTTGCCAACGTTTTAAAATTATGATATTAAAACTGGCGAAGAACACTTTACCATTGCCTTGCCAACGTTTTAAAATATAAACGGCCAAGCCCTGAGCGGTGTTATCATATTAGAGTTGGCAAATTACTTATTTTATCTTTAAAAAGACACTATATTGGTTGTTATACCAATGCTTAGCCAAGGTTTTAAAATTATGATTTTGGTACTGGCGAAGTACTAATTGCCAGTGCTTTGCCAACGTTTTAAAAAAGAAACGGCCAAACCCTGCTATTATCATTTTGGAGTTGCAAAGCACTTAAATCTTACGAAATCCAACGCTCATACCACCGTTGAAAGCACTGGGCCAACGCTGTGCCGTTCGTATTTTTCTGGCTTGGTATCTTGGACGTCTTTGTCACAACATTTATTGACCTGCCATTTTCAGTAGGTTCTACAGACAAACTTTTTTCAGTGTACATTTTTGTTTACATTTTATTTTCCACATTAAACTAAACCTGAAATGATTTAAGACTTTTGCAATACTATACTAAATTATTTCTTTTTCATATCTAATATTTTAGGAACTTGAAAAGAAAGCTCCCATTGATCCAAAAGATAATTTTGATTTTTGTTCAAATAAACATAAATTAAATGAATTGCAATATCAATTGGATTTAGATGATATGGCACTCTTTAATGATGAAATGGAAATAGATCGTAATCAATTAACGCTTTACGAAGTCTTAGGTGAGGGAGCCTTTGGTTTAGTTAAACGTGGCATATACACAGATACTAAGCAAGGCAGTACTCTTGAAGTGGCGGTAAAAATGCTAAAAGGTAAATGAAATTGTATTATATTTAAATCACTTTATATTTTACTAACAAGGAAGATCTTTCATGAGAAGATCTCCAATTTTGACAAAATTTTGATATTTTGTAGAGAACAAAATTCTAAGAGTGGTGTGTCTAATATTAACGGCCATAGTGGGGATTTAAGGGGTTAAAGGTAATGTACCCATTTTTGGTTTTTTTTTTTCATTTATATGGCATTTGATCCAAAGAAACTACCCGACCATGTTAAAAATCGACATATGTATATGTTTCCGTACATGAATACACATGCTTCATTAGGGTGTCCTTATGTTTCAACTTGATACAAAAATTCACCATGCAAAAAATTAGAGTGCTAGTATAACGGGAATGTGTCCCGCATCGCCCTTGAATATCAGGCCTCCTTTTAAAAATTTACCAAATATAAAAAAAAAAATAAAAATTTGTCTAAATTTAAAAATGTAATATAATTTTTGTGTTGGGTTCAATAACAACTACTCAGATAAAAAATATTACTTTCCCAGAAAATCGCTAACTTATTCTAACTTGGAGTCAAAAAATGCACATATATTTGGGGTGTACCTAAAAGTTACTTTTTTACATTTTTGAAAATTTTATTCAACAAAAACCAAAAAACTAGTTCTTGCTGTCAAATGTTTTAATAATAACGCTTCAGTTATGCGAACGTTGCTGTATCCGTAACGGACCGTATCGTAATGTAAGCACGTTGGTGCACTTATAGAACAATTAAAAACGTGCCATATGTTTTTGACATTAGTAACCAACACGGCATTCATATACATTAGGGTAGTCCTTATATTGCACTTTGTCGATTTATGCTGCTCCCAACCCCTAAAAACGTGAAACGATGTCTAAAAAGTAAATTCTGAAAATTTGAGCAAAATCGATTAACCCTACGATGCTGCTCAAATTGGTCAAAGTTTGGGCTCCTGGCCCAAAAAGGGCCCAAATTGAAAAAAAAAATATAAATTAAAATTTATGAATATATCATAACCTAAATACTTTTTGATTTACATTTGCCCAGAGATACTCTGATAAAAAATATAAAGTTTTTGGGATATCGTTAACCCTTGTTATTCCGGTACCAAAAAAAGGTAAAAAATAGCATATTTTTCAAACCTCTAAATTGATTTTGTTTTTAAATTTTGTTAAACAAAATTTCGAAAAATGTTAATTTTCTTTATTAATTTTAGAGTATATTAGTTGGGTATTAAAAATAAAAAAAAAAAAATTAAAATCTATCTTTTCAATTTTCGGGTATACCCATTTCAAAATGGCGGATTTCAAGAAAATCAAAATTTTATGCCAAATTTTAAAAAATTAATTTAAAAAAATCCAGATAGTTACTAATAACTAATAAATATATTTTGTTTACTTATTTGGCTTATAAATAGCCTTTAAAAAATAAGTACAATTGAAAAACATTGCTAACCTATGTTAGGCCGGTAGCGAAACTACACATTTTAGAAAATTTGGAGCTTTATGCTAAAATTGATAAAAAAAATTAAAATGCTTGAAATTAATTACCAAAGTATGTTTTTTGTATTCTACTAGAATGGAACTAAACATATAAAAAATATGAAGTTATATGCACGTCGTTAACCCATGTTTACCACAGGGCAAAAAAAATGTGTTTCTAAAATCAATGCCCCATATAAAATGAAAAATATATTTTTTTAATCACAAAATAATGTAATTTGTGGTAAATATAATTTTGTAGTGGTTGAATTTTTTTCAAAATTAACCCTTCGCTGTACCGACACCAAGTTTTATTTTATATATAATAAGTAAGCAGAAAATTCACAAAAATTGTATTTGAATTAATTTTTGGAGTAAAATATTTTATTACATATTTTTTTAAAATAGTTTATATGAATTAATTTATTTGCATTTTTATTAACATATAATTGTAAGCTAATGAGCAGCATAAATCGACAAAGTGCAATATAAGGACCACCCTAATATACATACATAAAACAAATACAAAATATTTTTCAAGCTTGTTGTGTCTAAGATGTTCATCATCCATTTTCAGGTAGTTGGTTTAAATTTTTAAATTACTTTAATTGAATTAATTAAAAAAAATATTCTAAACCACATTCACTTCTCTTTATTTATTTTGTTTGTTTGTTTTTTTATGAAAAAGTACAAAATGCAGAAAAAGTATCAAGTGATTTAAATGGTATTAAAACAGTATTTCTATTGTATGGGTATGTGTTTATTTATATATACATATATATACATATATGGAAATATGATGTATTACACACAGAAAACATATTCATTGTTGCAACCGAATTTTTTGCCAACCGAATTTTGGCAGTCACACGTACTATCATAAAATTCAAATGTCGATTCGATTGTTGTAACCAATATTTTATTAGAATGATTAAATTTGTAGTTATCCCTACCGAATTAAATATACAAGATTGTTTACCCAACAGTTTTTTTTTACTTAATCCTACCGAATTAACTATAGTATTAAAAACACCGTTTCCAATTAATTTCCAAAATTATTTATTTTATTTTTATTAATTTAAAAGATACTTTAAAATTTAAATTTAATAGAAATACAAATACAAATACAAAATATCATATAAACAGTATTTGATTTTAAGTGATTGTGTAAAAAAAATCGTATTTTTCTGCAATATAACAAAAATCCTTTTATGCTATGCCAGAAGTATGGCTTTAAACCTGATAAATTTTGTTTAAAATTATGTTTAATCTAAAATTCTACTTAAAAAACTACTCATATGTACATTAACCACTTCGATCCGGAAACAGTAATGTTTAATCGCTTAAAATAACGATTTGCCGAGTTTTGTTCATTACACCCCCTCAGTTTTAAAACAAATGATTCTAAAATTCCCAAAATTCGAAGTTTCGGAAAACTTCATTTTTTATTTCAGTTATTCATTTAATATACTCAAAATTATTTAGATATGCAATTCTGACTTCTTCGGATATCATTAACCCACTTTAGCTTAGAATCCAAAATGACAAACGTATATTATAAAAAATGCAAAAACGTATTATTTTAAAATTTTAAATTGACTAATTTTGAGATGTCGATTGCTATTTTCTTGTTAGTTAGTTAAGTACCCCTTATGGCATATCCGAATCTAATGAAAATCTGAAAGATGTTATTCTGTAAATTTCGTAGTGAGTCTTTTTTGATGAAAAGTAAAAAAACATTAACCTTATATGTCTCAAGTTACACAAAATAATAATTTTAGGCAAGTGGAAATTTTTTTTTTTTTGGGTCATAATTTAAATTTTGTTTAATGGATATTTTTCGTCCCGGCCACTAAGGGTTAAAGATTGTTTGCAGAAAAGGAATGATACTAATAGTTTAATAATACTTAAGTGATATTTTTCGGAAAAAAACATTCCCAAATAAGTAATTTTTAAAAAATTAATTTTATAAAAATACGTTTTTTGCATTTTAAGCAAAAGTTATTTCGGATTCGAGGCTAAAGTGGATTAAAGATAGCCAATGAAGTCAGAATTGCATATCAGAATAATTTTGAGCATATTAAATAAATAAATGACATACAAAATAAATTTTGGAAATTTTTAATAATAATAATAATAATAGTTTTTGTCCAAAATAACAAATTTTTGGCCGACTTGCGTAACGTTTTCCAAAACAAAAAGATTCGATTTCTTCCATTTGGAACCATTTGTAACAAAACTGGTGGATGTAATGACATACATATATATATTTAAGGCACACCATAATAATATATGTATAATAAAGGCATTACGTGTGATATATTGTGAAGTTTATCTATAGGCTTTCCTCTCCAGAATCTGAGTGGTTTTTCTGAAAACATCAGCCTTAAAATCTTGATTTGTTTATAAAAAAAATTGTTGATTCTAAGCGGTTATCGAAAGGAAGATATATCAGAACTTGACTAATTAGCTGTACATAGACTCCAATAATTTTATACACACTTCAAATTTTTATAGTATTCCGTCAAATATTTACCATTTAAAACAATGAAAAAAGAAACACACACAGAGAAAAGTTTTGCTATTTGCCAACTGAAATTTGTTTACTAGGACTCACATTCGGTTATTACGAATTTAAGTCGTTTTGTACAAGCGAATATTCGTTTTTACAACAAAGTACGGTTAATTCAACTGAATTTTAGTTAAAACACCCAAACTATTTATAAATCTAACGTAAATATCGTTGTAATAACTGAAATTATAAGTTGTTGCCAATAAAATACACTTTTCAATTCGGTTGGCACTTTATTTCTCTGTGTGCACAAATGTTGATGTAGTTGTTTTAAGGAATATATCATAGGAGAACACAAACCAGAAGACGTTTTTCTGCTTGAAAAAAAATTTAGTTTTCAGGAAAATAACTTAAAATTTCGGAAACATTTTCGGCCAGAAATGGACTTGCATTTGTTGTATCATACGTATTAATCGGAATATGAGTCATCATCAATGCATTAAATTTCTGTAAAGAATATTATATTATTCTTCGTATACTATTATTTAGATATTTGAAACAAAAATTTTAATACCGTTTTAATGAATGTTGATATGTCCATAAAGTGATAGCCATTTCCATCAGGTTTTGTTTTAATAATTGTTTTTTTTATTTTTTATTTTTCAGTTTTAAATATTTTGCTACGATATTTTTTTTTTTTTTAATATTAATTTGAATTTAAAATTTTTTCTTGTGTTTTTCTTTTTGTGATTTTTTTTGACATTTTAAAAATACCCGATTCCTTAGTTGCAAAGATATGCTATAAACACATAGACCACAGCAGACTGCAGAGCTACACGACTGCAAATGCCGTTGACTGCAATCGTCGCCGTGTGGTCAGCTACTTATTATTTTGGAAACGACAGCAGCATAGTAAACAGCTGATCACGATTCAATTTAAAAATATCAACAGCTGTTTTTTATACAAATCAGGGATGTTAAAGTTGGTACAATTGTACTTTTTTTGGTACATTTTGACCTTCTAAAGTACCGTGGTACTACCGCGACTCATTTGGTACAATTTAAAAATTTTTAATTTTTCCCCTTTTTGAATTTTTAGTATAGCAAACAAATTGTTATTGTGTCCTTTTCATTGCATTTATTCGTTTTATGTAATGAGCTCTTAAAATATATGCGACTATATCCGCCAGATTTTACGATTTATCATCATTTTAAGGATTTTCAAGAATAAAGTTGGCAATTTTTTTTTTTTTAATATCGATTAAAAATTTACGATTTTTTACAAAATTTATCTGGCAGCTCTTACATATATTGACACTTGTTGCAGCCAACTTCACTTTTATTTTGAATTTATTAAAATTCTGAAGAAGTGAAAACTGATATATAGATATGGCATCACTTATAACATATGGGAAAACAGTGGACATTAGAGTGAGGTGAGTTTCTAAAAATAGAACTGTTGTGTTGTTGGAGTCGTTCTTCTGAGATTATGTATGCAAGAACAAAAACACCGTGTATTGAATAAAACTAGTTTTAATCACAACAAAACTCGACCTAACTATAGATCAGAGGGCTAAAGCGCTCTGTCTAACGTGTAGTGCGAGTGCATGTGGCATTAGAAATCAGTTTATCTATAACACGGTCAGTGATTGCACAGAAAAATTTCATATAGACGCAATCGAACAAATAAAAACATAACAAATATTACATTATTCAAAAATTCAAAAAAACAGGGTCACTGACGAACGTTCAATACCAGAAACTGCGCAGTCTGATTCAGAAAAAATTGAATATTTGCAATGTAGTTATGATTTTTAGAAAATACACTCATTCTTCTCTACCACGCCTTTCACAATTAAATTAAATAAAATTGCATATTAATTATAGTATTAACTGCAATTGTCTGAAAAAGACGTTAAAATTCAAACTCAAACGAAAATTAAATTATTGTTAAAGAAATGAAAGAAAATTCCAAACAATCTTATATATGTTTAATTTAGAACGAGCTCTCAACCTCCGTATATTTACAAAAATAAAGCAAATCAAACATATTAGCTAGGTTAATACTAGTATTTCGATCTGGTTAAAGATCTCATCAGAACCCAATGTTTTAAAAAAGTTATAGCCTCCATAATAGACAGAACTTTAACAAAAAACCTATTAATCATTAATTTTGCTCCATTCTTGTCTTCTTAGTAAAAATATTACTTGAGCCAGAGTAAAAACTAAAAATTTTTTAACTGAAGTCGTTAAAAAATTAAAACGTTTGTAGTTTTTGGTCGGTAGTAGCCAATTTTCAAAATGAACTGAATGTCAATATGTTTCCAGACATTTCTAGTCGTTGCTGGAATTTTATCCATTCCACACTGGTCTGCAAATGTGGAAAGAGTTTTTTTCTTTTCAAAATATAATAAAAACTAAGGAAAGAAACAGACTACATTAGCCAACATTATCAAGTCTCATACAGACTAAGGATTGGTTAAGAGCGACAAATTTATGCTGCTATGATGTAGAAATTCCAAATAGTTTATTAACTAAACAAATAATTCCATGATTTGGTCTCATATATTCATAAGACTTTTTTATGCCTTATTTTATTCATACATATAATGTATGTTATTGGAAGGTTTTGTTTTTTTTTTGTACAAGAGAATTTTTATGTATTTTTTTTTTGGTGTTTTAATAAGTTTTGCAGCCAACAAAAATAGAAATTAACCTAAGTTGACTACAGCGGCAAAAGTAGTCGGGTAGCCGTGTAGTTGTGTTGGTGCCAAAATAATCGTTTTCATATAAACGTGTGTATTTTATTTTTGACAGGCTGTAGTCGTGTAGCTGCAGTCGTTTATGTGTTTATAGCAATAATTTTTGTTAATTAGCCCAATCAAATCTACTTTTGGGTATGTAACCAAATTTTTATTAAATGACATTAGTACACACAGCTCTATGATGACGAAAGTTCCTGAATAATTGGTAATGTTTAATTTTTACATTAAAATTATTTCTAAGCGCAATATTATTATATTTGCAAACAAAAAATAGATTCAAATGAATAAAAATATAATTTTAAAATGGTTGCAACCATCATAAATAAAAACACATTTATTTAATTTTTAAATTTGGTTTGGGTAACAATTGATTTAGGTAATAAACTATTAATTTGTTGAGGACATTGTCGTTTGATAATTAAGATGGTTAATTTGTTCTAACTTTTTATAGTAAGTACTTGTTATCATTTTTAAATCAATGTGAATGATTTTTAATGGGATTCATTGAATTCCAACTAATATTTTCCCTGCGTGTATAAGTTATAATAAGATATTATTACTAAAAAAAAGTACAAAAAAAGGGGCGAAAATACCCGCATTTAATATAACACAAAAGCAGGCCATCACTGCTTTACAAATGTCACGTAACAACGGAATAAAATTCTATTTTATACAGAATGTTACATTACGATACGTTACAACTACGGTTCATTAAATTTCGGTAAGCGTTTGCATTGCTTTTCGTATACCAAAAACGAACAGCTGATTCATACAGTACAGATACGTTACAGCAACGTTCGCATAACTGAGCCTTAAATAACAGTAGTATTACGGATATCCGTTGGCAAACATTTTTGTTAGACCATTTTGATTCTAGCGGATTTCAAAGGTTTTTTTAAATTTGTATAGACTTTTTTTAACAAGATTTTTGTAATATTTCATCAATGTTATTGTGTATGCTATTTTATATAATTGTAATAACTTTATTATAAAGTATTATTTTTCGTGTTCATAGTTAACCTGTGTGTTCATGGGGTCACAATTGACCCTCGTATTTTAAAGAGTCAAAAATCACAAAGATGACATAAAATTAATTTTTGTTTATGTTTCTAATTGTAATTTATTTACATTTTAAAATTAATTAAAATTAATTATTTAGTATAAATTCAGATATTTGTATTTATATTTAAATTGATTTTTTGTATATATTTAGGAGTATTTTTGAAAAACGTATTTTTAATTTAATAGTGAAAATTTTTTTCCCTCAAAATTATTATTATGGAAAAGTTTTAAGTTCTAATTTTTACTAAATTGACCTACTCGAAGACTTGAAACGGTTAACGAACATTTTTAGAATAAATATAAATTGAATTATTACTTTTTTTATTTTATTTATAAATTTTGCCACAAAGCTGCATTTTTCTTATGTGGGTCATATTACACCCCAGGTTAACATGGGTTAACTATCAACAGAAAAAATAGTATTTTATAATAAAGTTATTACAATCATATAAAAGAGCATATACAATAATATTGAGGAAATATTATTAAACCCTTGTTTTAAAGTAAAAATGTATAAAAATAAAAAAAAACCTTGAAATCCCCGAGAATCAAAATGCTCTAAAAAAAAAATTTGTCAAAGAATATCCACAGTACTTGGCTTATTTAATACTTGAGATGTGTTTACTAAAATACTTGACAGCAAACACTAGGTTTTTTGATTTTTGTTAAATAAAATTTTCAAAAATGCAAAAAAGTCACTTTGAGGTACCCCCAAAATATTTATTAATTTTTTTGACACAAAGTTAGGGTAAGTTAGCGATTTTCTGGGAAAGTAATATTTTATATCTGAAAATTATTTTATATTTTTTTAATTTTGAAGAAAAAAAATTTGAATTTTTTTTAAATTATGACCATTTTTCCAATTGGCCCGACTTTCAAGGGCGATGCGGGACATCTTCGCGTTGTGCTAGAACTCTAATTTTTTGCGTGGCATATTTTGACACCCTAACAAATATTTTACAGTCAAAATATCATTTTTATTTTTCGCCCATAATATGACATATAAATTGTCAAAATGCGATTAGCCGCTAAAAAAAAGGCTTAATTAAAAAAGTGTCGCGATATTTTTCACAGAACTATTTAAAAAATAAATTTGTATTATTCACCTTTAAAGTTGAAAGAGCAAATGTGCATACTGCAATTAAAATTTTGCATTTTTAGTTATGAAGATCAAAAATGATTTGTAGTTTAAATCATCAAAAATCCGGTAAGTTTCTTAAATATAACTAATTAACCCTCAAACCGGCCTCAAAATTTTTGTTATTGCCTATTTTAGGCGATATGGGCCAAAATAGGCTTGGAGCGAATCTCAGAAACTAATCCATAAACATAATTAGTTTAGGCATAAATTATTCTTCTTTTCAATATATGACTACAGACCAAAAATTACCCTTTTTGTGGTTTTTCTTAAGAAGATATGGCGATTTCCGTTTTTTTTGAAATTGAGCGAAAACGCACCTAAACTTCAATATATATTGGTTAAAGGCTTTGCTTACACTATAAATAATAATCTTTCTGCTAAATTTCACAAAAATATGTCAATACGTTTTCAAGTTAAGACGATGTCGTACAGGTGTGCTATTGGACTTTTCTGTATGTCCTTGGACTTTTCTTAAAAATTTAAGATTCAATCTTAATTTGTATCAACGGTTTCTACTTAACATAAGTATGTTTTCAAGATTTTTGAAAATTGTGTTCATTTTAAAATATTTATGTTTTCAAATTTTACTAAATTCTTGCTTTAACACTTTCTTGCTTTGGTTTTCTATCGAAATAGCATAATTTCTTATTATAAAACACTCATTTGTAGCATTTATGGCCAATTTTAAATAACCCGCCTGGAGGCGGGCTTGCCAGTTAGAGGGTTAAATTAACATCCATATACAATTTCGTTGGAGTTGTTCATTTTATCTTCTGAAAAAGTTTTATATATTGGCTCAAAAGCAGAACAAAATTTTGCCTTTGCGGTGATAACTTAATAATTGAAATCTGTCTTTTGGCACATGTATAGTTAGCATTACAACGAATGTTTCTACACCATAAAATCAAAAATTTTGAAAATTGGAGTTAACCGGTCTATCCTTTGTAGTAGCTAAATTGTTGATTTCTAAGTCAATGAAACATGATCACATATTACAACAATAATTGCATTTTTTCTAAGTCAAGGATATATAAGTTAATATATAATCACATATAAATTCACATAATAAAATGAATATCATATATGGAATAATATTTAGCATATATTTCAATACATGATATCATACATTACCATATATAAACTTTTTGTTTGCATGTATGAACCAATATATGCTTCCATACATGGTATACATCTTCGTACATGCTGATATATAAAACAATATATGCTCATACATGGAATAATACATGTTCATATATTAACGTATATTATCATTTTTGTCTGGGAAGTACCTTTTTATATGCTAATTTATGTTTTTTCTATTTTTGTGTCTCTAAAGTTTCTTATTTTCATATCATGGGAATATCGAAAAAAGAATAAATACTTGTCAGCTTAAACTTAATAAGGATCAATATATGTGAATTTAACAGTCGTACCACTATACATGTCGATATAACCAAAAAATTAGCATATTACTACAACAAAAAAGTACCAAAAGAAGGAACCATGAGATGGTTTTAGAAAATTCTTATAAAATTTATATATGAAGGTCTTATTGTAAAAACTTGATAAGCCACATTTTATTTTTAGTTTGTTTTCGCCTTTGAAAGGTTGAAACAATGTAAAACATATGGCTCTTGCAGGACATTTATACTCTAGGCACTTGTAATAATTGATTAAGCAAGCCTTCTATCAAATATTAATCAATGTATGTCTAGAAAACAGCGAAAATTCATAAAACTACAAATGTGGCTTATCATGTTTGTACAATGAGCCCTTTGGATCAAATGCCAAATAATTGAAAAAAAATCAAGAAATTGGTACTTTTTTTACCCCACTTTTAACACGTTAAGTCCCCATATAATGGCCTATAATCTTACACAACCCAACCTAAGATTTTTTTCTCTACAAAATGTCCAAATACTATTAAAATCGGAAGATCATGAAAGACTAGTTTTCGCCGAACAGTTCGACCAGGAAATGCATTTGGTCTGAATTCGGTATTTTAAAACATTATGGACAAATTTCGTGAATGCAAAAATGTTTATTGGGCTGATTAGATGTGAGTTTGAGTGTAAAACTTAAAGAAAAGTCCGTAGATGAATTCAATGTTCACCACTGATACCAAAAAACCGACCAAATATAGTCTTGTGGACGAACTATTCGGTCGGACACTATGAAAGACCTTACTTGTGAAGTACTTTAAGTACATACTCTTAATTAACTTATGTATGTTATTATTAGTGTCCGACCGAACAGTTCGGCCTGAAAATGCATTTGGTCGGTATTTGGTATTGTAAAGGATTATGGACAAATTTGCCGAATGGAAAAACGTTAAAAAGTCCTAATTTAAGCAATGAATTCACTGTTCGACCTCCGGAAGTTCGGAAAATCAAAAATAGTTCGGCGGCCAAACTTTTAACTTTGTAACTAAACCTTGTATTTTTCCTTAAATGTTATACACAAAATGGAGTTAAATTGTCTCAACAAACATGTTTCCAATACCAAAATGTATCCTCATTGCCTCTAGATACTAAAAAAAATCGACCAAATATAGTTTTTTGTCTGAACTGTTCGGTCGGACACTATTTAATATTATAACAATAATTTATTTTGCTTTATTCTCCATACAGATCATCCTTCCACTGATGATGTACGGGCGTTTCGTCGTGAAATTGAAGTAATGAAATCTGTTGAAAAACACCCCAATATTGTTGGTATAATTGGTCATTGTACACGGTATGGCAATGAAATGATGCTGTTAACTGAATATTGTAGTTTTGGTAACTTGTTGAACTTTTTACGGTAAGTGAAATGGTGCTACACTCATAAAAAGAATTGGTTTAAAAGTCAGTTAAACGGCTACCAATTCAGTTGTACTAATTTTTTCTGTTGTTATAAAGGGTGATTTTTTAAGAGCTTTCGGATTTGATTAAAAAAAAAAAACAAAACACATAAAATTTAGAGAAATGTATGAAATCTTTATTTGAGAACAATCTGAACTCAATGTTTAAAGATGATTTCATATAAATGTTGACCACGGCTACGCCTCAAATACGCTGGGTCCAATTTTGTCATACTCTCTCCAACATCTCACGAATAAATTCTTCAATATTGGCTTCCAGTGCGTCAACCGTTGCGGGCTTGTCCCCCCTACAGACATGAGCCTTAACAAAGCCCCCCCCCCCCGCAAAAAATCGTATAAAGGCATTAAATTGCACGATATAGGCGGCCAATTGACCGGCCCCGAACGTGAAATAAACTGTTCACCGAACTCGCCTCCCAATTGTGTCATTCTTTCGCGTGCTGTGTGACATGTGGTTTCAACAAGACAGTGCCACATGTCACACAAGTCCAGCTCTTCCATTTAGGGCAAAAAAAAAATTGTAATCATCTCACGGTAGCGCTCGCCATTCTCAGTAACGTTCCTGCCTTCGTCGTCTTTGAAAAAGTACGTTCCAACGATACCATCGGCCTATAATCCCCACCAAACAGTGCATTTTTTGTAATGAATTGGCAGGTCTTGCAATGCTTTTGGCTGCTCTATACACCAAATACGGCAATTTAGCTTGTTCTAGCATCCATTCAACCAGAAATGAGATTCGTCGCTGAACACAATTTGCACTTTTTAATCGAGCATGAATTTTGTAAATAAAATTCAATAATCTGCAAGAGTTGTTCGTTTTTAAGTCGATTCATGGTTAAATTATAGACCAAACTGAACATGTTTAACAGTAACATGTTACACAAAAACAGCTGATCTGCCAAAAACAATGTTGCCAAAAAGAAAGTTGCTAAAAAATCACCCTTTAATTTAAATCAGTTATTTAGTTATTAGTTATCTCATTTTATCACAAGAAAATAATTCATCGGTATTTGAACTATTCTTTAAGCTAATATTTGAGCTTCTCAGAAGACAATTGAGCCAACTCCCTTGTAATAATTTTTGAGAAAATTAATCAGAAAGTTAAACGTTTTTCCAAAATTCCGTGCGCTATATCAACTAAAATTAAATATATGGAGTTATAGGAAAAATTTCAATCTATTTAACATTGCAACTAATGTTTTTCTTTTCCCGCGGTTTCTCAGTTTAGGTTGCAAAAAAGATAATATATAGTTAGTATATTTGGGAGAACCTTTTCATTTCGTGTATTAAAGCAAAATACTCATTAAAATATCGAAGCGTTGATATTTATTTATAATATTAACCCGAGTTTTTTAGAATTTGTTTCTACAAAGTGTAAAAAAATATAAAATTATGTAAGCGGTTGATCATGAGGGCACATACGCCTAACCCCCAGGCGCGGAAGTTTCGTCTGCATAAATTAATAATACTTTAAAATACGTATACGTAATATTAACTCATAACATGGTTATTAGGGTGGTCCTTATTTTCCAACTTGCGATTTTTGGGGCTGCCCCCCTCTTAAAATATTTGTTTGGGTACAAAATCTCACCATGCAAAAAATTAGTGTTCTAGCATAACGGGAAGATGTCCCGCATCGCCCTTGAAAATCGGGCCCCTTGGAAAAATGGACATAATTTAAAAAAAAAATTAAAAATTTTTTTTCTTAAAAATTAATAAAATATAAAATAATTTTTGTGTTGGGTTTAATCATAACTACTCAGATAAAAAATATTACTTTCCCAGAAAATCGCTAACTTATTCTAACTTTGTGTCAAAAAAATTAATAAATATTTTGGGGGTACCTCAAAGTGACTTTTTTGCATTTTTGAAAATTTTATTCAACAAAAATCAAAAACCTAGTGTTTGCTGTCAAGTATTTTATTAAACACATCTCAAGTATTAAATAAGCCAAGTATTACGGATATCCGTTGGTAAAAATTTTTGTTAGAGCATTTTGATTCTAGCGGATTTCAACTTTTTTTTTAAATTTGTATAGACTTTTTTTTAACAAGATTTTTGTAATATTTCATCAATGTTATTGTGTATGCTATTTTATATAATTGTAATAACTTTATTATAAAGTATTATTTTTCGTGTTCATAGTTAACCTGTGTTTTCATGGGGTCACAATTGACCCTCGTATTTTAAAGAGTCAAAAATCACAAAGATGACATAAAATTAATTTTTGTTTATGTTTCTAATTGTAATTTATTTACATTTTAAAATTAATTAAAATTAATTATTTAGTATAAATTCAGATATTTGTATTCATATTAAAATTGATTTTTTTGTACATATTCAGGAGTATTTTCGAAAAACGTATTTTTAATTTAATAGTGTAATTTTTTTTCCCTCAAAATTATTATTATGGAAAAGTTTTAAGTTCAAATTTTTACTAAATTGACCTACTCGAAGACTAGAAATGGTTAACGAAATTTTTTTAGAATGAATATAAATTGAATTATTCCTTTCTTTATTTTATTTATAAATTTTACCACAAAGCTGCATTTTTCTTTATTTGACCCCAGGGTAACATGGGTTAACTATCAACAGAAAATATAGTATTTTAAAATAAAGTTATTACAATCATATAAAAAAGCATATACAATAATATTGATGAAATATTATTAAAACCTTGTTTTAAAGTAAAAATGTATAAAAATAAAAAAAATAACCTTGAAATCCCCGAGAATCAAAATGCTCTAAAAAAAAAATTGATAACGGATATCAACAGTACTTGGCTTATTTAATACTTGAGATGTTTTTAATGCAATACTTGACAGCAAACACTAGGTTTTTAATTTTTGTTGAATAAAATTTTCAAAAATGCAAAAAAGTCACTTTGAGGTACCCCCAAAATATTTATTAATTTTTTTGACACAAAGTTAGAATAAGTTAGCGATTTTCTGGGAAAGTAATATTTTTTATCTGAGTAGTTACGATTAAACCCAACACAAAAATTATTTTATATTTTTTTTATTTTGAAGAAAAAAAATTTGTAATTTTTTTTTAAATTATGCCCATTTTTCCAAGAGGCCCGATTTTCAAGGACGATGCGGGACATCTTCCCGTTATGCTAGAACTCTAATTTTTTGCGTGGCGTATTTTGACACCCTAACAAATATTTTAAGGGGTTGGGAGGGGGGGGGGGGGTACAGTCAAAATCTCGTTTTTATTTTTCGCCCATACAACGAAAGACACCCTAATGGTTATATGTGTTGCACGAGTCAAACATTATTTTTTTTTTAACAAATTCGAAAAAAATAAGCTTTTTGACCATTTTTTTCTGAAATTACAGATATTTGATACATCATTTAAAAGGTACTTAAATAGTGGTATTCCTGGTTCACAAAAATAATTCACTTCTTGACGGTAAAATGAATTTTTTTTTTCTTTTCAAAATTCGTGGTTCAAAACGCTGTATATTATAAAACTGGTTTTCTAAAATTTAAAAGAAAAATATATGTTGATTATATATTATTCTCTTATACCGTCACCAAATCCCTATGTACACTCATAATAATCCATGCATAAAAATACGAAATTATTGTCAAAACTGCAAAAAATTTCGTAAAATGCACAAATTTTCGTTTATTTTACAAAAAATTTAGTTATTTTGCACAAATTTTCGTTTATTTTACAAAAAATTTAGTTATTTTGACATTTTTTCGTAATTTTACGCATGGATTATTATGAATATGGTATTTCTGCATGTTTCTGGGTAATCGGCTTTTTAGTTAAATTTTTTACATTTTTATTTATAACTCAAGATAGCGTAAGAGCATCACACAGGGATTTGGACACGGCATAGGGAAGTAATTTATATTTAACATATATTTTTTAAAAAATTTAAAAAAAACAGTTTTTTGAAATAGAGCTTTTTGAACAGCGGGTTGTGAAAACAACACATTTTGGCAGGGAGATATGAATAATTTGTGTGCTCTAGCAAAACCACAATTTAAGTAGCTTTCAAATAAGATATGACTCTCGTAGCCTTAATCCATTAAAAATATATGGAATATTACGTACGACTACTTTTTTAAAATTTTCGAATAATTTTCATATGTTGAAACACGATATTTCAAGATTCGCTAGTATTAGCTGTCCTACATTTGGACAAAGCTATAGTTATATGATGTAGATGTTCTATACCAAGTTTGGTTGAAATCAGAAGGCGTGGAGGAAATCGAGTGGTTGATTTTATATGTTTTCAGTCTGACATATTTCTCAAAGAACCTTTACCCTCGTATTCATAAAAATATTAAACTGCATTTCAAATACATTTTAGTTAAAACACAAATTTTAGCCTTAAAACTGTATTCATAAACGAATATTAACTTTTACCCGAGGTTTGAACATAAGTCGGACCAAATTTTGAAATTTCTCATTTTCAAATGGTAATATCCAGGAAATATTAGAGATAACCCAGACATGAGTTTTGTTAGTCTCTACTAGCAGATTACAAATATGTTAATTAAAATCGGATAACAAACAAAACAAAAAAAAATTTCACTTATACCTGTTCCAAATTTCTTTATAATCGGACTACTAAGTAAGAAATGGCCAAATTATATTCAAAAATTTTGTGACATATCCCACTGTGCGCTGGCGCCAAATTATAATGTATTTCATTATGTGGTAATGAAAGATTTTGCTGGGAAGTATTTTTTCTATAAGTATAAATTTATTTAATATTAAATTTAAAATTTGGCTACGTCCGTGATAAATACATACAGGAAAAAGGTTAGCTATTTGCCAACTGAAATTTGGTTACTAGAACTTAAATTTGGTTATTACGAGTTTCAGTCAGTTTTTACAACTGAACATTAGTTTTTACAAAAATGTTCGGTTATTTCCACTGAATTTTTGTTTCAACAATATATTCTGAAATCTAATGTAAATATCGTTGTACTAGCTGAATTTATAAGTTGTTACCATTAAAATACACTTTTTGATTCGGTTGGCACTTTATTTCTCTGTGTGTACTATTGCTATAATTAGAGGGTTAACAGACAAAATTAAAACTTTTTTATAGATGATATTAAAAAACTACATTTTGTTGTTTTTTTTTTCATTGTTCATTAAATTTTTATTCCTGAGTGATTAAGAATTTTTGTCCTTATGTGTCCTTTTCAAGCAATCAAATAAATAAAAAGCCAAAACTACATATTTTAAGTTATTCATGCAGAAATTTAAGGAATTTAAGGGTTTTATAAACAAACATGATAGTCTGGAGCATGGCCATGAAAATGAAATTATTTCAATAGCACATATTTTTTCAACGATAACAGCACGTGTATGAGATATGTATGAAATATGACGCTTTATTTCTGAACTCTCCCACTTCAGGAAAAACTTTGCCAAATTTACTTGAAATTTACAGTAAGTGTTGTCCTGTAAAATATAAGAACTTCATGGAACAACTTTTTTAATTTTTCAAATAAGTGGGCGAAGTAGGCGTTGTCAAACTTCTTAAAAGTAACGATTTTTGGGAAAAAGTATGTTAATATTTGAATTTATTGTGCACTGAAAAAATGGTGATATCTGTTTTTTCTAAATTTCAGAACTTTGTCTGAAATTTTCCAATAAGAAACAAAAACTTATTATATCTCAAAACATGTACCTTTTTTATTTTTTTTCTATATCTTTAAACGAAAGATCGTACTTGTTTCAACCGATATGCAAATTTTCAGAAAGGTGTTTTTCTTTGTTTTCAAATTATTTAATTTTGAATTTTTGGCGCACAGTGTCGTCAATTCATGTAAATAGTGGGCAAAAATAGAAGAAGTTGGCATACGTAAATGAAATATTGTTTAAACATGTAAAAATACAAACATTTTTTGAAAATCGCAGCAATTACCTGCCTACCTGTCATATATCCAGAAAGCTAAAAATGCAATAAAAGCTTCAGATATTATTGTTATTTTTAGATTTCTTAGATATCCAGCCAGAATTCTACATTTTGTATAATTTCGAGCAAGGATACGGTAAGCTAAAAAATGTCCTTGAACTAAGAAATTGCATAAAATCTAAAGAAATAGGCTAAATGTTACGACAATAAGTATATAAAGGGTGTTTTTAATACAGGCATAGAACTTTAACTTTTTTAACTGGATGCCATTTTGTCAGCTGTCAAGTGATTCATGTTTAGTTTGGTTTGGCATTTCAACATGAATAGACTGACGCCTGAACAACGCTTCCAAATTGTGCAAATTTACCTTGAAAATCATGGTTCCGTTTGAAATACGTAACGCGCACTACGTCCATTTTACGGTCTACATAATCGTCCATGAGAGCAATTAATTCGATTAACTATGGAACGTTTTAGCACCACGCTTACTCTAAATGATAATATGTATTCACAGAGACGTCGTACAGTGCGTACAGAAGAAGTCATTGCTGCTGTAGAGCGTAGCGTAGAAGAAGACCGCAATCAGTCTATCCGTCAGTGGTGACCGCTATAGAGCCATGATTTCTGACTTTTTCGTTCATCAATTGAACAACCATGATGTGCTGGAGCTGTTGTTTCAACAAGACGTCGCAACATGTCACACAGCTCGTGCCACAATTGATTTATTGACAGAAACGTTTGGTAACCACATTGTTTCACGTTTCGAACCCGTGAATTGGCCTCCGAGATCGTTCGATTTAACGCCACCGGACTATTTTCTGTGGGGATATGTGAAGTCGCTAGTCTACGCCGATAAGCCCGAAACGAATGACCACTTGGAGGACAACATTCGCCGTATTATTGCCAATATACGGCCACAAATGATGGAAAAAGTCATCGAAAATTGGACCTACAGATTAGACTATGTCCGAGCCAGCCGTGGCGGTCATATGCCAGAAGTCATATTTAAATTATAATGACGGAAGATTGTCTTTCAAATAAAGTAAATTTCATGTCAATTTAAAAAAATTCTTCTTTGTTTTATTCCATTTCAAAGTTATATACCTCTATAAAAAACACCCTTCATAATAAACATGTCATCAAAATAAGTGTGCTGATTTTTATTAAATTCCATGCAAGGACACGCCCACCCTCAATATATTCTGGTACCCAGTTGTAAGGTTTTTTTTTTATACGAGCTTTAAAACATTATTGTTTAATTTTGTATACGTTTTATTTAAGTGTCACAAGTATATTTATCATTCTAATAAAGACAATCAGTAGTAAAAAAATTTCACAGCTAATTTTTGTATATAATTGTGCCAAAAAAAATCAAGAACCAACTTTGTTTAAAAAGCCTACTTTAAATTCAAAACTTTAAAACACTTTATTAGTATTATCAAAAAAATAATAGTAAATTTTCAGAAAAATTTCAGATTTTTTTGTTTTTTATATTTAATTACATATGGGAGGTAGACGCCTTAATTTCCAGGATATTTTTTTTTTATTAATTAATAATCATATAATTACAAATTATATACTATTACCCTAACCGAGCACTAGCTACTATGGCCTTCGGCGCGTTGTAGCGAAAACAGACCAGTGCCTCTGGTGGGAATCGAACCCACGACCCCCGCACTGATAAGCCAGCACGCTACCAACTAGCCTACCGGGGCGCACTCCAGGATATTTAAAATACTTATTATTACCCAAAATTCTATATGGAAGGTTGGCGTATCCTTGCATCGAATTGAATGAAATTTGGCTTACATATTGTCTGCTACATACCAAATATATGTACTTATTTTCCCGGGTTTTAGGACTTTTATAATAAAAAAAACCTTAATATTAGTTTCCGGGATATTTTGAGGATGTATGTGTTCTTGCTTGGAATTTAATACAACTCAGCAGACTTATTTTAAATGAAATTTTATTATACGTACATATTTTCGTAACATGAAAACCATTTTTTTTTAGGTTTTATGTAAGTTTTCTTCAAGGACATATTGGAGCATGTCGTATCCTTGCTCGGGAATATATAAAACTTTACATATACAATTCTAGCTGCATATCTAAGAAATATACCAACTTTGGTCACATTCCAATAAGAGCTGTAGCTTTTATTGCATTTTAGCTTTTAGGATATATGACTAGTAGGCGGGGTCCTTGCTGCGATTTTGACAAAATTTCGTATTTTTACATGTTACGACGACTCCTTCAATTTTTGTCCACTCGTTATATGAATTGACGACACTGTGCAACACAAATTCAAAATTAACTATTTCGAAAACAAAAACCTCCTCACGAAAAATTTGCATATCGATTAAAAAAAGTACGATCTTTCGTTTAAAAATATTAAAAGAAATAAAGATATAACAATTTTTTTATATAACAAAATTTCAGACAAAGTTCTGAAATATAAAAAAAAAAAACAGATGTCACATGTCGATAGTCCGTAGAAAAGTCTATCGACCCATGTGAAAATTGATTTGTATATGAACATATATGATCATATATGGGCTTGTATATGATCATATATGGGAAAAGCTGGGTATATATGTCCATATATAGTTCAATATATGTCCATATATGGTATCATATATGACCATATATGTTCGGATCTGAAATTTGAGGGTAGATGGTCATATATGATCATATATGAGCATATATGGATTATATATGTGCATATATGAACATATATTATCATATACGACCATATACCCTCAGATCCGAACATATATGGAAATATATGAGATCATATATGGTCATATATCGAACCATATATGAACATATATGACCAGCTATACCCATATATGATCATATACAATCCCATATATGATCATATATGTTCATATACGATGCCTTTTTCACCTGGGGATAATGATTTATTTAAAATTTTTTCTATATACCCTCGGATCCGAACATATATGAAAATATATGAGATCATATATGGTCATATATCGAACCATATATGAACATATATGACCAGCTATACCCATATATGATCATATACAATCCCATATATGATCATATATGTTCATATACGATGCCTTTTTCACCTGGGGATAATGATTTATTTAAAATTTTTTCTATATTCTAGTTAAGCACAGTAAATTCAAATTTTAAAATACTTTGCCTCAAAAATGGTCACTTTTTATAAGTTTGACCCCGTCTACTTAAATTAAAAAAGTGGTTCCATGAAGTTCTTATATTTTATAGGACTACACTTACAATAGGTTTCAAATAAATAAGTCAAAACTTTTTTCTGAAGTGGGAGAGTTCGAAAATAATGTGTCATATATATACCTAACAGTGTTACCACGTTTTGACGATTTTTAGTACCCAGAGCAACTAAATGTCAATTGGACGATTTTTGATTCCAAATAACGATTTTTTGAAAATAGTTGTTTGCCATTTTCTAAAATCAATGACCTATTTTTAGATTTATATTATTTCCTTAACAATCAAAAAAAATTGATTTTTTTTTATCAAAATCTAACATTTATTTATTTGCTAATATGATGTGAAATAAAATTTTGTAAAAATGCAAATACTGGAATTTAATAAAACTAAATGCAAAACGGATTAATATATTTTATAAATTAATTTTTTGTTTAGCTTAATTTAATTTCCATGTTTACATTTTTAAAAAATTTATTATCCTACCCATGTGAAAATTTTAATAAATTGTCATATATGAGTTCATATATGCATTATATTTGGATTCATATATCCATAATTTGAGGGTATATTTTCATATATGATCATATATAACATAAATGAATGTTTATATATGGTCATATCGCACACCTAGTTCAAAAGTGACTCAACTCAAAATTTTAATTTTTCGGGTTTAGATGCTTAAACTATGCACAATACACTTGTTTATCTATAAAAAATATCAGTGTATTTTGTTGTTGTTAACTGTTGCTAAAAAATAGTTTTGTCGTTCTTTATATTTCAATTGGTATACAGTTGCAAATATTTCTGAAAAATTAAAAATTTTGAGTTAAGTCACTTTTGAACTAGGTGTGCGATATATTATTACTTTTTCTACATGATCGTATAATAAAGGCAATTTTTTAAGTTTTCATCAAAAATATTGTCATTTTATTAAAAGAAAATGTTTCTAATATACTTCTATGAGCATGGGACTGATAAATTCATACATTTTAAATTCAAAATACATTAATAAATATAAATAGTTCAAAGCGAAAATTTTAAGAGAATACAATTTGGAAACGAATCTAAGAATTTAATAGTATGAAATATGGAAAACCAACTTGTTTTAAAAATAATTTAATTCAGATGCTAATGGAGATGAATGTTCAGATGAATATGAATATTGAGATTCTAACGGGATCTATTGTTTTTGATCAAAAAGCGGGACTCGGCAGGCAAACAAATTGGGATTTTGATTCAAAAAGCGGGATTTCTAAAATTTGTTGTCTTAAAATGCATTTAATGCATTCGTAAATGTTTACTTATAATCGCTCAAATATTACTTCAAAAAATTGATATATTCTTTAAATTATCAAAATATTACTTTTGGCAAATGAAAACATTTTAGACTTCGATTCGAATTTCGAAATCCTATCACTTGCTCTGAAACTTAATTTCTATCAAAAAGCTCCAAAATTAATAACATGTTGAACGTTTTTAAATCATTTTATTTTTTTTTTTTAAATTCTATTAAGAAAAAATTATATTGAAAAGCGGGATAGTCCCGCCAAAAGCGGGATGGTTATTTAGGTTAGGTACTACCTATTCAGAACTAAACACATCAAATGCGACTGATATTTCTTCAGATTCAAGTGATATATCTGATATGAACCAAAACACCTTTCATGCCTTGCATGCAAATAGTAAAATAAGTGTTGGTGAAGCAGTATGAAAAGTTGTAGATATAGTGAAACAAAATTTATAAAAACTGCGTAAAGAGTTCTATTAAACCGTATAGATTCAATATTATAATTAAAATAAAAATCATAAAACATGATTATCTTATTAGCTCATTCTCTACTATCGTCTTTATAAATTACGGAAACTTTAAAATCTATTGTCTTTTAAATATTTTTGTCAGGAATTCGTACAGCGGCGAGAAGTGATTAAAAATAAAAAATTTCGTCCTCATATATGGGAACATCTGATAAAAAATTAAATCATATGGAATAATATATGAATTCATATATGGAGATATATGGAATATAAGAAGCAATATATAAAATAATATATGTAATATATTATCATATATGGTGTCATACATATTCATATATGAACTTTGCCTTTGTATGTTTTTACATACATATGATTCCATACATTACATATATGTTCATACATGCCAATATATGAAACCATATATGCTCATACATAAAACCATATATGACAATATATGATCATATATGAACTTTTTCACCTGGGCAGGTAAAAATCAAATCATATAAGAGCATATAGCTGATCATATACATGTTTGGTGAGAGCAAGGTGGTTGCTCTAGATATTTCCAAGGCGTTCGATCGTGTGTGGCACTGCGCTGGGTTATCAAAGCTAATTGCATTTAGTGTCGGTAATGATTTCTGTCGATTTATCTCGAGTTTTCTCAGAGATCGTACTATACTTGTTGTTATAGATGGGGTCTCATACGACGAGTTTCAGTTATGTTCAGAGGTACCACAGGGCTCTGTTCTTTCTTCATCTCTTTTTCTCATCTTTCTTAATGGCCTCCTTGGTCGAACTTTCAATCCTATTTACCCATGCAAAGCATCAAACATTCATATAAACTAATTTTAAATTCGAGCTCATATATTAGTTCTCATTTAGTGAGAAAACTAACTATATGAATGTTTGAGGTTTTGCATGGGACTGTCACGTCTTTCAAAACGTATTCTGATGATGGGAACCTAGAAAATTTCCGAAATAGATCTATCAACACATTCCTCAAAGTGGTCAATAATAAATTTGAAAACAAAAACTCTATAGGTTATTTGTTAGGACAATATCCTAATAAAGAAATATAGAGTATGGCCTCGAACTTGAATAATTTTCATTTTCATATAAATTATATTTAGAAACCGAACACAAAATGAAAAACATGAAATAATCAAATATTTCAGAATCTATAGTAGTAAACTATGTAACATCAAATGTAAGGCGATTTGAATTTGATAATAAATTTAAATGCGGTAATGGAAGTCCAAATGTAATAATAAAAAAATAATGTTTTTAAAGAATTTCCAAATGTTGTTCACAGCAATATGTAGCAGTGATTAACAGTTTAAGTGGTAAAGTGCTATCGTCATAAAATATAATGGTCTCCGAAGTTTGAACCATAGAAAAGTAACAAAAATCGTGCTATATTTTTTTGGAAGTACGGCATAATTTTTTTTTTTTTTTGTATGGGGATGAAGCTGCTCTGTTGAATGCTAAGCACAAAACTGAATGTTTGTTATTTATTTTTTACGAACTGGTTTAAGTGAATACGTCACAGAACGAGTTGAAAGTATTTGGTATGCAACAAGTCCCATGTTAGGCATTATTTGATATGTAGCAGGACCTGTTCGAAATTAAATAATACGTGACTGCTTTAAGCGCACAAATCACAGAACTAAAGAAAAATATTTGGTAAAACACTAGTTTCAGATTAATCGCAATGCCTTATGTTACGGAGCTTGTACAAAATTAATAATTTCGTGACATATCATTAAAAATAATTGGCATGTTACCTGTTACTTTTAATTCCCAATGTGCCATATTATGTACGGATTACTAAAAGAATCCGGATCTAGTCGCTGAACTTACCTAAAAAATGATGTCACATTACCCGTTTTTATAATATTGTAGAATTCCTTATTGACTTTCAGACAAAACGCCATGAGCTATTAAAATTTTTTGATCAATGGTTATAATCTTTAATTTCAAGCTCATATATTAGTTCTCATGTAGTGAGTAAACTAGTTTATATGAATGTTTGATGTTTGGCATGGGATTATTACCGCTTTCAAAACGTGTTCTGATGAAAATTTCCGAAATAGATCTATCAACACATTCCTGAAAGGGTCAAATAATAAATTTGAAAACAAAAAACTCTATAGATTATTTGTTAGGACAATATCCTAATAAAGAAATATAGAGTATGGCCTCGAACTTGAATAATTTTCATTTTCATTTTACTAAAGTATATAAAAAACTAAATTTAAGCCCTTTTAGAAAGTTACGGTCAAATTGTATAAAAATTAAGCTACCGCTGAAAGTTATCCTTAATTTTGTAAAAAAAAAAATAATAAAGTGTAGAGGAAACCCGAAGACCTGAAATCAAAGTTTGAAAGTCTACAATTAGTAGAATTCAAAATATCTAAAAGCATAAAACGAAAGGATTTCATTACAATACCTGAGTTATTAATTAGTCAACAATAAGTTCGTGCTCAGTTTTTAAAAACAATTTAAAAACAAAATTTAATAACCCAGGTAAAAATGTTCATATATTGTCATATATGGCCACATATATGCGTTCATATATGAATCCATATAAAGTGAAATTTGTTAAGAAAATACTATTTGGAAAAGAATTTATTGAAAATTAATAAGAGTATGGATAATGAAAAACCAACTTGTTCGAAAAAAAAAATAAAATTCGACGATTTAGAAAATGATGATGACGGCGATAACAATAGTTATCAAGCCAACCGACAAAAGAAGTCCTTTGGTGCGAGTACTTATGAATTTTATAAAAGAAACTTGTGTGCGTTGTGGTGTAATGGTTAGCGCGTTGGACTGTTACACAGATGGTCCCGGGTTTGATTTCCGGTGACGACAACATCAATTTAGAAAAATAATATGTATAAATTTTCTATCACTTATATGTATCGCTGCGACCACCTTCGGTGTTCCCATAGCACTTAACCCCACCGAAGTAAAATAATGAATCAGGGCTATGAAACAAAAAAGCTTCAATAAATTCGCCAACTCTACATCAGGTGGCGACCAACAACTGTTCTAAGACTTATCATCTAGCGCAATTACAGTGTTGCCATGTTGAAGCCCTTCATCTTTCACCACCTTTCATCTCTCCACTGTCCCCTTTCCAAAGAAAGAACACATTAATTAATATGAAGAATTTCCTGAGTTTAGGAGCATTTCAACTAATACTTTTTTCCCAAAAGGGATTTTGGTGCAAAAAAAGCGGGATTTATTGACTTGAAATACGGATTTTGAAAAATTCGGAATTTCTTAGTTTGAATCGGTCAAATTTTACTTTAAAAACTGATAGTTTCATTGAATTATTAAATATGAATACATTTTAGACTCACTGGCGCTGAAACTTTATTGCTATCAAAAATTTCCAAAATTTATAATATGTTAAACGTTTTTAAAATCATTTTATTTTTTATCAAAATTAAAAAAAATATATTGAAAAGCTGGATAATCCCGCCAAAAGCGGGATGGTTGGTCAGGCTAGATTCAGAAATAAGCACATAAAATGCAACTGATATTTTTTCAGATTAAGGTAAGATATCTCATAACTCATTCTCTACTATTGTCTTTATAAATTATACAAACTTTAAAATCTATTGTCTTTTATAAAGGGTCCGCCAAATAACTTTTTTTTTTGAACTCCTGAACCAATTGGACTTTGTATGGCGTCATACCAAGGTCTTTATGCAAAATTCGTCTCAATGATGTCTCCGAAATGTTCAATTGTTGAGAACGACGGTGAATTGATGTTGATGGCGCTTCACGCACACTTTCTGCAACAGCAGCAATATTCTCGGGTGTACGCACTGTTTTTGGCTTTTCACGCTTTGGTTTATCGATGAGGATGCCAGTTTCTTTCACTTTTTTCACAAGATAACGAACATACGGACAATATTCGTTCAGCGGAAGGATAAAACTAATTATCTGTCAAATCAGACATGAGCTAAGTGTTACCATTCACGAAATAAGCACTAGTTGAAAAAAAAAAGTTAGATGGCGGACCACTTATATTTTTGTCAGGAATTCGTACAGCAGAGAGAAGGAGTTAAAAATTAAAACAATTTCGTCCTCATATATGGTCATATCTGATAAAAAAAAATTGGAATAATATATGAATTCATAGAGGTATATGGCATATATGAACCAATATATGTAATATATTATCATATATGGTGTCATACATATCCATATATGAACTTATCCTTGAATGTATTTACCAATATATGCTTCCATATATTACATATATTTTCTTATATGCCCATACCTGGAACCATATATCCTCATACATGAAACTATATATGACAATATATGATCATATATAATGTTTTTCATCTGGGAAGGTAATTTAATAAACCAAAAATGTTGTATCAACCAGTCGCACATGCGATTATGATAAGTGAAAATTTTTCGAGTTACATGATATATCTAGAATAAACCAGCTAAGCTTTGCCAACATTTAAATAATCACGTGGTTGGATATTTTGCTGAAATTACCACTCTTTGACACACCGAAGTATTCGTTTATACTAGTGTTGCGATGTTCCTTTTCACCTATCACAGATTTGTCACTTCGGACCAATCGACCCTTTATTTCCAGAAGGGTGTGCAAGGACGATTATGTTTTTTTTTGTTGTCTTTAGTATTATAACCCTGTGTACAAATATAGCTAGTTTTCGTACAAAAGCTAATAAATTTTTAAGCCCACTTTTAATACTGAAACGAAAGATTGAAAAAAATACTTGTCTCTTTTTTTTAATTCTAAAACATATCCAAAGTTCATTAAAATCTGCTAGTTTTGGTCGGCGCACTTCCCTTGTTAGTAAATCTTCAATTTTATTATGTTCAAAAAAACTTTAAAATATTTAAGGTGAATTACAAATGTATTATTTTGAGTGTAGAAAAAGAGGGATAACAAAAAATTTCAATTATATATTGTTGACTGTAAAGAAATATGTACACTCAAGTGAAAGAGTACAAAAACTGGTAAGTTTTGTTTAACATACAATCAAAATGTTTTTACAATAACTACATGAAGGTCATTAGGGTCAACGGTAACTTTAAACTGTGACTGTAGTTGTTTTTCTAATATAAATGTAAAATTACAATTTTTGACAGTCATTAAAAAAAGTAATCTAGTATCCGTGTAGAAAAGATCAGATCTGACCAGATGTATTTAGATGGGTTTTACCAGATCTGAATAGATCTAATAGAAAATAAGATCAGATCTAATTATATCTCGAAAATGAGGACAAATTTGAGATCTAATTTGATCTGATCAAATCTAGGCAGATCTGATTTTGGATTTAACGCGCCCATGTGAAAATTAATTCGTATATGAACATATATGATCATATATGGGCTTGTATATGATCATATATGGGTATAGCTGGCCATATATGTTCATACATAGTTTAATATATGAACATATATGGTCTCAATTATGACCATATATGTTCGGATCCGAAATAAATATTTTCATATAAGAATAAATTTTCACATGGGCAGTTCAATAATTTCTAAAATTTCTGTTAAATGATGAATAAAACGTTTATTCAAAAGTTTATTGCAATTAATGGATAAAAAACTGAAAAAACTCACATGTTCACTTTAATGAAATTTGGCTATGGGTCCCCGGGTTGATCCTAAAATGTTCCGTAGTCATTTGTTACAGTGTTAATATAACTAACTTTGAGTATTTTTTTTTTAATTTTTTAATCCTTTTCACATTATTGTATTGAAAAATATTATTTTGGTATGGGAAATTTTCTAAAAACTTGAAGTTCAGCGAAAAAGCACCTTAACTTTAAAATATATAGATCAAATTTAAAGGCTTTGCTTCTACTGCTAAACATAATCTTTCTCAAAAATGTCATAAAAATCCGTCCATATGCTTTCAAGTTAAGACGATGTCCTTTAGAGGAAATTTTTTAAAAGCTTAAGCTTCAGGTTTACATTGAGTTTACTATCAACGGTTTCTAGTTCTGAAAATTGTGGTTATTTCACAATATTTAGTTTTAGAGTTAAACTCTTTTTCGCTTCACAAAATACTTTGTAAATTTGGTTTTCTATCGAAATAGCTTAATTTCATATTATAAAATACTCATTTGGCGCATTTATGGCCAATTTTAAATACTTCGGAGTTAGTACCTCCGGTTACGGGGGGACACACATATAAATAAAGTGCATATTAATTCTAACACATTATAAATTCAATTAGTACAACGGTATTTACATTAGATTTCTGAATATTTTAGGTGTTGCAACAAAAATTCTGTTTAATTAACCGCACTATGCTGTGAAAACTAATGTTAAGTTGTGCCAACCATCTGAAATTCGTAATAACCGAATTTCAGATGGTAGAACATTTTTGATCTTCAAAGTTTTGTAACTTCATGATGCTTGTTATGAAAAGACCTAACCACGTGCTTGATTACTAAGAAGACAAGAATGGAGCAAAATTGATAATTAATATGTTTTTTGTTAAAGTTCTGCCTATTATGGATTCTCCAGCTTTTCTAAAACTTCGGGTTCTGATGAGATCTTTAGCCAGATCGAAATACTAGTATCAACCTAGCTAATATATTTGATTTGCTTTATTTTTGTAAATATACGGAGGTTGAAAGCTCGTAAAAACAAAAAACTAATATAACGGTCAGCAAAATGTGTTGCTGACGCTTAGTCCAATGTAAATTAAAATCGACTTGTTGAAACTTAGTACATTGTAGTTTAAACTAACTGGCAAATTTGTAAATTTGAGAATCGCGAATTACTAAATTTTAGGCTTAAAAATTAGTTTAAATACGAATTTAATTTGTTCTTGTGATAAAATAAAATATCTAAGAACTTTAGCGCTTAAAATCACTAGGTCGAAAAAGCAACACTGTGTTAATAGGGAGTTAAAATATATATTTTTTTAAATACCAAAATAAAAACTGTTAAAAACAGTTGATTTTTGCCATTTTTTTCTATTGTTAATTAAAAATTTTATACTGTTATTAAACATTTTATACTGCATTTGTTAGTTGTTTTTAACAGTTACAAATAACTAAAATTTTAGTTATTTTAACAGTGTAGCCTTATTAACTTAATTTACAGTTGTTTTGATTATCATTGCAAGCATTTTCTACTTTTAAATTTTTTGAGTGTACCCTAGGTGCAGTATGGGAACTTCTGCTTTAAAAATATGTAATTGTTTGGGTTGTAATACAGTTTCATTATTTTTAATGTAAATGTCAGTCATTTGTTGAACAAATTTAGTTTTTTACTAACCTTGTAGTTCATTTAAAAAAACAAACCACATCAAATGACTGTTTTATGATTTTACATTAATTTTTTACAGTCATTTTTTGTTATTTAAAAAAATAAGATAAAATAAATGTTTGTTTATTTTTTACTAACATATGTGGTTCATTTTTACTACAATTGTTAGTAGTTTTTTGAACAGTAAAAACAAATGACAAATGTTAGTTGAATTTAATGAAATGTTAGTCGTCCTTTCTTCAAGTGAAACTTAATTTGTTTTTGACTACATTTGCGGTTGTCTTTACCTACATAATATACTTAGTGTGGCTGTTTAAGTATATGTACACGGTGTAATTAAACAATTTTAAATTAATTTTACCCCCTGTTAATGTATAATAAAATTTTTCGTAGAATTTCATGAAAGAAAAGTCCAAGAATATTTGGCAATATATGAGTCATTCCAAAAGTTTTCGCTGCGGTCTTCGAATATGTGACTTGGATATCATTGAATATGAACACATCGAAAAGTCAGTTCAGTTGTATTAATCGAATTTTGTCGTGTAAAACAATACTCTATTGTACCAACCGATTTCTAGTCGTAGTAAACGAATTTAAGCCGTAATAACCGAATTTCAGTTGGCAATTGGCGAAACTTTTCTCTGTGTGTATGATATATGTATGTGCTGTATTAAAATTTTCAAAATTCGTTGCAGTTTGGGTTGAATATCGGCTCAACGTTCGATATTTTTTATCAAAATTGAGAGAAATATCTCGTGTTTAAACAGTTCCAACTTTTTAAGCTTTTATTCGATTTTTACAAATATTATTCCATATGAAAGACTTAATGTTCCACTTTTCGATATTTCCTACAAAATTATATAGTCCCTTCGATTTTTCTTAATCGATTCATATTGTATTGTATAACATATCCAAAATTTTGAGTGGGTTCTCAATGGGATCGAAAAATATTTAGGTTTTAGTAAAATTAAGTTTTTAGTTTCTTTCAATGTACACGAATTCTAAATTTTGCAAAACTCAAGACCCATAGCTTAGAATATACTTTTTATATTGTTTCCGGCACTCTGAATCCAAATCTGAATTCGCAACTTCTGCAAGTTTTTGTGATATTCTAACATACACATAGAGAAAAATTTAGCTCTTTGCCAACTGAAATTCGGTTACTTCGACTCAAATTCGGTTATTAAGAATTTCAGTCGGTTGGTACAACTGAACAGTAGCTTTCACAACAAAGTTCGGTTAATTCAACTGAATTGTAGTTGCAACAGATAACATATTCACATATCGTTGTACTAACTTAATTTATAAGTTGTTGCCATTAAAATACTCTTTTTAATTCGGTTGTCACTTTATTTCTCTTTGTGTAAACATGCTAGATGCAATTTTTGAAATATTCGCGAATAAATAACTTTTTGGCATTTTTGCAGTCTTTGTGTAAAGAGACAAGGTATATTAAAAAAGAAGATATCGCTCATTTACTAAAAGACTATCATAAGTCAAAAAAAACGCAATTTTTGAGTTAATGATGTAGATTTATTAGTTATATTATGCTTCATATTGTGTAAAACTTTCATATTAATATCACGTATACTTTTCGAGTTAGAGGAGAATATATTATATTTTTCCTTGAAATGGGTGCAAAGAGTATGTACTTTATATAGAAACTTTGCTACTCACGGGTCTCTGGATTATTAACGAATTTGCACCCAACTCTCAATGCATTGAAAAACATATTTATAAAAAACCTGACGAAATAAATAGAGAAAGGGTCGAGAGAGGCTGATATGAATTGAAAACTTTAAATGCGTTTCCTGCAAAATCGTGTTTTTAGAGTTATATCAGTCTTTTAGTAAATGATCTTTATAAGCTTTCAAATTAGCTAAGATTTAAATATTAGGCGTTTTTTTTTTTGTTTCGTTAAAATGTTGAACTTTGAGCGGCGTTACAACGCGAACTACACCTAATTTCGAAAAACTTAATACAGCACATATCGCTCATTTACTAAAAGACTGTCATAAGTCAAAAAACGCGATTTTTGTGTTAATGTTGCAGATTTATTAGTTATATCATGCTTCATATTGTGTTAAAATTTCATATAAATATTTTGTATACTTTTCGAGTGGGAAGAGAGTATATTTCCCTTTTTTGGAAAGTGAGTGTAAAGAGTATATACTTTATAGAAAAACTATGCTACACACGGGTCTGTCGATAATTAGCGAACTGGCACTCAACTCTTACTAGGAGAAAAATGCATTAAAAACCCTATTTATAAAAAAAGTGACCACATAAATAGAGAGAGGGTCGAGCTAGGCAGATATGAATTGAAAACTTTAAACGCGTTTTCTGCTAAATCGCATTTTTTGAGTTACGTCGTTATTTTAGTAAATGAGCGGATATGTATATCAAATGAAAGTTGAATAACGATGGGCTCACTTTCAATAAATTCCATGTATTTCAAAAACAACTAAAATCGAATTGATATTTTGTGGAATGACTCATATGTGAGTTATAACTTATCATTACTTTTTTATATTTTCAGAGATGAATGGCGTTTCTTGCATGAGTTGCAACAAAAGAAACAAACTTTGACAACCAGCACCGTGGATGTTGAATTTCCACGTGTTACAAAATCACTGCAGCAAAACGGACTTTATGGAGGCATTCAATTTAAATACGACAATGTTCATAAAAAACCAACAGCACATGTCATAAATGAGGCGGTTGATCAAATATTCAAAAAAACTACTGATGATGTAGCAACTGAAATAAATGATAAAGACTCTGTTGATATTGGAGAGCTAAAAACAGATGATGACGTCATTGAAAGATTTAAAAAGAAGTACAATGACTTTAATGCAACAACAGCACAAGAACAAACTCACAATAATCATACTAAATGGTATATATCAAAAGAAAGCTTAAAAAATTTATTACACTGTGCTCCACAGAATATTCACTCGTCAAATGACCTAGTGTAGGTTTGTAGGTCTAGCTGAGTGTGTTAGTGCTGGTAAAAGAATGATTAGGGGGTATCGAGTATTTGTCTCTTTTTTTGGATACTCGATACTTAAAAGTAACTACTTGATATTATCAGAGTTGTATTTTGGACGGAAAAACAATACAATAAATAATTGAAATAATTAGCATTAAAATATAACTCTGCTAAAAGGTGAAAGGTTTAAAGAAAAAAGTTCAATAACTGTAAAAAAAACATTGAATAGCTTTTAATAACAAAAAAGAAAATTATTCAAGTTCGAGGCCATACTCTATATTTCTTTATTAAGATATTGTCCTAACAAATAATCTATAGAGTTTTTTGTTTTCAAATTTATTATTTGACCCTTTCAGGAATGTGGTGATAGATCTATTTCGGGAATTTTCTAGGTTCCCATCATCAGAACACATCAAACATTCATATAAACTAGTTTACTCACTACATGAGAACTAATATATGAGCTTGAAGTTAAAGATTATAACCATTGATCAAAAAATAAATTGAAAATTTGTTTGTTATATGCAAGTTCCACCTCTGGTGGTAAGGTCCAGAGGTGGACCTTGCACATAACAAACAAGTTTTCAATTTATTTTTTGATCAATGGTTATAATCTTTAACTTCAAGCTCATATATTAGTTCTCATGTAGTGAGTAAACTAGTTTATATGAATGTTTGATGTTTGGCATGGGATTGTTACCGCTTTCAAAACGTGTTCTGATGATGGGAACCTAGAAAATTCCCGAAATAGATCTATCAACACATTCCTGAAAGGGTCAAATAATAAATTTGAAAACAAAAAAAACTCTATAGATTATTTGTTAGGACAACATCCTAATAAAGAAATATAGAGTATGGCCTCGAACTTGAATAATTTTCATTTTCATTGCACAATTAAAGGTCAAAAAAAAACATAATTTTTATTTTTAATAAAAATTAAAAATAGAAGAGGAATTAAAAACAAAAATTGTAAAAAATTTAAGCCAATTTTAAATTTAAAATCCGTTAAAAGTATCGATTATCCGCATTTGAAGATTTGTAACTCTGTAATTTTTTATCAACTGTATCAACCTAGCTAATATATCTGATTTGCTTTATTTTTGTAAATATACGGAGGTTGAAAGCTCATTATAAACAAAAAACTAATAAAACTGTAAAAAAATATTACTTGAGCCAGAGTAAACACAATTTTTTTTTATAAATAATAATAAATATAATAAAACTGTAAAAAGCAAATGAGCCGATTTCGCAAATGTTTTGTACACATACTCTGACGACTTTTTAAAAGATAACTTGATCAAAAACAAAGTACGCTTTTAGGCATAAAAAAAGTTATGTGTGATAATCTGCGTCGGGAATTATTCGATCTTATTGTAAACATATATTTAATTACATGCAAACATAACACAAGGCAACAATTTTGAAAAAATTTTAGGGGCTTTGAAAACCACTATACAATTTTGATGTATTGTGGTCCCAGTAGTACAAATATGGTTCAATTTTGAAATTCTATGGAGAGGTTTTTTTTTAAAAAATTTTTAATTAAAATTATAAATTTTTTTAGACGTGTCTCCACATAATTAATGATAACTAAAAAAAAATTAGTCCGATATTATTCAAATAAATTTAGAAAAACTGAAATTTACATAGCCTTTAATCCGTTAATATATTGCGTTTCAATCGGCTCAGTAGTTTTGGAGTTATAATAAAAAATTGAGGGAAAAAATATTTTTTTTACGTGAAAATAGCAAATTTTTTTGGTTAAAAAAAATCATAAAAAATCGAAAACGGCAAAAATCGTTCAGATTTATTGCTTTATCGCAAAGCCACATGTAATAGGAACAAAATGAGATATCGATCATAAAAATCGATTGATTTTTTTCGAATTTATTCACAATTAAGTGAATTCGCTCATTTTCACCAAATTTTAGTTTTTTGTCTGATATACATAAAATTGAGTAGTTAATGTTCTTCTTTCGATTGATTGAATTTTGAAAACATTTTCCCCATGCTATGTACAAATTTTCACATCAAAAATGCATTACATAGTAACATTCGTGTATTTTTTGGCAAAACCCTACCTAGAATATACTGATTCTATTCTTCGGAAAGACATTTGTGTTGGATGAGCTTAAATGTAAATAAATAAATAAATTAAATAGTAGAAAATTTATATTTTATTATTCACATTTATTATAATAAATAAAACAAGAAAATAAATAAATAAATATGTATTATAAACTACAAACTCTGAAATTTTCTTTTAGTCGATTTTCTACTATTGTTGAATAACGAAGTGTTACTCTGAATACTCCAGCAAAAATCAGCCATCATGTGTGCATCCCAGCGACCCTGGTATCGTTCCTCCATTGTCCGGATATCTTGGTGGAATCGTTCGCCCTGTTCTTCACTCAAGTCTCCTAGATTTTCAGGAAAACGATCTAAGTGACTGTGCAGGTAGTGTAATTTGATGCTCATGTTGCATCCAAGATTCTGGAAGTGAGTTAACATCTCTTCAACGTGCGCAACGTAATCATCACCCTTGTTATTTCCTAAGAAATTTTGAATAACCCATACAAACGAATCCCATGCATTCTTCTCAATTTCTGACATTGAACTGCCAAATTCAGTATCGTTCACCAATTTGCGAATTTGTGGGCCATCAAATATGCTTTTTGTACTTAAACAAAAATAACACTCGGATGCGTGGTTCGCTGTTTCTCTCCATAGCATAGGCTTCAAAATTTCCAAGTGTCGTCTGTAAAATGAAAAAAAAAATTGAAATCAGGAATATGAAGAATTCAAATTTTAATTAAGAAATATTGTAATTATAAAATATTCCAAATCTATTAATTTATACTTACTTTACGTTAGAAGACTTCATAGATAAATTCAATCGACATGGAATGCATATAGTACTCGGTGTCCAATGCTGGTTCAAATTGTGCGGATAGATATTATAGCAATCTTGATATGACTTTTGCAATGAAGTTAAGAACCACTTCCGTTTTTTCCCGGTGATATATTGGCCGCACACATAACAAAATAAATCTGGATCGTTTTTACATGAAAATGTTCTGGCTTTCTGGCTCATTTTTATTAATATTTGAAAATTGTTTTTAACTTCTAAGCTGTATGACTCTAATTTTTGTGTAGGTATTAAATGATGTTTGCGTTATCGCAAACACTTCTTGAATGAAATAAAAAGGGTCAAGGAGATCTTATAAATACTGATACTATAATTTGGGATAACCCTTTGTGTGGATACAGTTTGTGTGTGCTGCAAATTTTTTATTATTCCCAAGAATCCTAAAAAACATTAAGGACTTTTATGAAAAAAAAAAAAATTATCCGTTACAGGTAGCTAACGGAAAATAAGAGCACTTCAGCGTACACGCACATTTATGAGCGTTTTATTACTATCCTACCGCAATCGTAAAAATTAAACAATCTTTTGTTTATTACTTATTTTTTTTAATTATTAGAATCATAAAAATGTCATAGAGGTTTTTCCCAAATGGGTTTTGCCAAAATGCGTGTCGTAAAATGCACCTGAGTTTTTATGTTCTGCATTTTCATTATGTAGGTACAATTTTCTACAGTGCTTGTAAATATGCGATACCTTCAATTAATTGTAAATAAAAATGTAAAGCATGCATCGATTTTTATGATCCATATCTAGTTTAATTCGCATGATATGTAGCTTTACTACAAAAAAATAAAAAGTAATATTTTTTGCAGTTTTCGATTTTTTCCAGATTTTTGTTTTTCAAATTTTTTTTTTTTTTTAGCATTTTTTTTTTTTTTTTGCTAACAATTTGTTTCATAACTTTGAAACTATTGATCGCATTAAAAAAATTTGTACAGTTCTTTAAAGATATTGTAAACCTTAATTTTTGTAAATTTAATTTGACAAAATCGGACTAGTTGTTTTTGAGTTATGACAACATAAGTGGAGAAATGGCTCAAAATATTGTCAATTTTAAAAAAAAATTTTTTTAAAAAAAAATTATCCATAGAATTGAAAAATTTTACCATTTTTGTACTTAGGCAGCCATGATGCATCAAATCTATATAGTGGTTAGTCAAGCCTTTTTTTGCTGTTGACCTGTGTAATCAAAAGCGTGTTTTTTTCTCCGTGTGCCTTCTTTAGTTAAGTAATTTAAATATGTAGAGATTTTTTAATACTAACTAAAATTTTTCAGTTTTTTTTTTTAATTTTTTAGCTTCTATGCAGTGATTTTTTTGGGTTGGATTTTTCACTTTGTTAGCATACTAGAACATAGTACAATAAGCATAGGTACAAATGTTGTAACTAAATTTTACCATCTCTATTTAAGATACGACTATACAACACATACAACATTTAGTACACAGTGTATGAACAACATTATTGTTGTTTTAAAAGAAGATTCGTAAAACCTCATAGAAGTTTAAAAAGTAAAAAAAAAAATAAAATTTTAATTACTATTAAAAAAAAATTTTGTCAACCACAACCCTTTCCATCGTTCCTCTCAATTCATAAGGCCTTGAGAAATAAGAGGCATCTAAAGTCAGTTTCAACAGGTGTCGAAAATTTTTAAAGTTTTGAATTTGAAAAGACCAGGCGTGGTTCTTTAAAAAATCTTTTAAAAATTTAAAATCTGTTAAAAAATTTCTGAGCTCCAAATCTTTAAATGCGCCAGTCGCAAACAAATTTTCTCCGTTATCTCGAAAATTTTAGGGTATATTGCAACTTCATGAACCGTTTTTATAAAACACTCATCTAGACCTACAATAAACACTAGGTCACTTGATAAGTGATTGCAAAATTGCTATACCCTCCACCATATATGTATGTATCTGTTTGTCATTCCGCTTGTACCGCTTCGAAATATAGATCTACGATGCCATAAAATGTATATATTTTGTATCCTTATTCAATTTAAAGCCCATTTAGCAATGTCCGCCTGTCTGTCTGTTGAAATGGCGAATACAGCGCAAAACCGCTCATTTCGATCTATGATGTACAAATTTAAAAAAAAATCTGAAATATGTTATTTTGTAAATTTCCTAGTGGGTTTTTTATGATAAAAAGTGAAAACATTAGCCCTATATGGATCAAGTTACACAAAATAATAGTTTTTATCAAGTGGAAATTTTTTTGTTTGATCCATTTAAAGCCTTTAATTGCTTTTCTTGTCCTCATTATTTAAATTAAGCTTCATGGTTCTTTTTTTATCCCCGGACACTAAGGGTTAAAGATTTTTTTATAAAAGCAAAGATACGAGTTATAATAGTCTAATCAAATGTAAGTGATATCTTTTCGAAAATTATAAACGATGTTATTCTGTAAATTTGCTAGTGGGTCTTTTTTGGCCAAAAGTGTAAAAATTAACCCTAAATGGATCAAGTTACATAAAATAATTAGTTATATTAAGTGGAGATTTTTTTTTTATCAATTTAAAGGCTTTACAATCTAGTAGTCATAATTAAAATTTAGTTTCATGGGTATTTTTTGTCGCCAGACCACTAGGGGTTAAATATTTTTTTAGATAAAAGTGAAGATAATTATTGTCTAATAAATTTTAAGAGATATTTTTCCAAGATTATGCAAACTTTAATACAAACATTCAAATTTTGTTCAATTTTTGACAAAATAATCAATTTTCATAAAATGTCCTGGAAAGGAGTAGCTCCAAACACAAACTCAAATTATAATTATTCCAATTTTTTCCCCCTCGATAACAACTATTATATTATAAAAATAGCAATTGACATCTCTAAATGAGGCGTTTTAAAATATTTTTAAAATTAATTTCAAAAAAGACGTTTTTGCATTTTAATCAAATCGTATGTCATTTTGGATTCCAGTCTAAAGTGGGTTAATGATATGCGATGAAGTCAGAATTATGTATCTGAATAATTTTGAGTATATTAAATGAATAAATGAAATAAAAAATAAATTTTTTTGAAACATCGTATTTTGGGACTTTTTTTGTACAAAATGGTCAATTTTCGACCGTCTTGCGGCACGGGTTAGCGTTTTTTTTATTTATTTATTTATTTTTTTTTTATTTGATCCAAAAAAAAAAATTGATTTCTTCTAGGTGTAATGATCGAAAATAGATAAATCGGTTTCTTAAGGGATATCTTAGTGTACATCCTCTCTAAAAGTTTGGTATTGAAAACGGCCAAAATCGGCAGAGCGGTTCCAAATGTATAAGTGAATATGAAGATACCTCTAAATTATACATTAGGCCGGGTCGATTTGTATGGAGGGAGATCCTTCTGCTCCTTCCCGGAGCAGAAGGATCTCCCATAATCTTCGAGAGATTCCTCCTACTTTCTGAAATATCAAAGTGAGATTTTTCAAAATTTCACCCTACGGGTCAAAAGTCGGGACATCAGAATTCGTTTTAGAGGTATGGTTCCTTCGGCAAAGTTTCTTATTTTGATCCCTAGAATACGATTTTCAATGAACGTTGAGCGATTTTTAAATCGACCCGCCCTATTATACATATAAATTCCATACAAAATGTGTAGCTTCGTACAATTTCTTAGTAGCGTCTGGCGTATGCAATAGTATGTCAAATTTTTTGAATAGACGCTTAGAGGTGTATAATTTTTGTATTATTTTTCACCTCAAAATTGTTTTTTCACCACACAATTTGTTATTTGCACCCAGATTTGTTTTTCACCTCTCACATTTTTGTTTGTTTTATTTGAAATACATACACCCGGTGGAGGGTATAAAAAAAAAATTGGTAAAACCAAATTTAATGCATGTACTTTTTTTTGTAGCACCGTGTTATCACCTACATCTCATCAACAACATCATATAAGCCCAAGTGATGTAAACATACTGACACACGTTTCAAATGACCAACAAACAACTGCATCAACACCAACATCGACAGCAACTACAATTTCACCAGCTGCTGAGAATAAATCTTACGGTTACCATGGTTGTTGCACCAATTCATGCAAATGTAATGTCGATGTTATAATAAAAAACATTGATTCATCTGACTCCAGTAAGGACAATGAAGAACTAGATCGTTTACTACAACAACAACATCATCCCCATCAACAAATCCCAGAAATTCAAAACCATTTAACAAAAACTTGTTGTACAACAATAGAAATAAAAAATTGTGATTGTAAAATGAAAGAACGCAATTTTCAAAATTTCCCAGCAAAGCAATCAGAACAACTGCATGAGCAACATTACGTTCCAAAACCACAAAATAATAAAAATAAATATAATTCTGCTGTTGAAAATAAAACATATTTTAAGATTTTCAATTCTGATAAATATTATTTAACATTTAAAAAACAACGTTTACTGGAGGCAGACATTAAAGAGACCCCACAACAGCCATCATTATCAGCAACTAATTCGGTAGCAACACCCCCACCCATACCTCCACTACCTCTTACATCAAAAGTGAGAAGAAAAACAAAACCGCCACCCTTACCACCCTTACCACCACTTCCACCACTACCCGTAACCACAACAACTACAACAACATCGTCGACCATAGGAGATGATTGGGCAGCAACATTTAATAGAGTTCCTCTTGCGTCAGGTGATTTACTGGATATTGCCAGACAAGTGGCCGTTGGTATGGTAAGTAAGACACAACGATTAAAAACGTTTACATATAACCATGCATTAATTTATATAAATATATATGTTATTATTGAATGCTATTATATGCAATTACATATCTTTATTTAAGTTTATTAGAGTTCGTCGCAAAAATTTGATTTTAGGATATCATCAGTTTTTTGAGCGCGGTGCCCAAAAACACAAATTTAGGGTCGCTTTTGCTACATAGCAAAAAGGGAATAATTTATATGAAATTTTAACCTGACAGTCGATTCTACACTCAAAAAAATAAGTTAGTACAAAAGTTAGTACAACGTCTTGTAAATCAGGTATACTATTTTTTAGCAAATTTTTTGCTAAAATCGTGTTTTCAGCTAAAATTTTTGTTATACTTATTCAGCACTTAACTGTTTTATACTAATGCTTTACTAATATACTAATGTTTTACTAATTAATTTTGCTAAACAAAATTGTGCTGATAAGCACATTAATAGTGTGGACGACAACCAGATTGAAAGATATACGCAGAATGAAGCAGATGTCGCGGCATGTCAAGATGTAGTAGAGAAGAGGAAAATGATACTAAAAAGTACAACTCTAATAAGACATATAAAAAAATCAACCATGGAAGACTTTTCTATCTGTTTTTCATACATAAAACAAAATTGAGGATTAAAACAACTTAAATTTTGCGTTGTCATTGGCTTGTGAAAATAATTGTCTTTTAATTAAATAAAAGACAAAATAAAATATTTAAATTTAATATGTATTTCTAAATTAAATTTTTATTGATTAATAATCTTGTGTGGTCAAATTGCAAACAAACATGTAGACAGAGTAAAGCGAAAGACAAAGACACACATCTTAGGTATAGTTTTATGGTTCCTTTTTCTTATTGCAAAAAAAAGGGTTGTTTTTTTCGTTTCGTTTGTTTTTGTTTATTTTTTCGTTTCGTTTCTATAATTATCTTCGGCAGTTGCGTCCTTTAAAAGAAAGCATCATTTAGACAACCATTGATGTAAGTAGTTGAAAGAAAAGTTTTGTTATGTTATATATATTTATTTCTATATATTTTCAGATATTAAAATAATTCATGTCGTCAATGTGGGAAAATGAAAATTTTTATATTTCGTAATTATTGTAAATTATTTTTAAAAGAATCACAAAAATATGTTTTATGATTTCAGCAAATAAATTAACTAAATTACAATTTTTCTACAAATTTTTTGCGTTTTTTTCAGTCTACTAAAATTCAGCAAAAAATTTATTAATTTTTAGTAAGGCTTTTTTATTTCTAATCCACTAAGTGTTAGCAAAACTTTTGCTGAATCTACTAATTTTGTTGGTAAAAATCAGCTCGCTGATTTTCAGCAAAAGATTTTGCTGACATTAGCAATTTTTTTGCAAGCACCCTCCTGACTAAAATTTTGCTGACTCAGCAAAATTTTTTGTTGACTTTACAAACTTGTTTTTTTTGAGTGTACCCCAAAAATTATTGAAAAAAAACTTTTTTCCCGGATTTTAAAGTGTACCATTAAGTCAATAGAATGGACGGAAAACTCTGTTTTTTCAAAAACTTTTAAAAATATATTTTTTTTTAACACACAGAATAAAAATGTTTTACCAACTGAGAGTAACGCTTCAACACTTTTCGGCATATCGCGAAACGTTAAAAAGTTATTAAGGTATCAATTTTGTAAAAAATAATAAAAATATTTTTTTTTTGCACTCACACAGTGAAAAAGTATTTTGAGCTAAGAAAAATTGCACAAACATTTTCGATATGTCGCGGTCTGTTAAAAAGTAGTTAATATTTTACTAAAAAATGCATTTTAGTAAAAAATAACATTTTGAAAACTATGCTTTTTGAATCTGTATATTAAAAAAGTACTTTATAAGTTTTTTGAAAAAAATAATTTTTTTCCGACCGCTGGTGCACTTTAAAAATGGGGAAACATTTTTTTCTTAAAATAATTTTTGGTCTATAATCGGAAGGTGAATTCATATAAATACAGCTCTTTCTGCTCTGCATTAAAAGTTTTTGGTCACCGCTCGCCAGTGGAATTAATTGGAATTTAAAAAAAAAAAAAAAATAACGCCATTTTGTTATTGCCGTCAAAACATATTAAAAAATGACGATATCCCAAAAACAAAGAAACTTTATACTTTTCTGACCAACGCTAATATTTATATACAGCTCACAAGAACTTTTCCATAAAAATTCAACAGTTATTTGATAAGATAATTCGTGAAGTTGTTTCAATTGAATATATTGTTAAATTAACAAAGACAACAAACAAATAAACAAAAAAAACGAACTTTCGGTATAAGTTAAAGTATTCAGTTAAAATTTTATATTTAAATCAAAAAGTTGAGTATTGAAATAAACGAAAAAAATCTATTGTTTTTACCTATTTTGTCAATTAATTTTTTAGCAGTTGAAACTAAACTAAAAAATCAATTGTTTTAAACGAAAAGTTAGTAGTCCTCTTTTTAACTGATTTTCTATTAATTAATTTTCTGTAGTCTTTACGGAAAAAACTTTGTGAGTGTACAATTATTTGTTTCCTCTAAATTTTTTAATACGATGCCACATATAATTACTTCTTATTATATATCGACCAATATATAATCGAGCATACTTATTAGATAAATTTTGGTCCACAACAGCATCATTTAGTTTGAAACAAGTAATTTTATTTCTTACTTGTTTTAAATTGAAAGAAGCAGTACTATGGACATTTCAAGAATATATTTCTAAAAATATGCTCAGAATTACCAAACTTTTGAGCCCAATACAGAAATGCAAAAAAAAAACAAAATGGGTAGCAGAATTATAACTATTCTCGAATTTTTATTTTTTCCATAATCAACTTTGTAATACGCATCGTTTGAGCTCTATTGAGTCCACTTTAATTTTACCAGACTAAAACTCGGATCTAATTATATTTAGATGCATCAGTTTACATGTAATTATATACAATTATATCAGATCAAAATCTAGATACAAACATATCTGGTTTTTATATAATTATATCTATTTGTGTCAGTTTAGATATAAACTGATGCAATTAGATACAAAACTGATACAATCTAACACAATTCTATCGGTCCATAATTCGGATAAATTTGTACTGGAAATTTATCTAATTGCATCAGTTAAGATATGAACCCTTACAAATAGATACATTTATATGGGCCCATATTTCGGATGAAATTTAATAAGATTACATATAGCTTCATATATATATATATATTAATATGACTAGTTAATATGACTAGTAAATCTGTATTTTGTTATTTATAATTCAAAAATTTTACCTCTATTATGCAGATATTTGAAAGAAACAGCGTTTTTTAATGTTAAAAAATATTGGGACATTTTTGGCCCCAAGTGCACAAAAGGGATAATTAAGTTTTTTTTTCTTTTTAAATAATAAATACCAACTACGGAAAATAATTTAGTCAACTTTCATTCAAATACGAAGATACCACATGATTTTTCGTTATCAATTTCATGAAATCTTCAAAATTTCGAAAAAAAATTGACCTTTGACCTTAAAATTTGACCTTTGCCGTAGTTTGATTTTGACCAAGAATATAGTGCTTGTAGTTTGTTTCATAAAACTCTGAATAGCATTAAGTGTTACTTGTTAAAGGAAGATAAATTTTACCTTATGATCGAATTTTGTGCAAAAAAGCGTTTTCCTCGAAATCCGCCGAATTTAAATAGCTGCCCTTACTAAATTAAACATGGGATATGTGTAATTTTTGGTATTTTTATTTTAAATTTTATACTTAATGAGACCTTAGTGTGCGAAACTATTTTTTTTTTTAATTATGTTGAAAAAAATTTTTTAAAATTTGAAATTGGAGATTTGAAAAATACCCCAAAAATATTGTTGGTTTTCGACGTCACCTTAGGACAGGATACCGGCATCCTAAAAATTAAATATTTCATATCTAACAGTTAATGGGTCCAGTAAGTAAAAAAAAAATATTTTGGTATTTAATTTCGAAAACGTTTAGAATGTGGGCTCGAAATGTTTGATCAAGTGGTATTTGGCACATTAGTGGTCTGGGGTATTTTTTTTTACTCGGGTAATTCTCAACCGATTTTGGATTTTTATATCTTTTTGAAAACACTTTTTTGTCTTCATCTCGATTAATTTATAATATGGAATTAAAACTGCTTCAATATTAACAATTTTTTTAAAAAACCCAAAAAAAAAACATTTTTCCCCCATACAAAACACACTTTTAATTTTCAATCGATCTCCGCCTCGTGTTTTCTTTATCCAATCGGCACCAAACTTCATATTAAATGTTTTTACATACAAAGGAACCAAACTAGCCCATATTTTGACTTTAGAAATAACTTTCATTTTTTTGGACACCTTTAATGACTACATTAAGCTCCATATAAATTTTGTTTAATCGAGTCTTTGCAAATGAAAAATATTTCGTTGTTTGTCTTTTAATTCCAAGTTCCTTTAACAGTTAAATTATGGGTTTTTATAATTTAATTTATTTTTTTATTTTAGGACTTTTTAGCTAAAAATAAAGTTGTACATCGTGACTTGGCAGCACGAAATGTGTTGGTGGCTCCAGATAGAACAGTTAAAATTGCTGATTTTGGGTAAGTTTTTTTAAAGCGTGTTTTCCATAATAAATTATATATTTAATGGGTTTTGTCAATTCTGATGAACCAAAAGTATCCTTTTTAATTATTTTTATATAAATATAGTTAACATAAGATTTTCGGAGCCGGTCAATTTGACCGATTTCGACTTTTATAGTTAAATATTTTGAAAAATGTATTCTAACCAATGATGAAATTTGTATTGGTTAATTCTAAATTGTTAGTATGAGTGTATTGATAAAATTTAATTTTTTGCCAGCCCTCGCATATCGGATTTACCGATGTGGTATACCTAGATTTACGGAACCGGCCAAAATGAACAATTTTTTTTTAATAGAAAAAAGTATTTTAAAAATAAAAAAAAAAAAATTGTTTAACAATGTAAAAATTTTGGTTTTCTTTAGTTTTTTTTTACAAAAGTGGGAAAATGTATTTAACCAGCCCTCGTATGTTAGTACTTTTCTTTAATATGAATGAGAGTAAAACGAAAAGACAGTATAAACTTAAAATTTGGCGCGTAGATTCCTTTGGCAACTATATAAGTTCCCAGGACGAGATTTTTTGATATTTTAATGGAGAGGGGCAGAAAGGGGGAAAATCTCCTCACTAATTTCCAAACCTATAGCTGAAACCTCTATTTCTGGAAACCTCTATGGCTGAAAATTTTAAATTTTCAATTTATGTTCCTTGCGATTTTAGCTGATTCACCAAAGACGAACTCTCTTAAATTTCCATTAGGATGTGGACGTTCCAAAGGGGGACCCCCCTTGTCGGCCTGTGTAAACCATTTAATGTAAACTTGAAACACGGGAAACTTTTAAAATGGACAGATCGGTAAAAATGCAATTTTTATAAATTTAAATAAGGCGAGTGAAATTATTTGGTATTAAAAACACCCTTAGCGGGCTGCCCATTCACTTTGTCCCATAAACTTAAAATGTAGCATATAGGTAATTTTTGTTATAACCAGGGCAGAAACTAGTCTAGTCTGATTAAAAAATTAATAGTGTTTATAATTTTTAGAGAAAAACGTTTATTCTTCTTCTTAACCTCAACATTTCAAAATTAATTTTCTAAATTAAATTTGTCAAATGCATATTAATTAAAAATTAATTGCGACAGTCTATAAGACGTGAAAATAACACTGTACTCGAAAACTTTATTAGTTTAGTGAACATTTTTATTAAAACTGGTCCAAGAACAGTTCTCTCTGTCCCTTTTTTGTGTTTTTGATGCATATTTTTAGTATTACAATATATTTTAAGAGCATATTTTGCATTTTTACTGCATATTTTTTATTTTTTTTTTGTGCATGAAAGTCGATTCCCTGCTTATAACTTTAAATTTTTTGCTCCCACTATTATTTAACTTGATCAACCATACCGCTTTTATCGGGATTATCCCGCTTTTTAGAACTTCTTAATAGATTTTTTTTATAAGCAATAACAAAATGTTTAACAACGTTCAATATATTACAAATATATTCAATATATTACAGTTTTTTTTTAATTGTTGTGTAATGGTTAGCGCGTTGGACTGTTACATAGATGGTCACGGGTTCGATTCCCGGTGACGGCAACACAATTTAGAAAAATAATATATAAGGTGGCGCAAAAATAACCTTCCGATGTTTTTTTTTTATTATGTGTTTATTATGTATAGCATTTTCTGATAGGAGGATTACTTTTGCGCCACCTTATATATGAGTTTTCTATCCCTCATATGTATCGCAGCTCCCACCTTCGGTGTTCCCATATCATTTAACCCCACCGAAGTAAAATAATGAATCAAGGCTATGAACCAAAAAGCTTCAATAAGTTCGCCAACTCTCCATCAGGTGGCGATCAACAACTGTTCTAAGACTTATCATCTCGCGTAATTACAGTGTTGCTATGTTCGAAGCCCTTCATCTTTCCCCACCGTTCATTTATCCACTATCCAATTTCCAAAGAAAGCCACACATTAATAAGTAGGAAGAATTTCCTGAGTGTTGCTTCTCTTTTACAAAAAAAAAAAAAAAAATTGAAATTATGATATTACTTTGAAATTGTTTTATTAGTGCCGACTCAACTTTTTAACCATGCAACGAAAATATAAATTTTATTCTTGATTTTTTATAGAGAACTAATTTTAAATACGCGAATTAAAACATTTTTTACAACTGAAGTTTGTTGAGTTTTTTTTTTTATAATAACAATATTACAAATTATAAATCTTTTGAAAAAATTACAGAAATTTAAATTTATTTTCATCGGGATAAACATTAATTGCATTTATAGTAATTAAATGTGCTAAAGTCCCAAAACTTATTTAACAAATTGTGAAGAGCAATCTGATGTAGGCGTGTCCCTATCCGGATTTCATTCCTGCCCAAGGAAATCTTCAGGGGACTTTGTTATTAGAATTTCTAGAGATATTTGTTATGTTAAATCACAAACTCAATGAGAATTTCTTGTCCTCGTCTAGGAGCGAGATTCAAAATTTAAAATATCAAAGAAAAAACAAAAACAACAACAAAAAGTTGTCACAATTGGCTTTGTCATCTTCCAAATACTACTCTGTTTTTTTGACAGACCTAGCAATGTAGTGACGTTTATTAATTTTAGTTTTTTCCAGAATTTTATCAAATTTAGACTAAAGAGGCTTCAAGTTAAACATCTATGCAAATTTACACTCTAAAAATTCGTTATTATACATTTGTCAGTTTCAGATAGTCTTAAAGCTTTTTTATAGCGATTTAACTAATTTAATAAAAATCTGAATTTTTTGATAAACATTTTTGAATTTCCCGCTTTTTGCACCAAAGCCCTTTGATTGAAAAAAGTTGGCCACGTTAATGTTACTATTCCATTTGCAAATAAAATTTACCAATGCGTGCATGGTGACGTATAATGAATTAAGTAATATATTGGTAATAATATCACTCATACGACACATGGTCATATATAAAATATATGTGTGTGTGTGTAATAGACACATATTGTCTCAGTGATGATGAATTAAGAAATAATATCACTCATACGACACATGGTCATATTTAAAATATATGTGTGTGTGTGTGTGTAATAGACACATATTGTCTCAGTGATATTTTAAACAGAGTTCGGAATTAAACACAAGCAAAGGTTTTCTATCGTTCTGTTTTACTTTTTGCTGAAACTCAACACAATCATTTTGTTGTGCACAGTAAACATAAACAGAACATTTCTTTATTTTCATTTTGATTTGTAAACAGAACACAAACACTTTCACAAACTAGTTTTCGATGAGAGTTCAAACTAAACGATTTTGTTCTGTTTGTCCAATATTTCAAACAGTTTGATTTTGTTGTGTTTATGGAATGGAACAAAACTATTCGTAAACCGTTCTTAGTGTTTATGTCATATTACAAGTGAAAAAAATTTTCATTGAATTTTATGAATAATTGCATTAGTTTAATAAAAAGTTACAATGGAGGAGTTCCAGTGAAATTTCATAAAACTAATGCAAAAAAAAACATTGTTAACATGCAGAAAATCATTTCTTTATTTTGCCAACCACAACGTAAAAAACGCGTTTTAATGTTTAAGTTGAATGAAAACAAAAAAATAACCACTACGAAATAATAATGTTTGACACATTTTCGTTTTGTTCCGTTTGTTATATTACCAACAACAATTTGAGCACTTGTGTTGTGTTTATAAATACGAACGAAACAATAGAGATCGTTGTATTGTTTTTTTTTTTTGATAGGAACGTTATGTTAGTGGTACATAAATTTTCGAACTCACCCAATGGACCACAAAATAAGTAAAGTATAACAGTACTTTAGAATAAGCTTTTTTTAAAAAAAAATACTAAAGCCTTTTTCAACCGTGTTTGAGAAAGTAGTATTCTTTACAACGTGCTGACAACATGTCGCTGCAGCAAAGTCCCGTTAAATTCTGTATGTACGTCGTTGATTACTTTGCATTGTCATTGTCAATTTTGATCGAAGATAGTGCGGTTGTCATAATTTGATAAATAAAAAATAATAACAATAAGTGAAAACAATAAGTAAAAAACTTGAATTTTTAATGAATTGATTTTTTTAAAATTATTTTTTAAGTGTTTTTCAATTCCAAAAACTTAAATAAAAATTTCTTAATAAAAAAAATTAAATAAAATGTGAATTTCTTATATTCAAACATAAGGCCCGATTCTTACACATTTTTGTAATTGTCCTAAATTTGTCTGACTATATTACCTTGAAAAAAAAATTCTAGGTAAGAGTCACAAAAATGTAAGACAGTCACAAAAATTTCTGAAAATCGGGGCGATAATAAAAAAATTTACAAAAGTAGGCATAAGCTAATTCTACAATTGGTAGCATAAGCTTGTTCTAAATTTGTAAGCATAAGCTAATTCTACAATTGTTGACATAAGCTTATTCTAAAATTAGCGGCATAAGATTATTTAAATATTATTTCAGTAATATTATCACGAGGGTTCCGTTTTGATTTTTCTACAATAAAATTAAAGCGTTTTTCAATACTTTCTAAAGTCTTTTTAAAGCTTAACGCTTATGCTTGCAAGCTTAATATAATATTTTTCTAAAGGGTTTTGGTCCATTGGGCAGATTTAAAATATATGAGTGTGTGTAATCACTCATACGACACATATATATATAAAATATATGTGTGTGTCTAATAGACACATATTGTCTCAGTGATGATAAATTAAGAAATAATATCACTCATACTCATACATGGTCATATTTAAAATATATGTGCGTGTGTAATAGACACATATTGTATCAGTGTAGAAACGGTGATGGCATGTCATTAATTTTCTCAGTAACTAGAATAATAAGGATTTACTTATAAGTAGTTAGTTTTCCCATTATTTTAATACCAAAAATAATGCGTTACCCAAAAGTACATATTTGTATTATTCTTTTAAATATAAAGTAATGATCTACAAATTTTTTGAAAATCTATTTTTAAACTTATTGTTTTTTCACTTCTAGTAAGTACATTAGGGCGGGTCGATTTGTAGGGAGGCAGAAAAATCACTCAACGTACAAGGAAAATCGTTGTCTAGGGATAAAAATAAGAAACTTTACCGAAGGAACCATACCTCTAAAACTAATTCTGATATCCGTAGGGTAAAATTTTGAAAAAGCCCACTTTGATATTTCAGAAAGTAGGAGGAATCTCTCCAAGATTATGGGAGCTACTTCTTCTCCGACGCGCTAGCAGATTAATGCATAAATCATCATTCTAGGTGACCGTTAAAGGGTTAAAATTTAAGTTGAAAGTGGGCCTTTTTAGCCGTGTTTTTATAGCAAAATGTACAAATGTCGGGATAGAGATATTTCAGAAAGTAGGAGATGAATGCTCTAGCAGATGAATGTATAAATTATATTCGATTGGGGCACTCTACATGGGTCAAAGTGGGATTTTTTAAAATTTGACCCTACGGGTCAAAAGTCGAGACATCAGAATTCGTTTTAGATGAATGGTTCCTTCGGCAAAATTTCTTCTTTTGATTCCTAGAATACGATTTTCCTTGTACGTTGAGCGATTTTTAAATCGACCCACCCTAAAGTAAATACATATATAAAAAATTAGTTTTTATATTTTGTAAACTGGAAAGTAATGGCATTTTGTGCAAGCAAGACATTTATGTTTTCATCTACACTCAATGAAAAATTTTTTTATCATGTTGATGTTGATGATATTGTTTCATAAATCGATAATCATCATATTTATGAAGTTTTCATAAAGAAGATAAAATGTTTCATAAAAATGTATGACAAATGTTTCATAGATCTTCATCATTTCATAAAAAAGTTTCATAAACTTCGTGAAAATAAATTTTAGCTTTTCAGTGAAATTTTTTTTTTTTTTTTTTTGGAAATTTAGAAAATATTTTATTGCAATTTAGACTTTTTAAATCCTAAAAACTACCAGAAATTATTTGAAATTCTGAAACAGCTATTTAATAATATTTGATGTTCTTAACCCATTTTTTACCAAGCACTCGGTAGGGAGATAGATTTGTTTCCCAGTAAGCATTTCCAGTAAATTTTATAGCCAAATCGCGCCCTCTAGTAGTGGTCTAATAAATTGAATTTGAAACTTTGACGCTTTCTACACACTTAAAGGGTTAATATTTTTTTAAAATCTATTAATGTTGATTATTGTTTTCGGACTATTTTTAAGAATTTTTTAAAAGTTTTGGTAATTTTCGACATTTTTTCAAAAATTTTTATTTGGCATTTCTAATTGCTCAAAGTTGTATGCTTCTTTGCTTGTTTAGAGAAACTAGCTTATTTTTGATATTAAAAACAAAAACGGATTAATTTTTTGCATACTTCCAATTCCACAATACAAAAAAATCTTGATTAGATCAATTTTTCCTGGGTAAAGTGTTTGTAACCGTCATATAATAACGACTGTAATTAATTTTATTACAATTACAAAATACTTTGTAAAAACATTTTCAAATTTGAAAAATGGCGAGAGAAAATGTGTTTGCTTTAGAAATTCACACAAGGCACGGGGGGGTAAAGCCCCCACTATGTTACTACTTAGAGGTTATACGGAAGGGATTCCGCGAAACCGTTAACCAATCATGGAGGGACAGAATGGATCGCAGGGTGTCTAGGGCGTTAAGGCCCGCATTGGACACAGGGGCAACCAAGGTTCTTTTGGGACTGGACAGGGAGGGTCTCAGGACCCTTACGGGGTTCCTGGCCGGTCATTGTTCTGTCAGAGCTTTCAGATGCGACAGGGACATACCGGATTTTTGCAGGTTGTGCGAGGACGTTGAGGAACTGTAGACAGTTGAGCATATAATGTGCCACTGTCCTAAGTTGCAGGGTCTCAGACAGAAATGGCTAGGAGATAGATTTCACGACGAACTTGGGTGTGTCGCTGGATGCAATCCAGTAGATTTGCTGAGATTTGTCAGGGAGATAGGACGGCTGTTTCTAGCAAGGGGACGATAGGAGCTGGTTCTGGGGAGTATATATTCTTTCTATCTTTCTTTATATCTATCTTTCAATCTATCTTGCTGTCTATTTCTATTCTTTCTTACTGTTTTTTCACTGAAGGGATTCACAATAGACCGTATTGGTCTCCGAGTGGAGATGTGACCTTGGGCACATAACCCTTTCTAACCTAACCTAACCTAGAAATTCACACAGATTTTTCAAGTTAACCTTAATAATATATATACCAGTGGAAAGGTCTCACTTTAAGCTTAAAATCGGATGATATTCAACCAAGTTACAGGATTATAAGTGCATAAAGGTGGGAAACCCCGGATTTTTACTCACTTAAAAATTAAAATCGGATGATATTCATCCAAGTTACAGGCTTATAAGTGCATAAAGGTACAAAACCCCGGATTTTTACCCGTAACTCAATATTTTGAAGGTGTTTGGCAAATTTCAAAAACAGATTCTTGTTTTAGTCGGCATCACTTACGAGAAAAATAGTATCACTTCCTAGGTATTTTTTTCTGTAGCACTGTTTAATTGTTGACAAAAGATTTATGAAACAATATCATCAATAAGATGAAACTTTTTCCCTGAGTGTAGTCTACAAATAGATTTGTATGTACAACAGAATATCGGTTGCTAATCTCAATATTTTTTATTAGAGTTACCAAAACTATAAAAAAAAATTTATATTATTTTAAAATTATTTTATTAATAAAAAAATCCTATGCTGCGAACTGGGCTCGAACCGACGACCTCCTGCTTAGCAGGCAGGCCTAAATTCAATTTAAATTTGAATTTTCCAATTTCAGCGTTGCATGTTTTTTTGTTTCAAATTTAAATATGCATATCTAAAAATAGATTTGTATGGACAATAGAAATTCAGTTGCTGATCTCAGTATTTTATTACAGTTACCAATATTAAAAAAAATTATATTTTATTTTAAAATTGTTTTATTATCCCATGGCGCGAACTGGACTCGAATCGGTGACCTTCTGCTTGTCAGGCAATTGCTTTACCTCTAGCCTAAACCCAATTTTAATATGTTTTTTTAAATTTCAACCTTGAAGATATTCTAGTTTCAAATTTAAACATTTATCTAAAAATAGATTTGTATGTACAACAGAAATTCGGTTGCTGATGTCAATATTTTATTAGAGTTACCAAAACTATAAAAAAAATTAATATATTATTTTAAAATTATTTTATTAAAAAAAATTCTTATGCAGCGAACTGGAGTCGAAGCGGCGATCTTCTGCTTGTCTGGAAATTACTTTACCTCTAGTCTACATACAATTTGAATTTGTTTTTTTAAATTTCTATCTTGAATATTTTTTTTCTTTCAAGTTTAACTACGAATGTCTAAAAATAGAAAAATATTTTATTAGAGCTAACAAAACTATTAAAAAACTTTATATTATTTTAAAATTGGTAACGAAAACTAATATTTTAGATAGGGTGATTGTTTTTTTTTTTTTTTTTGCAGGCGAAACTAATATTCGATTTTAACTGCAAATATTTTATTCGGGAGATAAAATCTCCGAAATGTGGTTGGTTGTTGGCATTTTAGTTATTGATTAGGAAAACAAATATTTTGAATGATGTGACTGTGTTTTGGTTAATTTCATATATATTCTGTTTACAATATAGTTTAATTATTCTGATGATGAATTTTAAGTACTTACAATTAAAATTATTGAATAATGATTAAATTTTGTTGGTTACAATGGAATTCCAACCAATTTATTCCCTGTGTGTAAGAAATGGCTGAATTATTTCCAAAATAATTGTGAAACATTCCACTGTGTAATATTTTAGATAATTTTGAAGCGATAAAAAATTGCATTTAATGACAAAAGTAACCTTTTTCCCTCAAAGGACAAAAAGGACACCCACTCGAGTAAACATATACGAATAGAGAGTTCTTTCCAAAAAGTCTATATCATTTATATCTGTTGTTGATTCTTTTGTTGTTAATAAAAATATTTTCATTTATATTTAAAATTTACAGTTTGAGCCGTGATGTCTATCAAGAAAACATGTACAAGAAGACCGGAAACGGAAAGTTGCCTATTAAATGGTTGGCATTGGAATCAATGACCCACCAGGTGTATACAACGCAAAGTGATGTGTAAGTTGTAAATTAATATAAAAGAAATTTTTTTTTTTTTGTAGCAACAAAATAATCTCTTGGAAAAACAAGCTGAAAATAAAAGTAACAATTTACAATTTTAATAATGAAAAAAAAAATGTAGAGTGTGGATAAATTTAATAAGAATTATGTTTAATTTAAGTGTATTTATCTTAAGTATCATTGAAATGTTTAGCTACAGTTTGTATTTTTTTGCGTACATAAGATACACTTTTTAGCATGTATACTAGGGTGGCCCATTTTGATCGCTTGGTGGAATATTCTGGATGCTCTCAAAGATTATAATAAAGGGCGTCATTGTACATACATTGGCCAAATTTAAACACATTACGACGCTGGGAAAAACTTGCGAAGCGATCTAATAAGTTGCCTGAAATAGGTAAAAATTCTCCATATACAGTTGCGGCCACAAAAATAGTAGTGCCGATAATGAATTTAGAAAAGCTGAAAAATCTGCCCGAATTATTTCAGTATCAAAACAAAAGTTTTATCCACGAAAAAAGTAATTTGATAGTTATTTACCCAGCAAATTATAGTTATTTACCCAACAATTAATCGGCATTTTTGTAAATTTTAAAGAAATTTTTCAGATTTTTTGGAGTAGTACGAGAACTCTGAGTTAATACTACTCAAGAGTTCCAGGCTACTAAAATTGCCGAAATGACTGCCATCACTAGTACTTTTGGTTCAAACATCGCTCTGGCCGAATACCGTACCTTTACTAATATTTATGTTACTTAGAAATTCAATTGAAGTCATTAAAATTTGGCTATGGGTACTGAATATTTAATTATGTCTACGAATTAAAAAAAAAAATACTTGTGGTCACAAGTTGTGACTCACAACTGAATTTATTAAGTAGATCGAACCGAATTTAATTAAGTAATACACCGTATCAAATGTTTTTATTTTTATTTATTAAAATAAATATTACGGTCTATTTGTAAAACCTGGTTAGCGCGATTAGAACAAATTATGTTTTGCATAAAAACATACCATTATTAAACGACAAAGTATCTTTTCTCAAAACAGTGTCTTTTTCACAAACAAGTACTCCTTTTTCAAAAAACTATCTTTTTCGCAAAAAATATCCTTTCTCAAAAAATGGCTTTTCGAAAAAAAAAATTCTTTTTCAAAAAAAAAAAAACTACTCTTTTTAAAAAAAAAAAAATCTTTTTCTAAAAAAGTACTTTTCTTCAAAAAAAAAACTACTCATTTCAAAAACAATACCCTTTTCAAAAAAGTACCTTTTTCATAAACAAAAGTATTTTTCTCAAAAACAAGTATCTTTTTTTTAAAAAAAAAAGGCTTTTTAAATAAAATATATTTACAAAAAATGTAGTACCTTTTATTAAAGTAAGTAACATTAAAAAGAGCACTTTCTTCCAAAAAAAGCAAATTTAGAAAAAGTACCCTGCTTGTTTCGAAAAAGTACTCTTTCAAAATAAGTATATTTTTTCCAAAAAAGTATCTTTTTTACATAAATTTTTTTATAAAAAATATCTTTTATAAAAAAATTTCTTTTTCAAAAAAGGACCTACTAAAAACAATGTAAACTTTTCAATAAAAGTACCTTTTTCAAAAAAGTACCATTTAAAAAGAGTCTTTTAAAGATATTTTTTTTTTGTCGAAAGTGCAGTTATTTTGATAAGATTAATTTTTTTATAAAAAGTTTTTTTTTGAAAAATTTACTTTTTTGTAAAACAATTAACTTTTATTGAAAAAAGATACTTTTTCAAAAGATTAAAAAAAAAAACGCTTTTTTTGTGAAAAAGGTACTTATTTTAAAAAAGATCCTTTTTTTAAAAAAAAAATGTTTTTTTTGAAAACAGATACTTTTCTTTAAAGTACTTTTTTTGAAATGCGTACTTTTTTTTGGATGTTTGAAAAAGTATTGTTTTTATATGTAATTTTTTGGAAAAGTTGTTTTTTGAAAAAGAAATTTTTTTGAAAAAGGTACACTCACAATATATTTTCCGTTACCGATTGTAGTTTATTTAAAAAGTAATCCGTAAAGTTTGTTTTTAACTGAATAAACTATTAAAATACAAAGAAACATATTTTTCAACTTTTTTGACTGTTATTTAAAAAACAAACTATGAATTAATACGGATTTTCTGTAACAGTTAATATTTTCGTTTAAAATCTACATGTTTAAAAAAAAATCTACTTGTTTAAAAAGAAATCACACAAAAATCACAGTAATCTTTTTTTTTTAAAGTTCTCTCAAACGTTTTTCATATGCATGAACTGGGGATGGTAAATAAATTACTTATTTACATTTTCAGTCCAAAAAGTACCAAAGTGGCCCAGCTGACGATTAAGTGCTTTGTTTCAGTAAATTTTGTTTTACTTTTTTATGTTACTGAGGGTATTCAGCGTGGTTATTTGCACACGATGCAAATTTGCACTTTCTCATAATTGAGCAGTATTGACGGTGCATAATGTGCATATTAGAACAGAGATGGAGTTCCCTCACTGTTCCAAATTTATATGTTAAAGCATATCTATTAGATGACAAAATCTGAGTTTCTTTATTCCTGTACAAATAACAAATTTTAATATATATAAAATAAAACGAAAAGTTAGGATTATAATTTTCGCAGTATAGAACATGTGCTAGCTGATTATTTGAATACAAGAAAATTAATTAGCAATATGGTAAAAGTCTAGTGTTTTTTAGGTAAACAAGATAAAGCGCATAAATGTTTAATGTAAAGTTAAAATTAAGCAATATTCTTGTGCAACTTTTGCTAGTTTGCAACAAATTACCCGTGTGTATGTCATATTGGAAGGCTAGAAAAAATCAAAAAGGTTTTGTGTCTGCACAAGATATGTGTAAAATATTTAATATTGAGTTGGCTACATTGAATGATAATAAAATTGTCAGTAATATGTGCAATAGTATTGCAAGAGTACCTTAACAATTAAATTAAATCAAAAGGTACCAAAATGTTTACAAAAGTGCTTTTTACTTTACATTTATTTACATTTATTTATTTATTTATTCGGAATTCTATACACAAGACTATTGTCTCTTATTACAGTATAGAATTATATATATGAAGGAAAGGCGTTTCGTTCGAAGTAATACAAATAATAATAATAATAATAATAATAATATTAACTTAATCTTAAAGAATCAAATATTATTAAAATAGTGAAATATAAAGTGGACAAAAATATCAATAATATAGTTTACAAAAACAAATTAACAAAATGATCAAAAAAAAAAAAAAAAAAGTAATTACATTAATAAAAATAAAATAATAAAAATAAAATAATAAATATAAAAGTATAAAAGTAATCATAATCATCCAATCAAACATTAACGTTTAAAGTTTAAAATAATTAATTTGAAAACAAAATAATAATGTTTTTTTTTGAAATATTGTGCATTACTAATAATTTGTATGTTGTATGGGATTGAATTCCAAAGACGGATTGCGTGTATGAAGAACTGCCATGTGGAAACAAGATAACGACGTTTAAGAGGAATGATTCTTTTGCCTCTGGTAGAATTTGAAAATGTTAAACGTTTATATAGATGTTCAGGCTCCTTAGTATAAACCACCTTGTGTAAAAATATTAAGACTCTAGTTTTAAGTAAATCATCGAACTGGAACCCATAGAGTTTAGTTGTAGTTATTGATGAAATGGAATCGTATCTTTTCTTCCCATATACATAACGCGATATGTTTTTGAAAACTGAGTTAAGTTTATCTCTGCTTTCAGCATCACATTCATACTTTAGTACTAAACCAAATATTTTATTTACCATCACTATAGTTTTTCTTTAGATTTTAATTGGCTTTTATTTTACAAACACATAGTTTTTTAAGTTATTTGCATATTATAGTAAAAGATAAACTCAAAGGTCATCCTTTTTCGTTATGATGCCATATAAATGTTAGCCGCCATTCGCTCAATTAATTATTATTCAATTAATCTTATTATTTAGCTTTAAAAATAAATCCTAACATATATTATTATGTATATAATACATTATGTAAATAATACATTTTTATTTCTTTTAAATTAAATTTGGTGATAGCTAAAATAAACGACAATCGTTTATTTTTACGTTTTTGGGGGTAAAATTTTGATGGTTAAAATAAAGGAAAATCGTTTATTTTTAAGTTTTGGGAGTTAAATTTTTAATGGTCAAAATAATGGAAAATTTTTTATTCTTATGGATTTTCCGTAATTTTTTGATAGTCAAAAAAAACGAACGTCGTTTATTTTAACGGATTAAGCAATTATTTTTTAATAGTTAAAATAAACGAAAGAACTTTGTTTTTATCGATATTTTTAGTTAATTTTTTAACAATTAAAAATAATTGGAAATTACTATTGTTTTAAACGAAAAATCAGTAGTCCTGTTTTTAACAACTTTTTCTATAGTTTTAATGTACAAATTCGTTTGTTTCTAACTATAAAATATTGTGAGTGTACTATTTGTTTTTTTTTTTTTAATAGGTACTTTTTTTGATACTTGGATTTGAAAAAGAAATTTGTTTGAGAAAAAATGTACATTTTCTTAAAAAAATTTTATTTTTTTGGAAAAAGTCTACTTTTTTGAGAAAGATATTTTTTGTGAGATTTTATTTGTTCGGTTTTAGATCATGACAAATTTTTCTCTAAATTAACAGAAAAATTATAATTTTGATATGATAATTTACTTTGACTATTTGAAAAAAACACAGAAAAAGTTATTAGACACTAGCATGAATGGAATGCATTTTCTGACCCACCACGGTCTTCATCAACATTCTTCGTGCCATTTTAGTGTTAATCGTAAATATCATCTATTTAACTCACACGTTGGAGAAATTGGGTAACGTTAAATCCCACATTACTCTGTGTGTTGAGTTAGAATGAAATTTACCACGAACGATTTCTATTTATAGTGTGTTTGTTTTTTCTCTAGTCATTATTAAACCACTCACCAGGTACAGTGCAAAAATCGTTTAATGTATATGCTCGTCATATGTATTAATAAAAAATCTTTAATGTTTGTTGATATGCTTTGCTAATGTAGAAGGATAGTGTATGATGACATTAGAGAAAAGAACTGCTATTTAAAGTTTTAACTGAAAGTTAAACTGGCAACTATGATAATGACTAGAGAAAAAACAAACACACTATAAATAGAAATCGTTCGTGGTAAATTTCATTCTAACTCAACACACAGAGTAATGTGGGATTTAACGTTACCCAATTTCTCCAACGTGTGAGTTAAATAGATGATATTTACGATTAACACTAAAATGGCACGAATAATGTTGATGAAGACCGTAGTGGGTCAGAAAATGCATTCCATTCATGCTAGTGTCTTATAACTTTTTCTGTGTTTTTTTCTAATAGTCAAAGTAAATTATCATATAAAAATTATAATTTTTCTGTTAATTTAGAGAAAAATTTGTCATGATCTAAAACCGAACAAATAAAATCTCACACATAAATTTATAGATCAACGATAAAATTCACTATTAAAGATATTTTTTTTTAAAAAAAGAAACTTTTTTGAAAAAATGTACTTTATTAAAGCGAGATACTTTTTTTTTAAAGAGTACATTATTTCTGAAAGAGATATTTTTTTAAAAAAGGTACTTTTTTAAAAAAAATTATTTTTGTCTTAAAAAATAATTGGTTTTCGGTGTAGCCGGACTTTCTGCGATTCCCGGGGTTTCGTTCTAGCCGGTTTTTCGGTGTAACCGGGTAGACCGAAGACTGGGAAACCCGGGATACTGGTCTGGAGCGTAGGCTCTACTTAAAAATTATAAAACATCTTTTTCGCAACTGCTTTAGATAGAATAATGCCGTGGCTAGGTAGTTGCTATTAACATGTTACTTTTCTCCAATTTTACCCCATATTTGAAGTACCCGTTTTTTGTAATTTAAGAAGAATATTGTTGCGCATTTTAGTCATCCTTACAAATATGTTTTAAATTCTGAAAGAAAAACAAGCAACTGCAATAAATTTTATTTATATGGACACAAAATTTAAGATTACGACATCAGCATCTCTTTCTTGTTTTTCACTACACTCAAAAAAATAAGTTAGTACAAAAGTTAGTAAAACGTCTTGTAAATTAGGTATACTATTTTTTAGCAAATTTTTTTGCTAAAATCCTGTTTTCAGCTAAAATTTTTGTTATACTTATTCAGCACTTAACTGTTTTATACTAATGCTTTACTAATATACTTCTTTTACTAATTAATTTTGCTAAAAAAAAATTGTGCTGATAAGCACATTAATAGTGTGGAACAATCAGCTCGCTGATTTTCAGCAAAAGATTTTGCTGACAGCAATTTTTTTGCTAGCACCCTCCTGACTAAAATTTTGCTGACTCAGCAAAATTTTTTGCTGACTTTACAAACTTTTTTTTTGAGTGTACTACAAAATGGTGTTTTTTATTTTTTTTTTATGTATTTTCTAAGAATTTAAAATTTTTGTTCTTCTATGTTTTACTATCAGTTTTTTTGTTACAATTTTCTTTTTGTTATTTTTAAATAATTAATTTGACATAAATAGCAAATAACAATTATTTTGTTCAGAACAAGGTATGATAGTTACGGCAATTGTGAGAAATTGTTATGATTATAATATAAAAGCTGTGTTTATTGAAGATTTTTTTTCTATGGTATATGCAACCTAGTAGTTTTTAGAAACATATTTAAAATTGTATAATTAGGGAAATCAACCAATTGTCTGTCACTAAGAAAGTTAGTTTGTTAAGCTTATTTTTAAACTTGTACTAGACAAAATAACTGGTCCTGATTATCATTTGTTTACCAACATAAATAATGTAATATCGAACGAATTTCAACTAATCTTTTCCCTGTGTGTATATTCCGATATATAAAACAACCGGCAACGAAGTATCGGGCTTTTAACCTTGTATTTTATAAACATTTTACCAATTTTATTATAAATATGTACGAGTAATTCTTGTTTTTATGTTATTTACCAGATATTTATTTATTTTTTCTCTTGGAAAATTAAATAGAATTAAATTTCTTCTTAAATATTATTATTATGATTATTATTATTATTAACTGAAAATATTTACATATAATTTTATACGAATTTCTTTTTAAGGTGGTCTTATGGCATATTACTCTATGAAATTGTGACACTTGGTGCTACACCATATCCATCAATACCTACAAATCGTTTATTGCATTTACTTAAGACTGGCTATCGTATGGAGAAACCAAAGAATTGTGGACAAGAATTGTAAGTCAAGTATAAATATAAAACTCATTACCAGACTTGGGCGACGTCAATTACATTTCAAAATCGTTCACTTGAGAATTTTTTCAATATCATTAATAATATCAGACCTACACTTACACTTGTAATCGCTTCCTTGGAAAATTTTTAATACCAAATATGGGGACTAGTAACATCATCTGGGTATTTCATTACAGGGCAATTACTCAATTAACCCAATTACATGTAATTAAACATAAAAATGTAATTGGCCTGTAATTAAATACACAGACAGTGCTTATGGAGAGTTTAAAGCTTCTCCTACTGAGGATAATCGGAGAAAAGTATTGTAAACTGAGAAATAAGCTTAAATCTCTTATAAGGAAGTATCGAAGGCAGCATCACATTAGGATGTTTGAGAACGTTGACAGTAACAGGAGGTTATGGCAAATTTTAAATAACTCAGGGTATTGTGGAGAGCAGAGCTCGCGATTGGTAAATGTTGATGTTAATACTTTAAACAATTCTTTTGCTTCTAATGGTAACTTTAATGTAGACCATTTTGATTTTGATTCATTAAATTGTGAAATAGAAGGTTTTTCATTTAGGAATATATACGCTGATGATTTATGGAGTGCCTTAATGAATGTCAAGTCAAATTCGATAGGAGTAGATGGTTTTCCCCTTAAATTTATTAAATTAGTATTTCCATTCATTCTGGAACCACTTTTATATCTTTTTAATTATATTATAACTTCTTCTTCTTATCCTGATGGATGGAAACTTGCTAGAATTGTTCCAATACCGAAGAAGGGGTCTGTGGATTTTAGACCTATTAGCATCCTTCCTTGTGTTTCAAAAATTATGGAGCATGTATTGAAAAAACAAATTTTAGACTATATTAATCAACATGACTTGTTGAAGAACATTCAATATGCTTACAGGGAGAGGCATAGTACATCTGCTATGTTAGTGGGCATCACTGAGACTGTTAGGGAGCATTTGAATGAACATAGGAACTATGTACTGGTATCTCTAGACCTTACCAAAGCTTTTGATCGTCTAAATCACAACATTCTTATTGGAAAACGGAAACGAAAACTTGGATTTTCGGTAATGGCTTGTAGATTGATACATTCTTATATGCAAGGGAGGTCGCAGTTTGTAAGAGTAAATGGAATTGAGTCTAGTATTATTCACACATATTCGGGAGTGCCACAGGGCTCGGTCATTGGACCTATTTTGTTCTTACTTTATTTAAATGATATGGTTGATTGCTTGGTTAAGCCATTTAATCTTGGTTAAGCCATTTATATTTACAGATGATATTCAATTGCTATTTGGTAACTGCAGAGAATTTCCTGAGGTACTGACATCGGTAATTAATTTTACACTTGATAGGTTAAATAACTGGATGATTAGCAACGATTTTTCTATTAACCCTTCCAAGACAAAGGCTATCATGTTTCGTAATCGTTATTGCAGAGTAGATTATTCGGAAATACATTTTGCTGGTACAAAAGTTGATTTTGTCCAATCGCTTACGTGCTTGGGTGTGATAATTGATGAATGTCTGAATTTCGGCCAGCATATTGACACCATCTCCGCTAAAGTTACATTAGGTCTTAGAAAATTATATAGTTGTGGGCTGCATCTTCCATTGAGGGTTAAGTATACTGCAGCGTATGCGTTGTTAATGTCTCATGTCAATTATTGCATTGAGATTGATTATGGCACATGGGGTTATAATTTGACTAGGATTGAACTTATTGTTAAAAGAATTGTGAGATTTGTGTATGGTGTTGGTCGTCGTGATCATGTTTCTGCGGCTGTGAAAAGATTTCTGGGTTGTTCATTTAATGACTACTTGCGGTTAAGAAATTTGTTATTCTTTTACAAGATAATGTACTATGGAGTTCCGTATTATTTATATTCAAGATTCACATTCACGAGATATACTACAACGCCACGTATTGTTGAACCCCTTATTTCATGTAGGATCTTTGCTCAATCTTTCATTATTAGAACTTGTAGGGATTGGAACTACTTACCATACCATTTGCAAAATTTCACATTAACACCTGGTATTTTTAGGCACAAGCTTTTAGCTTACTTCCGAAGTAGATTATATGGCACTATGCACCGAAGTAATTCATAGTTGTATCATTTTATTTGCCTCTTATTATTATAAGTTGTGATCGATAGGGACTTGATGTATAATGACGTTGGTTCTGCCTCTGTCATATCAAAAAAAAATAAAATTTAAAGCATACGATTTGAAACATTAGACACTTTTTCTTTTTTTTATATAATCCTGTTTTAAGGATATTTTTTTTATGTATATTCTTCTATTTACATATAACATAAGAAATTTTGTAAATATTTATATGAATTTGTACAATGTATAGGCCTAAGTGGCTTATTGCGTTGCAAATAAAAAAAAAAAAATATTGGTATTATGTCCCATGCCTGATATTGATAAAATTGAAAATTTTCCAAGGAAGAGTTTAAGCCCACAAGTGTGGGCGTATGACTGAAGTTATTAATGATATAGAAAAATTTCACAAGTGAACGATTTTAAAATGTAATTGACGTCGCCCAAGTCTGCTCATTACTACACTCAAACATGTTTGTCGGTCGAATCGACTGCAAATGACAGTTAAAACAAAGTCTTCATACCTGCTATTATTTGTTTATGTATTTAGTCCTCCTAAAACCGAAGATCGCGTTAAACATTTTTTTATGGAATACCTTGTGAAATATTTTGTATTTCTTTAATTTTACTCTTTTGACTATATCTCGATTTAGGATCAAGCTACATTGGTCAGTGATATTGCAAAACAAAAATCATTTAAAGTACAACATATTTTTTGAAAACCATTTTTATATCGGCTTAGTAGTTTAGCCGATATGGGTCGAAATTACACGGAAAGATATTTTCTTTTTCTCTTTTTTCAACCGTGGTTGTAAACGGACGTGTATTGTGAATAATTAGTAAATTATTATTTTTCTTAACAAACAAACAAACAGATTAGTGTTTTTAATCAGGGGATTAACATTGCACAAAAATAAAATAACAAATTAAAATAACAATTACAATTTAACTACACACAACTAGCCTTGTTGTTATTATAAAGACAGGGGATAGTGATGGAGTTGATGCTGGTTGGCAGCAAGTACCAACAACTAGAGCTGTTAAACGAAAACAACAAAATTCGCCTAATAAACATGAACATAAAAAACAAAATATCAATAATAACAACAATAATTTAAATTTAAATTCAAATTTAAATTCAAATATAAATAACAACAATGAACCATCAACGTCATCGAACATGTTTGCAGAACTTGAAACGAATGAAGAGGATATGCCAGAAGTACATCAAGCAACAATAAATCCACCGCCAATATTTATACCAGATGTTACAGATGTGAATAAAATGAACAGTTCGGCCAAAAATCTATATTTTCTCGGTTTTTTGATATCTAATGATGACAAATTTTGAGATTGGAAACTTGTTTGTTGAGCCGATTTAATTCGATTTTGTGTATAAAATTTAAGAGAAAAGCCGAAGTTTGGCTATAAAGTTAAAAGTTCGGCCGCCGAACTATTTTCAATTTTATAGTAATTAAATGTGCTAAAGTCCCAAAACTTATTTAACAAATTGTGAAAAGCAATCTGATGTAGACGTGTCCCTATCCGGATTTCATTCCTGCCTAAGGAAATCTTCAGGGGACTTTGTTATTAGAATGTCTAGAGATATTTGTTATGTTAAATCACAAACTCAATGAGAATTTCTTGTCCTCGTCTAGGAGCGAGATTCAAAATTTAAAATATCAAAGAAAAAACAAAAACAACAACAAAAAATTGTCACAATTGGCTTTGTCATCTTCCAAATACTACTCTGTTTTTTTGACAGACCTAGCAATGTAGTGACGTTTATTCAAGTAAATCAACAATAGAAAATCATATGTTTTCTATTAGTGTCAGTTACATTTAAATTTGGCCGAACATTCTGAGGCCGAACAGTGAATTCATTGTTTAACTACAAACTTTCCTTTAAATTTGACACTCAAAATAGCATCTAATCAGCCCAATAAACATTTTTCCATCCGCCAAATTTGTCCCTAATGCTTTAAAATACCGAATACAGACCAAATGCATTTTCTGGCCGAACTGTTCGGTCGGACACTAAAAAGTAATTCCTAAGAGTGAAATTAGGTATAAGTCGTTAAGAAACCAAGTTATGCTTAAGATATGCCCTGCAGATTCATATAGAAAGCTAGTAAAAGCATTATATAGTTCAAACATTAGCTACAATACTTTTCAAATCAAGCAAGAACGTGCATTTAGAGTAGTTATGAAAGGTATTCACCCTTCAACTCCAGATACGGACATAAAAGCTGAGTTACTAGTGCTAGGTCATCAAGTTAGGAGCATAATAAATGTAAAAAGTCGTGTGAATAAGGAAAGCTTATCAATATTCTTTATTGATCTTTAGAGTTGGAATTAATCGTTCATTTTGGTGACTCGGTCAGTATCGTTTAATTCGAGTCAGTGAACTAGTTCGTTCAAATCGTTCAATCGTTCTTTTTTCCTTTGACTTGTGACTGATCTGCGTGTTGTGAACTGTGTCGTTCGTTTGACAATTATTACGCACTATTTATGTTTTACGAGTTTTTTCACAAATTTTACAGTACATAGACAAAAAGTGTTATAAAATTGCAACTTTTCTAACAAAAATTTATTTATTTTGTGTAAAAAACATTTAATTTGTATGACTATAATTGCTTTTCCTAATTTGAAACAATATTACTACTATTTCATAAAAAAAAAATAATTGCTCTTACAAGCAGTTTTAGTTGAATAGAGATGCAATTGTTCTGTGAATAAAAAGAACGAAATGAACGATTGAACGATTGAACGACAAGATCGAATATTGGTGAACGAGTCATATCGTTCAATTGAGTGACTCGTTAAATTGAACTAGTTCATTCATGAACGACACAACTCTAATGATCTTGATCCAAAAGCAAACAACAAAGATATTTATAACTTGCGATACATATGCAATGCTTTAGTTAAAATCGAACCTCCACGTAAAACTAATGAATTAGTTCAATGCTATCGCTGCCAATTGTATGGTCACACTAAGTCTTATTGCAAAAGACCATTTAGATGTGTGAAATGTGGTCTTGGCCATTCAACAGCCGAATGTACCAAGGATTAAAATGTCCCACCTGTCTGTGTTCATTGCTTGCAGAACCATACTGCCAACTAAATATAAAGGATGTAGAGTTTATAAACATCTTATTGAAAGGAAAAACTATAATCATTCCCTTAGACAACAAAACCAAAATCCTAATTTTTCATATCGTCCACAAGATTATCCGCAATTACCAAATCATCAAAACTTTAACTCTCAAAGAGATACAAATTTTAATCAGCAATCTTACGCAGGAGTTGCTCAAAATAATAACATAAACAGTGTTGACAATTTTAACACCAACTTAATGACAAAAATTGATAAACTCATCGGTATGATGAGCGTTTTAATAAAAAATTATGCAAATAAACTTAAGAATTGCAATATGGAACGCCAACGGCCTTTCAAATCACACACAGGAAGCTAAAATTTTTCTACATACAAATTATATAGATATTTTCAAGCATTAATAAGAAACGAAAGGAGATTGCGAAGAATTTGGCAGTCTTCCAGGAGTCCAATTGACAAACAAATTTTTAACCGAGCCTCAAGTCAGGTAAAAACTCGTATCCGAGAATTTAAAAACGAAGAAACTGCTAACTTTCTAAAAAGCCTTAATATTAATGTATTTAAAAATGATGAGCACTGCCTTTGGAATGCCACAAAATATATAAAGCGACCAATTAAAAGAAACATACCTATTAAAGATATAAACAGTAGCTGGTGTAGATCAGATAAAAATAAGGCAGATGCGTACTCTTAATTTTTTGGAAAATATTTTTCAGCCCTTCAATTTCAATAGTGAGGACGATGTTAAAGAAATAGAAGAATTTTTAATTTGTCCTTGTCAAATGGATTTCCCTATCTCTCATATTCATCCACAAGAAGTGCAAAAAGAAATTGTAATGCTTAAGAACAAAAAAAAAACACCTGGATACGATCAAATAACAGCTACACTCAAAAAAAAAAAGTTTGTAAAGTCAGAAAAAAATTTTGCTGAGTCAGCAAAATTTTAGTCAGGAGGGTGCTTGCAAAAAAATTGCTAATGTCAGCAAAATCTTTTGCTGAAAATCAGCGAGCTGATTTTTAGCAACAAACTTAATAGATTCAGCAAAAGAAAATGGAAAATTATTCAAGTTCGAGGCCATACTCTATATTTCTTTATTAGGATATTGTCCTAACAAATAATCTATAGAGTTTTTTGTTTTCAAATTTATTATTTGACCCTTTCAGGAATGTGTTGATAGATCTATTTCGGGAATTTTCTAGGTTCCCATCATCAGAACACGTTTTGAAAGCGGTAATAATCCCATGCCAAATATCAAACATTCATATAAACTAATTTACTCACTACATGAGAACCGTCTAGTTTACTCCCCCTGTTGTTTTATAAAATAAAAAAAATATAAAAAATTAGAGAGAAACAAAAAACGTGTATTGAATATCCACCAGAGGTGGAACTTGCACATAGTAAACAAGTTTTCAATTTATTTTTTGATCAATGGTTATAGTCTCTAACTTCAAGCTCATATATTAATTAGTTCTCATGTAGTGAGTAAATTAGTTTATATGAATGTTTGATGTCTGGCATGGGATTATTACCGCTTTCAAAACGTGTTCTGATGATGGGAACCTAGAAAATTCCCGAAATAGATCTATCTACACATTCCTGAAAAGGTCAAATAATAAATTTGAAAACAAAAAACTCTATAGATTATTTGTTAGGACAATATCCTAATAAAGAAATATAGAGAATGGCCTCGAACTTGAATAATTTTCCATTTTCATTGCACAATTAAAGGTCGAAAAAACATAATTTTTATTTTTAATAAAAATTATATCAAACTTGATTCAGCAAAAGTTTTGCTAACACTTAGATTAGAAATAAAAATGCCTTGCTAAAAATTAATAAATTTTTTCCTGAATTTTAGTAGACTGAAAAAAACGCAAAAAATTTGTAGAAAAATTCTAATTTAGTTAATTTATTTGCTGAAAATCATAAAACATATTTTTGTGATTCTTTTAAAAATAATTTACAATAATTACGAAATATAAAAATTTCATTTTTCCACATTGACGACATGAATTAATTTAATGAAAATATATAGAAATAAATATATATAACATAACAAAAATTTTCTTTCAACTACTTACATCAATGGTTGTCTAAATGATGCTATCTTTTAAAGGACGCAACTGCCGAAGATAATTATAGAAACAAAACGAAAAAATAAACAAAAACAACCCTTTTTTTGCAATAAGAAAAAGGAACCATAAAAATCTACCTAAGATGCGTGTCTTTGTCTTTCGCTTTACTCTGCCTACATGTCTGTATATGTTTGTTTGCAATTTGACCACACTAGATAATTAATCTATAAACATTTAGTTTAGAAATACATATTAAATTTAAATATTTTATTTTGTCTTTTATTTAATTAAAAGACAATTATTGTCACAAGCCGGTGACAACGTAAAATTTAAGTTGTTTTAATCCTCAATTTTGTTGTATGTATGAAAAACAGAAACAAAAGTCTTCCATGGTTGATTTTTTTATATGTCTTATTAGAGTTGTACTTTTTAGTATCATTTTCCTCTTCTCTACTACATCTTGACATGCCGCGACATCTGCTTCATTCTGCGTATATCTTTCAATCTGGTTGTCGTCCACACTATTAATGTGCTTATCAGCACAATTTTTTTAGCAAAATTAATTAGTAAAACATTAGTATATTAGCAAAGCATTAGTATAAAAAAGTTAAGTGCTGAATAAGTATAACAAAAATTTTAGCTGAAAACACGATTTTAGCAAAAAAATTTGCTAAAAAATAGTATACCTGATTTACAAGACGTTTTACTAACTTTTGTACTAACTTATTTTTTTGAGTGTACAGTTGCTAAAAGTCTGCCAAAAAAAAGGTATACTTTTTCTAACTTTAATTTTTAACTCAATTTTAAGATTACAAAACTTCCCAAATCAATGGAAATACGCAGAAGTTATTATGGTACCAAAACCAAACAAGCCAGAAAATATTGTTTCATCTTACCGACACATTGGTCTTTTAACCACTTTCTCAAAACTATTTGAAAGAATATTCTTACGGAGGTTAATTCTAATACTAGAAAGAAAAAGCATAATTCCAGGACACCAGTTCGGATTTCGGCAAAATCATGGTACTCCCGAGCAATGTCATCGTATACTCAACGTGATAAGAGACTCTTTAGAACGTAAACAATACTGTTCAGCTGTATTTCTCGTCATCCAGCAGGCCTTTGATCGAGTATGGCACCAGGGAATTCTATTTAAACTAAAAAAGTTGCTTCCAGCTCCATATTATTTGTTTTTTAAATCTTATTTAGAAAAAAGATTCTTTTACGTGAAAGTTAACAGCGAAATGTCAGATATATGTTCTATAAAAGCGGGTATTCCTCAAGGCAGTGTTCTAGGACCTGTTCTTTACACCATATTTACATATGATATGCCTACAAATGAAAATGTTACCGTCGCAACATATGCTGATGACACTGCATTAGTAGCAGCGAATGATTCACCTGTCATTGCATTAGAAATAATTCAGAAAATGGAATATTAAAGCAAATACCGACAAATCCGCACATATTACTTTTACTCTAAGAAGAGAAGATTGTCTAGCTGTTGTTTTAAATGTTACAGTTATTCCTAAACAAACAACTGTCAAATATATTGGTCTCAATCTCGACCGACGTAACACATGGAAAAAACATATACAGTCAAAAAGAGAACAATTAAAGATAAAAACTCGAAAAATGTATTGGCTACTAGGTTCCAAATCTGAACTATCACTACAAAATAAACTCTTACTTTACAAAACGATATTGAAACCTGTTTGGACTTACGGAATACAGCTTTGGGGCACCGCTAGTAATTCGAACATTGAAATTCTTCAAAGATACCAATCCAAAACACTAAGATTAACAGCAAACGCTCCTTGGTTCATAACAAATAACAATATTCACAAAGACTTACAGATTCCAAAAGTTAAAGATGAGATAAACAAACATACCACTAGATACTTAGACAGACTCAGTACTCATAGTAATCCTTTAGCAATATGCTTATTAGATGAAACCGATGAAGTCAATAGACTTAAAAGGTTTCATATATTAGACTTACCATACAGAAAATGATTTCCTACAATTTAATTAATTTGTAGATATTTTACTGGATAAAGATCCAGACTAGGTTAAGTTAAAATAAGATTATAAAATTTGCTTATTGTTGTAAAAACAGATTGTAAATAAATGAATTATAAAAAAAAAAAAAAAAAAAATAAAAATGGAAAATGGAAAATTTCCAAAAAAAAAAATATTTAAGATATTTTGCTTTGCAAAGAAAAATATAAAATATTTGTGTTTTTTCTTAAACTTAGTACTTAAACCAAAGAACATAAAGACTAAAGAAGAATCAAGATACTCAACATATATTAAATTTTATCAGTGGGTTTCCATACTACTAAGTGCCGCTCAATCTGCTCTCTTATTAATTGTTCGTAAACTCGCACCGACCAAATGAAAATATGTTGCAGAAATTTAAAAGTTTAAATTCATTTTTATCATGTTTTTAAATAAAAGTTTAACTCATTATCTGTTTGTTTGCTTGTTCTCTGTACAAATTTGCAATTCTCAACGGATTTTCCTCAAATTTGGCATGAATAATCCTCGGACCTCAACTTAGATCGTAGTATAGTTTTCATCGACCACGCCCACTTCTACGCCAACTTTTGACAAAAAATGTAAAATAAACATTTTTTTTAGTTTTCATCGATCACGCCCACTTCTACGCCAACTATTGACAAAAAATTTAAAATAAACATTTCTTTCGCCTTTTTCAACTTTTTTCGTTTTTTTTTTTGAATACAAACTTCTAAGAAAGTTTTAACGGATTTCTTTGAAATTACTCACATATATTCTACGTTTCCCGCGGAAGTCCTCAGTAAAAGTTTCATTATCATAGCCCACTTCAATACCGACTTTTGATCAAAAACGTCAAAAGCAAAAAATTCCACTATTTTTAATAAGGCTTATTTTTTTAATTTGAAAGCATTAAATCCAATCAAAACATTTTAAGAAAAACCATTTCGTTTTTAAGAATTTTTTTCCCCCGTATAATATACCTACTGATTTTTTCGCAATGTCTTTATGATTTCATATTTTTAAACAAGTTTGATATAATTTTTATTAAAAATAAAAATTATGTTTTTTAATTGTGCAATGAAAATGAAAATTATTCAAGTTCAAGGCCATAATCTATATTTCTTTATTAGGATATTGTCCTAACAAATAATCTATAGAGTTTTTTTGTTTTCAAATTTATTATTTGACCCTTTCGGGAATGTGTTGATAGATCTATTTTTTCTGCATTCAAAAATCACAGTTGACCCGGGAAACACCGGGCACTTCAGCTAGTTAATGATAAAATCAGCAAGATAACATTAAAATATATAAATTTTTGTAGAAAATAACAAAATATAAGCAAAATAAAAGTGAGTTTTTCAAGGAAAAATTTTTTATAAACATGTTGCAATAATTTGTTAGTGTAAAAAAAATGTTTTCATTTGCTTTGTTCGGTATTTTGTTGGGAAGAAATCCTGGAAAGAAATCCAATTATAAAACTGGTTTTATGGTCAACTTGAGTTCAGTTCTTTAACTTTGTAAACAAATAAAAATAATAATTTGCCTGGTGCTTTTTTACGCCTTTTTAATAAAAAAATAACGCATTTTTACGCTTTTTACAATATTTGTTGCGCGTTTTGATCTCAAAAAGTTGGCAACACTGGCTGCGATATCTACTTCTCGTCTTTGCACTTGTACTCCATGCTACACTCAAAAAAAAAAACAGTTAGTAAAGTCAGCAAAATTTTAGTCAGAAGGATGCTTGCAAAAAAGTTGCTAATGTCAGCAAAATCTTTTGCTGAAAATCGGCGAGCTGATTTTTAGCAACAAAATTAGTAGATTCAGCAAAAGTTTTGCTAACACTTAGTGGATTAGAAATTAAAATATCATTGCTACAAATTAATAAAATTTTTGCTGAATATTAGTAGACTGAAAGAAACTCAAAAAATTTATAAAAATTATACTTTAGTTTATTTATTTGCTGAAAATCATAGAAACATATTTTTGTGATTCTTTTAAAAATAATTTGTAATTCGTTACAAAATATGAAAATGTTCATACTTCCGAACTAACGACATGAATTAATGTAATATCTAAAAAAATAGAAATAATTATATGTATATAACATAAACAAAATTATGTTTCAACTTCTTACATCACTGGTTGTCTAAATTATGCTATATTTTAAAGGAACGCAAATGCTGCAGATAATTATTGGAACGAAACGAAAAAATTACAAAATATAACATATACATACAGTGAACTCTCAAAAACGTGAACTAATTTTTGCAAGGGGTGTTCGCGTTTCTGATTTTACTACAGAATTGATCCACTTAAATTAAATTCTATTTCAAGTACTTCAGAACCAATCATTATGTTGATTATTTAACAAAAAAATAAAATATGCAAAGATTTTGAATATTTTTCTCCTGAAAAATTCTGAAATTCAAACATACATTTTTAGAAAAATTTTTTAAATATTCAGACACTTGCCTATAGAACTTCTGGGACTTTTTTAAATAGACCAAATTGAGAATCTAAGACAATTTTTGAAAACCCAAATTATTGATTTTAATACGTTTTGGATATTTAACAGTTCTAAATTTCTAATGCATTTACTATAAAAAATACTGCTAATTCTATTTAAATTTTATTCTATACGTTTTAAAACAATTTTGGTATAAAAAATTCGGAGATACAGTAAAAGAGTTAAAGAATTTTTCTGTTTACGTTAGAAAAGGTGTTTACTATAAGAACGTGGTAAAATTATTATTCGGGGATTCCCCAAATTACTAAAATATTGAAGAAATAGAAATATTTCTTTTAAAAAAAATGTGTTCACGTTTTAGAGCTATTGAACTTTGTTCACGTTTTGGAATAGTCAATGTAAAAAAGTGTTCATGTTTCTGGGACGTTCATGTTACTGGATGTTCACGTTTCTGCGAGTCCTCTGTACAACCCTTTTTTTTTGCAATAAGATAAACGAAACATAAAAATCTAACTAAGATGTGTGTCTTTGTCTTTCGCTTTAGTCTGTCTACCTGCTGTATATTTGTTTGCAATTTGACCACACTAGATTATTAATCTCTATAAACATTTGGTTTACAAATACACATTTAATCTTTATTAAATTTAAATATTTTAATTTGTCTTTTATTTAATAAATAGACAATAAATAGACAAGCCGGTGACTACGCAAAATTTAAGTTGTTTCAATCCACAATTTTGTTTTATGTCTGAAAAACAGATACAAAAATCTTCCGTGTTTGATTTTTTTATATGTCGTTGTACTTTTAAGTATCATTTCCCTAGTCAATACTACATCTTGACATGCCGCGACATCTAATTCATTCATTAATGTGCTAATCAGCACTATTTATTTTAGCAAAATAAATTAGTAAAACATTAGTATAATATTAGTAAAACATTAGTTCAAAACAGTTAAGTGCTGAATAAGTATAACTAAAATTTTAGCTGAAAACATAATTTTAGCAAAATATTTGCTGAAAAATAGTATATCTGATTTGCAAGATGTTTTACTAACTTTTCTACTAACTTATTTTTTTGAGTGTATAACTGTGTTTACCAGCACAATTTTGGTAATAAGGAAAATTAGTTAAACATTAGTTCAAGTTTAGTTTTTTGGTATTTCAGTAAAAAAAATTAATGAAAGTTAGTTAAATATTTTAAATAGACGTTTAACAAAATGTTCAACTAACTTTTTTTTGAGTGTACGTAAAATTGAATTAACAAATTCAACAACACCATTTCGAATTGGATTTGTTAATCTTAATGTAAAAAAAATATAACTACACTATTGCCAATATTTTTTAAGATCTTTATAATTATATTTATCTAAACTTAACTACACTATGTCCAGTTGTACTTCTATTGTATCTAACAAAATATATTAAGAAAAAAAAACAAATACATTTTTTGAAACTGTGTGTTAATAACTGACACTTGTATTTCGAAAGCTAAGTAATGAGCTGGCCAATACCAATTCCAATAATATATTTTTAGATTTTTAAAAATAAGTTAAAAACTGTCGTCTTTATTTACATTTTAATTTTCAAGGATTTTTAAAAATGTAAAGACACCATTTCCGACTTAACCATTTCCAAAAAAGTGAGTAAATTAAAACACAATAACACCATATGAAATTAATGTTATTTTATACCCAACTTGGTTTCAACTGCCAATGTATTTATAAAATTAGCAAAAAAAAAAAACCTACGCTTAATTAAACGAATTCATCATTTCATTATTTATAAAAAAAAAATTATAGATACACTCAGGGAACTTCTGCTGTAAATATTTATTGTAATACAGTAATCTTTATTTTTAAGTGAAAAAACAGTCATTTGTAGAAAAAATTTAATTTTTGACTACATATGTAGTTCATTTAAAAAAACAAACCACATCAAATTACTGTATTATGATTTTACATTCATTTTATGCAGCAGTTTTTTTTTATTTAAAAAAGTAAACCAAATAAAAGTTTGTTTATTTTTTATTCATGATTCAGTTTTTGAACATTAAAAAACAAATGACAATGTTAGTTGAATTTACTGAAATGTAAGTCGTCCTTTCTTGAAAGTGAAATTTCATTTGTTTTTAACTACATATGCAGTGGTCTTTACCCACATAGTATTCTAAATGATAATAATATTCTAACTGGTATAAATAAAGATACACCGTTTTCTTTTGAATTTGGGGAAAATCCAATTATATTTTACACATTTTTTAATTTGATTTTAAGAACTAAAAAAAAAAAAAAAAATTCACTAGCTCAAAGAATAAAAAAAAAAACCTTAACTGCACAATTTCGAAATTTCATAAAATTAAACAACAACAGCATTTCCGATTTTTTTGAAAATCTTTAAAAAATATCTCTAAAATTAATAAAACAATATTATGTACACCATTTCTAGTTAGATTTTGCAAATAAACTACAAAACTTCTAGAATTTTATTGTGAAAATGTGTTGCAAAATAGTTTCTAGCACACTCAAAAAAATAAGTTAGTAGAAAAGTTAGTAAAACATCTTGTAAATCAGGTATACTATTTTTCAGCAAATTTTTTGCTAAAATTATGTTTTAAACTAAAATTTTAGTTATTCAGCACTTAACTGTTTCGAACTAATGTTTTACTAATATTTTACTAATTTTTTACTAATTTATTTTGATAAAAAAAATTGTGTTGATTAGCACATCAATAGTGTGAACGACAACCAGATTAAAAGTTATACGCAGAATGAATCAGATGTCGTGGTATGTCACGACACAGAAAAAACTAAAAACGGGTTTCAATAAAAAATTTTATTAAATCAATAAATATTTTAATTGATTTTGCACCTACCACTGAAATGATAGTATTAACTAAAAAAAATTGCAGACAGTTTATTAAAACTCCTTCAATTAAAATAAAAAAATAATCATAATATCAATTAAAAGAGTTATTGTTTTTCTTTACAACCTCAATTAAAAAGTTTAGTTAAATTGATTAAAACTTTAATTGAAACTCGAGAAGAAAACAATGGTAGTTTTAATTGAATACTCGTATTTTTTATTTTTGTTATATGCCCCCATTAAATAAAAAAAGAAATGTAGGTTTGTAAATTAAATTGACATTTTATTTATAATAAAATTAAAGCTTTTTAATATAAAAATGTATTATAAGAAAACAAATAAAAGTAAAGACAAAATTTTTGTTTTGCTTGTCTTGTCTTGAACTTTTTCTTATAATTGAATTGCTTTCTTAAAAAAATCACACACAACTTTAAAATGATAGTTTAATGACACTTATACTTATTGAAAATTTAATTATTTACAAAAATAATAGTTTAATTGTCCTTTTTCGATAAGGTTTATTTAAATCCACATGTGAACTTTTATTACCACAGATAAAGCACGAAACTAAATTAAGTTTTCGTGCGTACACGAATATCTCAACTAAAAGAGTGTTGCAAACTCTAGTGAAATAACTACGATTTTGCGTGTATTTGAAATCGGTAAACTATTCAACTTATTAAAAGTTGATCATTTGTGATTTTTTCTTTTTATTTACAAATTAAGTAATATATTGATATAATTAAACCTTTGTTTGATTATTTAATCTAAATAAAAAAAAAATAGTGTGCCAAATTTTTAAAAATTTTGTTTACATGTTGTCAACACTGTATGGATATATTAGAAAATTCAATAAATTTTTTAATTGAATCAATTAAAAAAATTGTTTAAATTGCCATTGATATTCAAACAATCGATTAATTAAATATTTTTGGCCCATAATTTTTTCTGTGGATGTAGTAGTGACGAGGAAAATTATACTAAAAAGTACAACTCGAGTAAGACATAATATAAAAAAATCAACCATGAAAGATTTTTGTATCTGTTTTTCATACATAAAACAAAATTGTGGATTAAAACAACTTAAATTTTGCGCGTCTCCTGCTTAAATAAAAGACAAAATAAAATATTAAAATTTAATAAAGATTAAATGTGTATTTGTAAACTTAATGTTTATATATATTAATAATAATCTTGTGTGGTCAAATTGCAAACAATATATTGTTGCAAACAAAAAGGGTTGTATATGTAAAATTGTGTTATTTTTTCGTTTCGTTTCTATAATTCTCTACGGCATTTGCGTTCCTTTAAAAGATAGCATCATTTAGACAATAATTGATGTAAGTAGTTCAAAGATAATTTCGTTTATGTTATATATAATTATTTCTATTGTTTTTAGATATTACATTAATTCATATCGTCAATTTGGGAGTATGAACATTTTTATATTTTGTAACGTATTGTAAATTATTTTAAAAAGAATTACAAAATCAGCAAATAAATTAACTAAAGTATAATTTTTCTACAAATTTTTTGAGTTTTTTTCAGTCAGCTTGCTGATTTTCAGCAAAAGATTTTGCTGACATTAGCAATTTTTTTGCAAGCACCCTCCTGACTAAAAATTTGCTGACTCAGCAAAATTTTTTGCTGACTTTACTAACTTTTTGATTTGAGTGTACTCTAACTCAACACCACGTTATAACACTTTTTTTAAACCTTAAGTTAATAATCATAATTAAAACATTTTTTCAAATGATTTTTTAATTGGTGCAGACAAATTTGCTCTGAAATTGACAGAATATATTTAGGCAGAAGTGTTTTTAAAATTTCTGATATCAGATTGTAAATGGTGTAGCTGAGTTATATATATATCACACACTTGTTTTTAATTATGTAATAAATGGAGGTGTAATTATGAATTTCAATGAGAATTAAAATAAAATAAGAAATGATGTTCCTTTGATGTTTTTGAAATAAACTTGTTATTTATGCACTCAAGTTTCATCATCAGGATGGCCGTAGGCAAAATGACCCAAATCATCCAAAAAAATCTCTTACAAAATTGGGTAATGAAAAATAACTCAATTTTTCAAGGTAACTTTTCGCAATTTTTGTTTAATACTCGTAATTCATTTTAAATATTGGGCGGTTTTTCGTTTTGAAAAAATCACCCAAAAAATGTTTTTGCAAAATTACCCATTTTTCATGTTTACATTTTGGGCAAAATTGTAGAGGTTTTCAATTTGAAAATATATGGCATGTTGCTTCGCAAAATTCTCCAATTCTAAAATAACAACAAACATTAACGTTATCCTTAAAAGACTGTAACCGAAATAACTGAAATATCGTTACCCCTAAAATACCGTTACCGAAATAAACTAAAATATCGTTACCCTTACCGATACCCGCATCGAACCGGTTACCATCCAGGGTATTTTTTTCGAAATTTTTCATTTTTAACTTTTGTCGACAAAAATAGTTTTTCCCGTTTAATTTTGACTCATAGGTCCTGAACTACTAAAACGATTTAAACACAGTTTGATAAGATATGTTGCGCATTAAATGTTTTGCAATTTGGCTGACCAAAGTAGCCTGATCCTAACCCAAGACATAGTCAAAATAGTCAAATGACTCAAAAATTAAAATAAAAAATATTTCATTTACTTCATAAAAATGTCGGTTGTAGGAAGCCTAGATACATAATAAAAATAATAAATAGTCACATGTTTGTAGAATTTTTGTTGCAAACTAGCGTAATCAAAAACCGCAATAGTTTTAAGAAGAAAAAATCTAAAAAAATACAGACAGACAAAGTTTTAAGACAAAAAACTAAATTACTAACATTTTCAAAAATGAAGAATAGGCATATAACTTTTGGCATTTTTTGCAAATATCAAAATTTAACAGGCAAGGCTGAATAGTCCATAAAAAAATATGAATATGAAGCAATACAACATAAAAGAATAAATTATGAATAATTGTGTTTTTACTTTTTCGCGATCGTTAAAAAGGTTCCGCACCAAAATGCGATGAAGTTTGGAATTACGATTTTTTTTGATGGCACTATTTAAAATAATTTTTCTATGGCACTATTTAATAAAATTTATTTCTTGTAACACCTAGTTTGTACTTTTCTCGTATTAATATTGTTATGTTGTTTTAAAATTGTTTCAAATAAAAATAAAAAAAAATAAAAATACAGTAGAATCTCACAAATTAGAACTCTTACAAATTAGAAACGTCCAGAAATTAGAACCGGCCATTCCAATGTATTGTACCACAGGTTCTAATTTCTGGAAGTTTTTTTTTTATTTTGTTTTGTATTTTGACTACAAACTATTTTTTTGCAATGTATTGTACGCTCCAATGTATTGTACGCTCCGAAATTAGAACCTGTGGCTCTAATTTCTGTAAGTTTTTTTTATTCTGTTTTGTATTTTCACTACAAATTTTTTGCTCATTGAAGTAAAAATAAAACGGGGAATCCCCGAGTTGTTCGTGGTGAGTACAATTCGGTCATATGCATGTGAAATTTGATATGCTTGTACAAAATTAAATACCTAATAATAAAAAAAAATTTTTCAAGTTTTCCTATGAATTTAATATGTTCAATTAATTAAATATTATTAAATAAAAATTGTTTTGTGTTAAAATAAAGCTTACATAACTAGTTTTATTATAATTTTCTGTAAAAAAAAAATGTCCAGAAATTAGAACTTTTCAGAAATTAGAACTGCGCGATGTACAAAGTGATTCTAATTTCTGAGATTCTACTGTAAAAATAAAAAAAAAAAATAAAAAAAAAAAATAAAAAATCTTGGAAGGTTTTAGAAATCGCATTCGGTGCGGAAGATTTTTGTTTCAAACTGACCTAAAAGATAACGTTTTTTATTATCAATACAATATTCCCCATAGCGTAGTGCCTGTTAAATTTTTAGTCAAAAAAAAGTTATATGCCTAATGAAGAATTGTTTTACATATCTGCAAAAGTTTGGTTAAAAAAAATTGTCTAACGGATTAATGAGTTAAACTTATCGAATTATGAAAAACGAGTGAATTCATTTAAAAATAAATCGATTTGTAAAATTGTAATTTAAGACTTTAATTATTCAATCTAATTAAGGATGATTTAACTCTTTGCTAACTCTGAATTAAATTAAGCATTTTAATATGAAAGCCAATGTTTGTGTACATAAAATTAATTAATTTTTAAAGCCCATTTACTGCCGCTTAACTGGTCAACATTTTATGAAGAATAATTATAATGTTATTATCTAGAGCAGCGGTCACCAACTACTTTCATTTGGGGTCCGTTTTTTAAAAAATCACGACCGTCGCGGTCCGGAAGGTAATAATCTGAACTATTTAAATAATATGTTTAGTAGGCCGGTTCGAATTGTATGGAGGCAAAAAAATCGCTCAACGTTCAAGGAAAATCATATTCTAGGGATCAAAATAAGAAACTTTGCCGAAGGAACCATACCTCTAAAACGAATTCTGATGTCCAGACTTTTGACCCGTAGGGTCAAATTTTGAAAAAGCCCTCTTTGATATTTCAGAAAGTAGGAGAAATCTCTCCAAGATTATGGGAGATACTTTTTCTCCGGGAGACGCGCTAGCAGATTAATGCATAAATCATCATTCTAGGGGTTAAAATTTAAGTTAAAAGAGGGCCTTTTTCGCCGTGTTTTTTTTTTGCAAAATGTACAAATCTCAGGATAGAGATATTTCAGAAAGTAGGAGGAGTCTTTCCAAGATTAGGGTCTCTAATTCTTCTCCGGAAGAAATAGAGTATAAATATATTCGATTGGGTTGGATTCGATTGGGGCACTCTAAATGGGTCAAAGTGGGATTTTTCAAAATTTCACTCTACGGGTCAAAAGTCGGGACATCATAATTCGTTTTAGAGGTATGGTTCCTTCGGCAAAGTTTCTTATTTTGATCCCTAGAATACGATTTTCCTTGAACGTTGAGCGATTTTTAAATCGACCCGCCCTAATGTTTTGATACTGTATCAATGGGTTTCGGTGCATGATTTTATTTAATAATAAACAAATGCTTTGAATAGAGAAGACGTAAGTAAATGGTAACACTTAGCTCATGTCGGATTTGACAGATAATTAGTTTTATCCTTCCGTTGAACTAATATGGTCCGTATGTTCGTTATCTTATGAAAACAGTGAAAGAAACTGGCATCCTCATCGATAAACCAAAACGTGAAAAGCCAAAAACAGTGCGTACACCCGAGAATATTGCTACTGTGGCAGAATGTGTGCGTGAAGCGCCATCAACATCAATTCACCGTCGTTCTCAACAATTGAACATTTCGGAGACATCATTGAGACGAATTTTGCATAAAGACCTTGGTATGACGCCATACAAAGTCCAATTGGTCCAGGAGTTCAAAAAAAAAGGTATTTGGCGGACCATTTACTAAGGGTTTTAACAATATTAATGAGAAAAATTATATTTTTTGTCTTCGACTATCCGTCTGAAGTTTGAAGTAAAGCTTGTGCAGGCTATTCTCATTAAGTCTTGCAGATGTTCATCGGCAAGTCTGCTCCGCAATTTATTTTTAATGAAGTTCATCTTAGAAAATGCTGCTTCATAAACATATGTTGACCCAAACAAAGTGAGAAGTTTCAAGGCTAATTTTTTTTTAATTCTGGGTATTTATTAGCACAAACAAATTTTATCCAAAACTCTTGACAAGAAACTTCCTGTTTTTGGTGTTTTAAAACTGTATTTTCTTGGAAATCGATAATTTTCATCTGGAGAGAAGCTTTATTACTCCCGAAAATATTTGCAGCTTCATTACTCCATTCATCCCCGGGATTCAGAGAGTAAATGTTACTGAGGATATCGACGACATTCGCAATTTTCTTAAAATCTGCGAATCTGTTTTAAAATTCCGATTTTAGATCCTCAATGAACGTCTTGTATTGGCCGACGTCAAGCTCGTTGTCATTGCAGATTTTTTTTTTTTTAATTAGGGAAGTGCAGGCGTTCATTATCCAGATCAATGTTGAAAAGATCGAGTTTTCGCAAAAAGCTTTTTACTTCTGTCAAGAGCTCCCATACAAGCTTTCCTTTGCCTTGAAGTTTAAGGTTCAGATCATTGATGTGTTTAAAAATATCTGATAAGAAAGCAATGGAAGTTACGTTTTCTTTATCGCTAAGAAAACTTAAGTAATCGAGATGCAACAAAATCTCACACATACACTTGTCGAACAAGCTGTGTTGATAGTTTTGAATGATTTGATGAGCCTGTCCGACGAGTGTATGTGTGAGATTTTGTTGCACCTCGCTGATGACGACAATATTACTAATGAAATTGTTTGTGTTATCGCTCCCAAATTATCTTTTATTTTTGCATTCACTTGTTAGTTAACGGATCATCACCACAGGCTGATGTCGAGACGAAAATATTTCTCATGAATTTGTTGTTACATAATGTAAAATATTTTGTATTGTTAACACAAGGTCCGCATAAAATAGGTCTACGGTCCGGATCCGGACCGCGGTCCGCGGTCCGCCAGTTGGTGACCCCTGATCTAGAGTATTAGACTAATTCTATAGAAATAATTTAATTAACATGTATAATATGTACGTTTGTATTTTTTATTTGATAGTTATGATTTAATGTTCGCCTGCTGGAATGGCGTACCAAATGAAAGACCGACATTTCATGAAATTATAAAAAAATTGGACAACATGTTAAACAATTTGAACAATACCAGCAGCTCTACCAGCAATGCGACTGATACAAGCGCAACCACAACAATAATACCAGATGACAGGGATTATATAAAAGAGGATAATGATTTAAGTAAACAAGAAAGGTAATATAAAACCAGTTTATATAAGCCGTTTATTATAAAACAGGTGTAAGTCCATATTTAACACACTCAGACTGTTTTTACAGTAACTTCAGGTAGGTCATTTGGGTGGTCAACTTTAATACGAGTACTAATTTTTAAATGTACCTCTAATTTTTATTTTTTTTATAAATGTAAAATGACTATTTTTGAAAGTCATTAAAAAAAATAACTTTTCAAACATACTGAATTGTGGTAACAGTTATTTTGGGTAGTTGTTTTGCATTTTTAGCAAATATTGTAATTTTAAATAAGTAATCACTTGTGCGGTAACGCTAATTATTGGTACACACAGGAAAATAAAGTGCCAACCGAATTGAAAAGTGTATATTAATGGTAACAACTTATAAGTGCAGTTAATACAAAGGTATTTACATTCGATTTCTGAATATTTTGTGGTGTTGCAACTAGAATTCAGTTAAATTAACAGAACTTTGTTATGAAAACTAATGTAAAGTTATGCCAACAGTCTGAATTTCGTAATCACCGAATTTGAGTTGTAGAAACGGAATTTAAGTTGGCAAATAGTTAAATTTTTCTCTGAGTGTAGATAATTGTTTTTTTTTCCATTGTTTTTCACAAAAAGTCGAGTTGTGCAGTTTTATTTTTTTATACTACATTTATACTTGACAAAAACTAATTGGTTTTTGTACAAAACTAAATTACAAAAACCTAGTCGTTTACACTAGATACCCAGCAAAAAATAGTGCTTACCCAGAAGCGCTTCCGGAAGGCATTATTTAATTACGAAGCGCTTCCAAAGCAAATCTAGAAGGCATGAGTCGCGATGTCCCACTTGGTATGTTTATTTTAAGCATGTGCTCTTAGAAGCAATAAATCCATGACTTCTTGGAAGCGCTTTTTTTGTATGTTGACAACATTAATGCTTCATGGTATGCATTCTTTATTGCTTCATTGTAAGCATTATTCACTAATTCAAAGAAGGCATTTTGGGAAGCACAACAGAATGCCATTCACTTATTTTTTTGTTGTATGTAAGGCGGTGAAGCGCTATTTTGGAAGCATACAAATGTAGTTACTGCTTACCAAATACAGGTTATTTTTTGCTGGATGCTTACGCAGTCAGAAACTGTCAGTGGTACAAAAAATCAAGCACTGGCGTAACACTGGCTAACCGAGGAATTGTAATTTAGTTACTGACAGAACACTTGCTTAAGACGCTTTACCAGCGTTTGAAAAATATGATTTGCCAGTATTGGTTTTACAATAATTTCAGTGGTCTACAAAAAAAAAAGTATTGGCAAAGACTTGGCTGAGGCCACTATGCCAACGTTGGGCAAAAGTGTTTTCGCAGTGCTACCCAGTCAGAAATTATCAACGGCTCAATAGTCTAACCACTGGTATAGCATTTATTTTATAAAAATGATGATGCTTTGTATAAAAAAAATGTGTAGTCGAAAGGTTCTGAGTTCAATCCCTGTTTCTGCCATACATTTTTTGTATGATTTTTTTTGTACTTTTTAATATTTTTTTTATATAAAATTAATGTTTTTGTGTCTAAAAAAGCTCTTTTAAGACGATTTTTTTTTTTTTTTTGAATTCCCAACGTTGGGAAGTAGTTAAAGCAAACCTTATGCCAGTGCTGGCATATTTGACCAGCCAATTGTTACCCAGGTGTTATCATTCACTGACATATTAAGCTATCCAGTATTATAAGTCTCAGTGGTCAGAGCTGTCGGCTGCCAATATGGCGGCCACGGTTCAAATCCCGGCGGGACCAAAAAATTTTGAATAAACTTTTTTTTTAAATTTTATTTTGAAAAATCTATTTTTAGACCAACTACGAGTATTTCGTGGTTTTACGAACATTTTGCCAACGTTGAAAATTTTGATTCCCCAGTACTTGTCCGACACTTTTTGAACAGACGGACCTTTGGTCTAATGATGTTATAATTTTGGTATTGGTATTTGGTTGCCAGCACTTGTACCACGTGCTACAGTGCCTTGCCAGCGTTGGTCTGTTTGTATTTTTATGACTGGGTAGGTTTAATTTGTCATATTACAATTGAGGTCGGTGGTGAAATTTTTTTTAAATGAAATTGAAAGGCTTATTGTAAAAACTTGATAAGCCACATTTTATTTTTGGTTTATTTTTTGCCTTTTAAAGTTGAAAAACATATAGAAATATGAATATTGCAGCACTTTTATACTCCAGGGACGTGTTGAAAGTGTTTAAGCTAAACTTCTTTCAAAAAATTGTAAATAGATTTCTAGCAAAAAAGCGAAAACTAGAAAAATGTCAAAGTGGCTTATCATGTTTTTACAATAAGCCCTTCAACTAATGTTTTCACAATGATGTGTGCTGCTGGCGAATGCAATTTTGTAAATAAAAAAAAACAATAAGGGTGCATTTGCATTACACCTGGTGTACAAATTTGCATTGTAAATATTCACAAATTTTTTTTTGCTTTTCATTTTGATATATAATTTTAAAATAACATTTCACAGAATAATTTGCCAACAATTTCATAGATGAATATGCAAATTGAATCGGCGGTGAACATACCCAGCAAAAAAAAATGCTTACCCAGAAGTGCTTCCGGAAGGCATTATTTAATTACGAAGCGCTTCCAAAGCAAATCCAGAAGTCATGATTTTTGTTCGCGATGTCCCACTTAGTATTTTTTTTTTAAGCAGGTGAAAAGCGCTTCTTTCATGTGCTCTTAAAAGCAATAAATTCATGCCTTCTTAGGCAATAATAAGCGCTTTTGTGTATGTTGACAACATTAATGCTTCTTGGTATGCATTCTTTACTGCTTCATTGTAAGCATTATTCACTGTTTCAAAAAAGCCATTTTGGGAAGCACAACAGAATGCCATTCACTAATTGCTCTATTGTATGTAAGGCGGTGGAGCGCTATTTTGGAAGCATACAAATGTAGTTACTGCTTACCAAATCCAGGTTATTTTTTGCTGGGTAGTGTTGCATAAAAATGTTTAAAAATATGAAACCTTTATTTTTTTTTGTCTTTAGTATACACAAATACATACATAGATAAATATATTCAAAAATAAATTCTTTAAATTATTTAATGTAAAATTTAATAAAAATTTAAGTCAATTTAAGTAATATATGCAAGTTTGCTGTGGAAATAACGGTACGGATGCGGACCGGAAACGGCATACTAAAAACGGAGTTAAGTTCGTTTTATGAACGACATAACGGTTCGTTATTAACGTACTTTTAATGGATTCGAATCCGATTTGATATTCCTTATAATCCGTTTAAAACGGGACGAAACGCTGGTGGATACCGTTTATGCCGTACAGTAAACGGCACGAAAACGGAACGTTTTGTTTGTTGGGAAAATTTCCATATAGAAAAGAATTTTCTACAAATTTTTGTACAAGTTATAAACTCGTGAACTTTTTGTAAGTGACTAAGATCTGAAAGGCTTAATAACGCTGAAGCAAATGTATTTTTTTCTACAAATATATCGGATTTCAATGAAGTTTTTAATACGGAAAACGTATATGGTTTAAAAAAGTTAAAAGTTAGAATAAATAATATTTTATTAGTAAACAAAGCAGTTTAAAACAAAAATCTTAAAATTTATAATTAATAATTAATAGCCCAAAAATCTTACGAAAAATATATAACTAAAGCTCAAAATCTTTATAGCTCAAAGAAGCAATTCGAATTTGGCCGCAAAAAAACATTATATGCGATATTTATTGCGTGGAATTAACTTGTTTCTATCAAAAGAATTTGTCTTTATTCTAACAACTACACTAAAGATATTATGTAGGTAAAGACGACAGCAATTGTGGTCAAAAAGAAGTGAAATTTCACTTGAAGAAAGCACGACTAACATTTCATTAAATTCAACTAACATTTGTCATTTGTTTTTACTGTTCAAAAAATTACTAACAATTGTATTAAAAATGAACCACATATGTTAGTAATAAATAAACAAACATTTATTTTATCTTATTTTTTTAAATAACAAAAAACGACGTAAAATCATAAAACAGTCATTTGATGTGGTTTGTTTTTTTTTGAATGAACTACAAAGTTAGTAAAAAATTAAATTTGTTCTACAAATGACTGACATTTACATTCAAAATAAAGATACTGTATGACAACCCAAACAACTACAAATTTTGAAAGCGGAAGTTCCCTAAGTAAAAGTAAGATTGTTAACAAAAAGTCTAGTCTCGACTTTAGTTTGGTTAAATTTATGAAAAAATTTCTATACAGTTTTTAGACTAAAATCGCCAAACTCCATGTGTTTTTTTGGGATAAACTGAACCGAAATTACAGTCAATTGAAAGAACCACAAATTTTCTTAAATGCACACTCAGGGAACTTCTCATTTAAAAATATGTAGTTGTTTGGGTTGTAAAACAGTTTCTTTATTTTTAATGTAGAACAAATTAAATTTTTTACTAACCCTGTAGTTCATTTAAAAAAACAAACCACATCAAATGACTGTTTTATGATTTTACATTCATTTTTTATATTCGTTTTTTGTCATTTAAATAAATAAATGTTTGTTTATTTTTTACTTACACATGTGGTTCATTTTTACTACAATTGTGGTTAATTTTTTTGAACATTAAAAAACAACTGACAAAGTTAGTTGCATTTACTGAAATGTAGAACGTCCTTTCTTTAACTGAAATTTCATTTGATTTTAACTACATTTCCAGTGGTCTTTGCCTACAAAGCATTCTAAGTGCAGATTTATTGTTACCTAAAATGTTAAAAAAATAACCGCTAATTTTTAAAATTTTCTTTAATTAGCGTTATAATTATGAAACACATAATTAAAAAAAATTCAACAACGAATTTCTACGTTGCATCAATCGAAAGTTAAGATAGAGATGAGGTAATCTTCCAAAGACACCTAAGCGATCAGTTTATTTGTTTAACCATTCTGCTGCGTAAGACGTATATATACGTTTTTTCGTAACTCTATTCTGTTGTGTAAGACGTATATGTACGTATATATTGCGGAATGAAACAACTTAAAGTTTGCCTTGTCACCAGCTGTGAAAGTAATTGTCTATTAATTAAATAAAAAACAAAATAAAATATTTAAATTTAATAAAGATTAAATGTGTATTTGTAAACGTAATGTTTTTAGAGATTTATAATCTAGTGTGGTCAAATGGCAAACAAATATACAGGCAGGTAGACAGACTAAAGCGAAAAACAAAGACACACATCTTAGGTAGATTTGTATGTTTCCTTTTTCTTCTTATAGCAAAAAAAGGTTCGTATATGTCATATTTTGTATTTGTTTTTTCTTTTCGTTTCTACAATTATCTGCGGCATTCGCGTTTCTTTAAAAGATAGCATTATTTAGACAATCATTGATTTAAGTAGTGGAAAGATAATTTTGTTCATGTTATATATAATTATTTCATTTTTTTTTTAGATATTACATAAATTCATATCGTGCATGAAGTATGAACATTTTTATATTTTGTAACGTATTGTAAATTATTTTTAAAAAAATCAAAAATATGTTTTATGCTTTTCAGCAAATAAATTAACTAAAGTATAATTTTTCTACAAATTTTTTGAGTTTTTTTCAGTCTACTAATATTTATCAAAAATTTTAGTAATTTTTAGCATATGTTTTTTAATTTCTAATCCACTAAGTGTTAGCAAAACTTTTGCTGAATATACTAATTTTGTTGCTAAAAACCAGCAAAATTTTTTGCTGGCTTTACTAACTTTTTATTTTGAGTGTAAGCTACAAAAAATACTAATTTTTACATAATATTATGTGTTGAACAAAAACGAATAATTTGTTGTGTATTCGTTTTTTATATAACGAAACACATATTCGCTGGTGTTCTCGAAAGCACGAAAAATTACTCGTTTCTGTGCAACAACAACACATCATTTATGTGAAAACGAATACTTTTTTGTGGCTTCGTTCTTTAAAAAACCCACGATAGTGAAATATTTAGTGGGTCGTTATTTACTACGCCGATTTTACTATCGTTATTTCACCGAATTGCGAAAACGAAAATGGTATCACAATTTAATGAAAAACCATAATCACAAGGAAATGTACATTTTAGGACATCAAAAAAAACTATAGTTTTCGTAACACAAGTGATTTCCATTCAAGATTAGCCTACGATTCCTTAGACCAGGGATGGCATAACTATGTCACGCGGATTTTCGGTGGCCCACGGCGCACAGTGGAGTGAATGAAAAAAAAAGTGGTAATAAATATAGAACTTCTTAACTACTGGACCGATTAAGACCACTTTGGCACTAATGTCTTACCACTTATTATAATGAAGTTATTAACTTAAAACCTAAAAAAAAACTAGTCAAAAAATTTAAGTTTTAATGTTCAAGATCACACAACTTTTAAACTTTAAGAGGTAACATATTAAAGTAAGCACATTTTTTATTAATCTCATCAAGCGGATTCAAAAAGTCTAAAATCATCGAAATCGGTTCATAATTGTGGAAGTTACAGAATTTTAAAAGTTTTTTATACTCGATGTAGTCTACTTTGGCACCTTAGTGCTCACCCTGTGTTAATACAGGGTGACTTCAAAACTAATTTTTTTAAAGCTATACTCCTCCTTAACGATTACATATACATTTGGTCATAATCGGTCCAGTAGTTAAGAAGTTCTATATTTATTACCACTTTTTTTTTTGATTCACTCAACTGTGCGGCGTTTTGTTGAATTTAAAAGTAGGGCATTCAAATTACTCGGATTTGGTTTTGTTCGAGTAAACGAGTAACTCGATGTTGAGGTTTTTAACTTGATCGATTAATCGAGTAAGATTTAAAAATTACTCGAGTAACTCGAAAAATTTCAATATATTTTTGTTCCTTCAGTTTTTCCTTAAAAATTCATAATAAAACACAAAATAAATACAAAATCAGGAGTTACGAAATATATTTTATGAAAATTAAATAAAAGCTGGGTAATTAATTTAAAATTAAAAAATATTCTAAAATAATATACAATTGAGGGGTTTAACATTATTTCCTTTCGTTTTTATAAAGTTAGACTTTAAAAAGATATTATATATCTCTAATGTCTTCTTTCTTTTCTTTTCGAATTTTTGCAAATATCAAAAATAATGACATTCTATGCCTCGGAAAATTATAGATTAAAAACCATATAAATTACATAAACTTAAGTTGTAAAGGGTGTCCCAAGAAGAGCGCAATTTTTAAATTTTAAATAAAACACAGATATTTAAAAAAAAAATCGTGAAACTTTATTATATCGTAAAGTAGACAGAATGAGGTTATGTATGGAACAATATATCGTGCAGATGGCCGCCGCGGCTTTGCTGGTATGCACGCGATCTTTTAATGAAATTTTCAATGACCGTTTTGCATGAATGCTGCGGTATTTCATTAATGCAGCGTTCAATTTCCTCTTTTAAGGCTTGAGTCGTCGTCGGCTTATTCGCGTAAACCATCGACTGCAAAAAACCCCAAAGAAAAAAATCTAGTGGTGTTAAATCGCACGATCTAGGCGGCCAATTCTGATCTCCAAAACGCGAAATAACACGACCGGGAAATGACTGATGCAGCAATTGAATTGTTTCTCCGGCTGTATGACATGTGGCGCCGTCTTGTTGGAACCACATGCCCTCCACATTCATTTCTTCAATTCTAGGCAAGAAAAAACTGGTTATCATTTCACGATACCGAACACCATTGACTGTTTGCGCTTGACCTGCCTCACTTTCATAAAAAAAGGTCCAATGATTCCTCCAGCCCAAAAACCACACCACACAGTGACACGTGGCGCGTTGTTGTCTTTACATCACTAACAGACCCAGTTTCGGCAAATTTATCCATTAATCTCTTTACAGTTGACTCTTTTGGAGCATTATTGTGACCCCAAATTGATCGCAATTTGCGAACTGTAGCCGCAAAACTTTCACCATTTTGGTAAAACAATTTCACAATGAGAATGCGTTGTTCATTCGTGTAGCGCTCCATTTTTACTAACCTCGTACCTTCTACTAGCAAACAATAACAATTGTTCAAATGTCAAACAATGACACTTCGAATGTTGCCAGATTTAAAACTTGCGTTCTTCTTGGGACACCCTTTATAAAGAACCGAATTGAAGAAAGAGTTAACCGGCAAAACCCAGCTATAATGATGAGTTAAGTACAATTGGAATTTAAAAAAAAAAAAAAATAAATAACACAATCTAATGGTTTTGCGATTGTTGCGATTTTTTTTTTTTGTTTGATATTCAGATACTTAAAAATTTCGCTTAGTTTATGGAAATCGTACTTTTTGGTCTTAAATTTACTTCATAGTTCCGACCATTTATTTGAGTATAATAATATCTGTAATTGTTCAAGGATATTTTAAAAATATCTTTAGAAATTGCTGAAAATGTGATATGTTAGGCTTTAGTATCTGTGTCGAATTTTTTTATCCAAAATTACGAAACAAACATATTTTTTATCAGTATGGTATTGCCTATATCGTGGTGCTACGTAAAAAAGTTTCAGCCCTACTGCACATATTTAATATGTAAATTAACATGGTAACTGACTATATTGCATTAGGGTGGTCTTTCGTTGTATGGGCGAAAAATAAAAATGAGATTTTGACTGTATCCCCTCTTTAAAATATTTGTTAGGGTGTCAAAATATGCCACGCAAAAAATTAGAGTTCTAGCATAACGGGAAGATGTCCCACATCGCCCTTGAAAATCGGGCCCTTGGAAAAATGGTCATAATTTAAAAAAAAATTCAAATTTTTTTTTCTTCAAAATTAAAAAAATATAAAAGAATTTTTTGTTGGGTTTAATCATAACTACTCAGATAAAAAATTTTACTTTCCCAGAAAATCGCTAACTTACGCTAACTTTGTGTCAAAAAAATTAATAAATATTTTGGGCGTGACTTTTTTGCATTTTTGAAAAATTTATTCAACAAAAATCAAAAACCTAGTGTTTGCTGTCAAGTATTTTATTAAACACATCTCAAGTATCAAATAAGCCAAGTACTGTGGATATCCGTTGGCAAATTATTTTTTTAGAGCATTTTGATTCTCGGGGATTTCAAGGTTTTTTTTTTATTTTTATACATTTTTACTTTAAAAGAAGGTTTTAATAATATTTCATCAATATTATTGTATATGCTCTTTTATATGATTGTAATAACTTAATTATAAAATACTATTTTTTCTGTTGATAGTTAACCCATGTTAACCTGGGGTCAAATATGACCCACGTAAGAAAACTGCAGCTTTATGGCAAAATTTATAAATAAAATAAAAAAAGAAATAATTCAATTTATAGTTATTCTAAAAAATTTTCGTTAACCGTTTCTAGTCTTCAAGTAGGTCAATTTAGTGAAAATAAGAACTTAAACCTTTTCCATAATAAAAATTTTGAGGGAAAAAAAATTTACACTATTAAATTAAAAATACGTTTTTCGAAAATATTCCTGAATATGTACAAAAAAAAATCAATTTAAATATGAATACAAATATCTGAATTTATACTAAATAATTAATTTTAGTTAATTTTAAAATGTAAATAAATTACAATTAGAAACATAAACAAAATACGATGGTCAATTGTGACCCCATGAAAACACAGGTTAACTATGAACACGAAAAATTATACTTTATACTAAATTTATAACAATTATATAAAATAGCATACACAATTACATTGATGAAATATTACAAAAATCTTTAAAAAAAAAAAAGTCTGTACAAATTTAAAAAAACGTTAAAATCCGCTAGAATCAAAACATTTGACAGCAAGAACTAGTTTTTTGGTTTTTGTTGAATAAAATTTTCAAAAATGTATAAAAGTAACTTTTAGGTACCCCCAAATATATGTGAATTTTTTTGACTCCAAGTTAGAATAAGTTAGCGATTTTCTGGGAAGGTAATATTTTTTATCTGAGTAGTTGTTATTGAACCCAACACAAAAATTATATTACATTTTTAAATTTAGACAAAAAAATGTTTTCTTTTTTTTTTATATTTGGTAAATTTTTCCTAGGAGGCCTGATATTCAAGGGCGATGTGGGACACATTCCCGTTATACTAGCACTCTAATTTTTTGCAGGGTGAATTGTTGTATCCAAACAAATATTTTAAGAGGGCGGCAGCCCCAAAAATCGCAAGTTGAAAAATAAGGACCACCCTAACGTATTTTGGTGTTCGTATTGAACACCAAAATACGTTTTCGATTTAAAATTTGTATGGAATTTGAAAGTTGAAAACTAAAAAAAAATTATTTTTAAAAAACACGAAACAATTTAAGTTTTTTTTTTTTTTTAATATATACTGAAATAGAACATATTTTGATTTACTCGATTAACTCGATTAATCGACAAAAATTGTTCGAGTTATTCCTTACTCGAAATCGGACATTTTAATTTACTCGAACAGTTGTTTGACAAAAATTTATCGATTAATCGAGTAACGGTTATCCGATTGAATACCCTAGTGACTAGCGAAAAATTGTATAAGAAGTTCAAAAATTTACACTTTAAACACTCACACCGAACATAACTAATATTGTTTTCATAACATTTTACCATCAATATTACCGAAATTGCCCTGCGAGTTGCACAGAGAAAACAGATTCGTCCTTACAATCGAATTTGTTGTCAATCGAATGAATTATAGTTATATTAGTTTTTTGTTTTTATATACATCGAGATTATTTTTATGTTATTTTCAATTCATAACGAGCTTTCAACCTCCGTATATTTAGAAAAATAAAGCAAATCAAACATATTAGCTAGGTTGATACTAGTATTTCGATCTGGCTAAAGATCTCATCAGAACGCGAAGTTTTAGAAAAGTTAGAGCCTCCATAATAGGCAGAACTTTAACAAAAAACCTATTAATTATCAATTTCGCTCCATTCTTGTCTTCTTAGTAATCAAGCACGTGGTTAGGTCTTTTCCTAACAAGCATCATGACGTTACTAAACTTTGAAGACCAAAAATGTTCTATTTTATGATTTAACTTAATTTTTTTGTTAACATAAGCAAATTCCGAAAAACTCAAAATCTCAGAAATCCCGGGATTACAAAAAATTCCGAAATCCGGGGTTTTCGGGATCGGGATTTGAAAAACCCCGAATATTGGGATTTTTAAACATCAATCCCGATAGGCATCCCTAGTGCCAACTTTAGTTGCATAAAAGACAATATTTGTTACGAATTTTATCAAATTTGGAAAGGGAGAGGGAAGTCTGTTGGTTGGTTTTTTATTTATTTTAACTTATTTAAATATAATGCAAATTTTTAAAATTTTGTTATTAATTTGTTTTCTATTTATTTTATTTTTTTTTTCTTTTTAGCCCCATACAACAAATATGCAGTGATGACTCTTATTTAAAACCTTTGTAAAAGGTCTGTCTTTTATTTCGTAAGAAATTTCTAAAAAAAATTCCTACATATTATAAGACCAATATATGTATACATAATATATGTGTGTGTATGCATAAATTTTGTTTAGTTACTATAGTGTAAGTGTATATTTAAGGATCTTTGCAATGTATATTTAAGTGTATATAGGACATAAAATAAAAATATATTTTCCATTTTTTTTTTTTGCTAATTTTTTAATCAAATTTTTTTAAATGTATTTTATTATATACAAATTTTAATATTTAATATTATCTAGATTGTTATATGTACGTTTATTGTGTAATCGTTTTTTTTTAAAGACAATTTTCAAGGAAAAAAAAATATTAAAAAATAAAACAAGACTTTACAGATAAAATAACAGAAAGACTTTGTAAATTTATAAAAAAAAAATTATTAAGTAATATTGTTTTATGTCTTCTTAAAAGTTTTTAAAAAAAGAATCAATTAAATTTTATAAATAAATTTAAAAATATCATAAACTATGCGTAATATGAGTTTTAATTGGAATTTCAAATATTATCTTATTTTTTTTTAACATTTTTAAGGAAATTTTGACATGTTTTATACTAATTTGAAACAAAAGCTACTCGTATGTTAGACCAATATGATATACATGATATGAATTTTAATTGGATATCTTATTATCTTATTTTGTTAAATTTTTGTAATGAAATTTTGACAGGTGTTAGTTATACTAATTTTAAACAAAAGGTATGTTAGACCAACGGTTCCCAAATTAGGGTCCGTAGAGGTATTCCAGGTTCAGAAAAAATTAATGTTTTAAAAATATTTAACAATAATTTTTACAATTTTATAAATATTTCAAATTATTAAAAAAAAATTAATTAAATAACACAGTGCAACATTTTTGAATTCATCGAATGCAAACTTCTTCTCGTGTGGAATTTCTGGAAGCACTTGTCGAAACTAACGGAACGGATTCAAATTTATTCTTGAGGTAAAATAAGATAACAAATGACTTAAGCTAAATAACTGATTTAAACGATAAGAGCAGAAAAAATTAGTTCAACTGAATTAGAACGCGTTTAACAGACTTTTGAACTAACTTTTTTTTATGAGTGTAGTTGAAATGTTACCAATTATGTCACAAAGATTTTTGCACGTGTATTTCTATTGTGAATGTGTGAAAGAAAAATACTAATACAAAAGTGACAATGCAAAAAGAGCTTAAAGGCCTCATTAGTTGTTACTTTCTGTTGCCGTTCTGTGTCGTTCTGTTCTGTAGGTAATATTTTGTAATTACTGTTTCTGTGAAAGGAATCAGCTGTTTTAAAAAGTAAAAGAAACTCAAACCAAAAACATTCAAGTCAGGGATGATAAATGCGATTTTAAAATAGTACCAACCTGTATATAAAATAGTACTTTTTCGGCATCACAAGTATAAAAAAAATTTATATATAAATTAAAAAACAAATCTTTGTACCCTCCAAAATGAACAATTACAAATGAAACAACAAAAATATATTAAAAAAAAAAATATGTTAATAGGTGAAAACAAAATTTTTAGGTGAAAAACTTTTTTGGATGTAAAAAAATAAATTGTGTCGTGAAAAACATTTTTGAGGTGAAAAAAAAGTTTTTGTGGAGAAAAAAGAATTTGCGGTGAATTTTAAATATTATTCACCTCTTAGCGTCTGGTGGAAAAATATAACGTTATATTTTATACACTACAGACACTACAATGAATTCTAATAATTTACAGTCCATTATACACCAATTTGTATGGAAAATTTAGAGGTACTTTAACATTGTCACTCATTACTTTTGGACCGCTGGCCCGATTTTGCTCATTTTCAATACCAAACTTTTCGGAAAAATGTACATAAAGCTATGTAAAAACGAGCAGTGCGTACTAAGAAAATTAGCCGATATTGATTTAAAAAATTTTTAAAATTTTGAGATTTTTTCTTAAATTCAGCAAATTTTTAATAAAACTCTAATATAATCATCTGTAATCAGTCGCACTCAGTGAAATCATGTGATTGGTTTCGAATTAATTCATTGTTCACATGGGACTGCAAATCGAATTAATAATTATTGAAGTTTAAAGGGACAAAGAAATTCATACATAGAAAAATTTGTAAATCGTACTAAATGAGTCATAGGAGTATCATGGTACATCTGAGGTTCAAATAGTACCATGAAAAGTACTATAGTACCAACTTTATCATCCCTGATTCAAATATTGAGAAAAAGATTTCACAACAAACCAATACATACGCACTTTAGCTGTCACTTAACGTTGAATTCTATTTTCAATAGATTTGTCCGCAACAGAACAGAACGGAAAAGTGAAAACTAACCAGACTTTGAATTGAACAGAAACAAAACAGCTGATTTGTAAGTCATGGTTCACACACGGCAATTTTACTTGAGCAATTTTTCTTCAATTCTCCTTTGAACTTGCTCTTGTGTTCACACAGGAAAAGTTTGTTTCAGCAATTTTCGTATATCAACCTGCAGTATTGAAAATTGCGAATGACAAAACAAAACGGAATTGGAGTACGGGCAAGTCTGTACCCCCTATCATTCTCTTTCCCTCTCTCTTCTATAAACTCAAGAATTGCGCAATTATAATTGCCGTGTGTGAACCTAGTCTAACAGAACAGAACGTAAAAACTAATTCTGCCTTAATGGTGTCCAAAAAATGTTCAATTACACAGTGCAACGCATAAAATGCAAATTCCTTCTCGTGTGCGGTTTTCCGAAGTACTTATCGAAATTAACAAAGCCCCATTTTGGGTTTTGCTAGTTTAGCTGCTGTTCGCATTTTATGGCCTCATGTATATTTTTTCAAAATTTAATTTTTCCAAAGAACATGCAATTCTTCTCATGGCTATATCTCGAAAACCAATTGGAATTTTGTTTTCCTGTCGAATTTTTCAAATTGTTGATGAAAAATACAGTTGGAAAATGTGAAAAAAACCTTTTCCAGTGTTATAATGTTTTGAAGAATTATGAATTATATTATAAGGAATATTACTTTACTGAATTTCCCACAGTTTTGCAGCTATGGGCCAAAAATTGTGAAAAAAAAGATAGAAAAAAGGAAAATTTGTCGACATTTTTGAGGCACTACATGCAGTTTTTTCTTGTTTGTTTTACACTTTCTTTCTCCTAGTCTATAGCTACAATTGTGCCGAAGACAGGAAAACAAACTTCCGATTTTCTAAACTAGCAAACCACATTGATACCATTCATACCAATCGTTGTGTATTCGTTGTTTTCGTGAGTGTTTAGTGAGGTTAATACTACACTCAAAAAAAAAAGTTTGTAAAGTCAGTAAAAAATTTTGCTGAGTCAGCAAAATTTTAGTCAGGAGGGTGCTAGCAAAAAAATTGCTAATGTCAGCAAAATCTTTTGCTGAAAATCAGCGAGCTGATTTTTAGCAACAAAATTAGTAGATTCAGCAAAAGTTTTGCTAACACTTAGTAGATTAGAAATACAAAAGCCTTGCTAAAAATTAATTAATTAGTTAATATATTTGCTGAAAATCATAAAACATATTTTTGTGATTCTTTTAAAAATAATTTACAATAATTACGAAATATAAAAATTTTCATTTTCCCACATTGACGACATGAATTAATTTAATATCTGAAAATATATAGAAATAAATATATATAACATAACAAAAATTTTCTTTCAACTACTTACATCAATGGTTGTCGAAATGATGCTATCTTTTAAAGGGCGCAATTGCCGAAGATAATTACAGAAACGAAACGAAAAAAACAACCCTTTTTTTGCAATAAGAAAAAGGAACCATAAAAATCTACCTAAGATGTGTGTCTTTGTCTTTCGCTTTACTCTGTCTACATGTCTGTATATGTTTGTTTGTTTGCAATTTGACCACACTAGATTATAAATCTATAAACATTTAGTTTAGAAATACATATTAAATTTAAATATTTTATTTTGTCTTTTATTTAATTAAAAGACAATTATTTTCACAAGTCGGTGACAACGCAAAATTTAAGTTGTTTTAATCCTCAATTTTGTTTTATGTATGAAAAACAGATACAAAAGTCTTCCATGGTTGATTTTTTTATATGTCTTATTAGAGTTGTACTTTTTAGTATTATTTTCCTCTTCTCTACTACATCTTGACATGCCGCGACATCTGCTTCATTCTGCGTATATCTTTCAATCTGGTTGTCGTCCACACTATTAATGTGCTTATCAGCACAATTTTTTTTAGCAAAATTAATTAGTAAAACATTAGTATATTAGTAAAGCATTAGTGAGTTAAGTGCTGAATAAGTATAACAAAAATTTTAGCTGAAAACACGATTTCAGCAAAAAAAAATTTGCTAAAAAATAGTATACCTGATTTACAAGACGTTTTACTAACTTTTGTACTAACTTATTTTTTTGAGTGTAGACAAGCAATGCAATGCATGGTTTTCATTACACTCACTTTCCTCAATTCTGTCGATTGTTGCTTTATTCAAATGATGTGAGTTGACAACAATGTACTCATTTTTTGTGATTGCATTCAAAAGCATGAAATAAGGCACTCAAACCGTTCTCTGATTTGTATATAATGTTATAAGCCGTAATGTGACTCCATTCAAAGTCAGCTTATAATTATCATATTATATATGACTAGATATAACTATTTTTACTCGGGTATTTAAAAATTACTTTTTAATAAATATTTATGTCTGTAATTCATAAATATGGTTTTGTGTATTACATCGGACTTACTGTCAAGTACATCAAATATGCATGCATGCTTTTGTTGAATTGGTATTAATATTGAAATATGCCAATATTAAAAAATGTTAAAACTTAATATTATCTTTCTTAGAACAAGGGATTTTTGTAAAATACACATTTCAAATGTCTGACATACACAGGCTTGCCAGACTTGGGATTTTTAGTTGGTGTTGGGGACAGGTGATTTTTTTTGGGGATATAAAAAATATAGTGGAGTCTTTTTTTTTGGGATATTAAAAATGTTTGATAAATGTTTAAAATTAATATACATCATTAATTCCAGGAAACAGCATTAACCCTCTAACTGGCAAACGATGTTTTGCAACGAAATTCATACCATGTGCTCCACTGGAAAAACAAATAATAAGATCTTCAACAAAATTGTTTATCGTTGCCTAAATTAGGCGATATGAGCCAAAATATTTTAGGGTGCATTTTGAAAACTAAAGCATATAAAAGAGAAGTTTTGGACAAAATATATTTCTCTTACCAAGATATAACCACGCTCGAAAAACTATTTTTTTTTCTGCTCCTATTTAAGAAGATATTGGGATTTTCGCTGTTTGGAAAAAGCGAAATTAGGCGAAAAAGTATTTAAACTTCAATTTACGAGTATATTGTTCACACTTCAAGGCTTTGCTATTAATACTTAATGTCTTCTTTCTGCAAAATTTCATAAAAATCTATTAGTTTATAAGTTAAGACCATGTCCTTTAGAGGAGTCCTGATAAAATCCTGTGAGTCCGTGGACTAAAGTAAGGACTTATTGGGGGATCTTAGGGGCATAGGATGGAAAAAGTTGAGGAATTTCGTCAGTGCGACGGAGTTCTTGGGGTAGGAATGTGACATATGACCGATTGTTTAGAGCGCACAACAAGCCGACATTCTGGCTTAAGTGTAAGTCCTCCGGGACTTGAGTCGGAATAGGGAAGCATTTCCCTTTTCCCAATCCTCTTTTCGACCTAACCTAACCTAGGACTTACTATTAAAGATAACGCTTCAATCTTGCTTATATTTTATTATAAAGAGTTTTTAGTCAAATGAAATTGTTTTTTTAGATTTTTGAAAAAAAATTTTTAAAATAATTAGTTTTTGAAATTTTAGGAAATTTTGATTTTGAAGTTTTCTCGCTTCCAACCCGTAGACGGCACACGAAAATTTTATTCGCAAAATATTTAGCAAATTTAGTTTTCTATCGGAATATATTAATTTCTAAGTATAAAACGCTCATTTGAAGTATTTGTGATAAATTTTATGAAGGCTACCCTGAGTCAGCCTTACCTGTTAGAGGGTTAAAAAATTGTATTTTTTGACCTCATGTGATTTAACATAACAAATATCTCTAGAAATTCTAATAACAAAGTCCCCTGAAGATTTCCTTAGGCAGGAATAAAATCCGGATAGGGACACGTCTACATCAGATTGCTTTTCACAATTTGTTAAATAAGTTTTGGGACTTTAGCACATTTAATTACTATAAATGCAATTAATGTTTATCCCGATGAAAATAAATTTAAATAACATTTTTTCATTTGCCAAATTTGTCCATAATGCTTTAAAATACCGAATACAGACCAAATGCATTTGCTGGCCGAACTGTTCGGTCGGACACTAATATTTTGTACAGCAAAAAAAGTATCTGGCATGCCTGGTTACACATATTTAAAGAAATACTACATGACGTATAAGCAGTGTTGCCAGATATGTTGAGCATAAAATCGTCCAATTTTTCAATAAAAATCGTCAAAATCGTCATTATATTTTAAAAATCGTCAAAAAAAAAATATTTGTTACAAGTGGGATAAAGTTTTAATAAAAATAAAGAACATTAATGTAATTTCAAGTGCTCTTGTACTATCGGTGTAATACAATACGACTTTTTACGCTTTTTCTGAATTTGAACTTCGAAAATCATGATATGTATTATATATAACGATAGCACTTTACCACTTTTACTGTTAATTACTTCTGTAAACACTAATTTAGTAGGACCATTTTTAAATCTTAAATTCTTTTTCAAAGTTTAGAAATTCTTAACAATATTATTTTCTTCAATTTTTAAATTTGGACTTTCATTAACGAATTAAAGTTTCAAAGTGCATTACATGTGATGACATAGTTTAATTGTGAAATTTTTGATTATTTCATATTTTTCATTTTGGGTTGGTTTTTAATATTTCTAAAAAATATTTTTAATATAATTTTTTATTTATATTATCATTTATTATTTTTATTTAAATATTGTTTATTACTGCATGTTTTTCCATTTTCAAATATAAATAGTGAATATCTGAAGTTTCACTTTGAAACACTTTATTTATATTATTATTAGGCCTGTTTTTTATTTAAGCACCGGATTTATTTTTGAATTTATAAATCAGAATATTCGAACTCAATGTTTGTTTCGCAAAAACTTGGATGTTTTTTTTTTTAATATAAAAAATATTTTATTTTTATCTCAATCTTACACTAATTAAATTCTATAAAACTATAAATATTAAAAAAGCAGGGTTTGTATTCAATAAGTTTTCATAATAACGATTGGATATCACAGTTACACTGAGAGCGGAATGAAAATTTTAAAAAAGCGATTCCATTAAAGACATGTTTCTTCTTATGTAAACGGTTTTAGTTTTCTATATTATATTTGATTTTGAAATATCTTGAACTAGTTAAAGTGAAAATAACGCTAAAATATCGAAACGACGATTTATAACGTTATTTTTTTGATGTAACAAAATTTAATGGGTAGAATTTTGAAAAACCCCTGTAAAGACACATGTCACTATTGGAATCGTAGCTTTAAAACGTTCATAACGGCATTGGAGTGGCCGTGGCAGGCAACTGCCATTGTAATGAAAAGGTAGTGTTTGCCAACCATGAAAAAAGTAAGCACATACTCAGGGAACTTCTGCTGTGAATATTTGTCGTTGTTTCAGTTGTAATACAGTATCTTTATTTTTAAGTGAAAAAACAGTCATTTGTAGAAGAAATTTCATTTTTGACTAGAATTGTAGTTCGTTTAAAAAACAAACCACACTAAATTACAGTATCATGTTTTTTACATTCATTTTATACAGAATTTTTTTTTTTTTATTTAAAAAAATAAAACAAATTAATGTTTGTGTGCGCCCCGGTAGGCTAGTTGGAAGCGTGCTGGCTTATCAGTGCGGGGGTCGTGGGTTCGATTCCCACCAGAGGCACTGGTCTGTTTTTCGCTGCAACGCGCAGAAGGCCATAGTAGCTAGTGCTCGGTTAGGGTAATAGTATATAATTTGTAATTATATGATTATTAATTAATAAAAAAAAAAAAAAAAAAGTTTGTTTATTTTTTACTGCACTGACTGAACCACTCATTAATAATACAATTGTAGTTAATTTTTCGAACAGTAAAAAACAAATGACTATGTTAGTTGAATTTACTAAAATGTAAGTCGGTTTTTTTCAAGTGAAATTTCATTTGTTTTTAGCTACATTTTCAGTGGTCTTTACCTTTATTAAGTGCAGAAAATAAATCAAAATAAACCTAACATGATTCCATAAAATAACTTTTTTGCTAAACTTTCAATAAAAAATAGTTTTTAATTTTAACGAAATAATAAAAATCCAAAAATAGATCCGGTGATTTTTTAATAATAGCAAATAAACATGTTTTGCTGACATATTAAACGTTTGTCAAAAAATCGTCATTTTGGAAGCAAAAATCGTCCAATCGCCATGTAGTAATACTAAAAATCGTCAAAATGACGATAAATCGTCAAACCTGGCAACAGTGCTGGTTACACATATTTAAAGAAATACTACATGGCGTATAAGTAATAAACAATGTATGTGACGTTAATCATACGCAACCAGTTATATTGAGAGAAAGAGAATCTGAAGTGTAGACAGTGTTGCCAGGTTTGACGATTTTTAGTAACCAAAACAACCATATGAAAATTTTTATCAGTAAAATGACTATTTTTTGAAATGAAATACATAATTTACTATTGGGTAATGACAAATTTCAAAAATTTTCGACACTTTGAGGTCAAAATCATTATAAATTAAATAAATTAAATAAATTATTATAAATTTATTATAAATTATTATGGTTTCAAAAATGTTTTTTGTAAGACATGAATAACCTCAGCCAGCGGCGTACCCAGGATTTTGTTTCGGGGGGGGCCCAATTTTTGTTTTTTAAATTTTTTTTTGTTTGAAAAGCATATAATTTTGGTTTAAATTTATTGATCTAAAAAAACAATTTATATTTTTTTTTATTAAAACAAAAAGTTCAGCTTCGGCTTCGGCCGAACATTGATATTATGGCCGAAGTTCGGCTTTGGCCGAAAAAAATGAGTTCGGTCGGACACTAATATTTTGTATCTGTTAACTAAGTTTTGGATGGGAAAGTTACCATTGACATTATACCCAGCTATGATAGCAATTTTGAAGCAAAAATGTTTTGACATGTCTTTGTTTTTTTAGTTTTTTTAAATCTACAAACAAGTTTTTTTTTGAAATATTTAACAAATTTATGTATCAATTAAATAATTTTATTTTGAATTTTAAAGTGAGCTATCATATTAATTAAGATCCTTATATACTATTAACAAAGCTCTTTAAATTTAATTTAACGATTTTTTTTTCATAAAAGTGTCAATGCCAAAAGTATCAATGTCAATGTCAGGTTCAACCTTTTCTCCAGGGACCGTAAAAATTATTTCTTTTTTCATAAAAGTCAGATGATAAAAGTTATTTTTTGATTTTTATTTTTTGAGCAAAAATAAAAGTTATTTTTTGATTTTTATTTTTTCGAGCAAAAGTTATAATTATTTTTTGATTTCTATTTTTTTGAGCAAAAGTTAAAATTATTTTTTGACTTCTATTTTTTTCGAGCAAAAATAAAAGTTATTTTCTGATTTTTATTTTTTTCGAGCAAAAATAAGTTATTTTTTGATTTTTATTTTTTTGAGCAAAAATAAAATTTATTTTTTTGGTTTTTATTTTTTCGAGCAAAAATAAAAGTTATTTTTTGATTTTTATTTTTTCGAGCAAAAATAAAAGTTATTTTTTGGTTTTTATTTTTTCGAGCAAAAATAAAAGTTATTTTTTGATTTTTAATTTTTCGAGCAAAAATAAAAGGTTTTTTTTTTTGATTTTTATTTTTTCGAGCAAGTATAAAAGTCATTTTTTGGTTTTAATTTTTTTTTTACCAATAATAAAAGTTATTAGCTTTGTAATTATGATTTTTCAGTGATGATAGATATACAGCAAATATTTTGCAATATTATTTTTGTGATAACTGTATTAATATATATTATTATACATTTTTTAAGTATCTAACTACAAGACAAACATCTCTATTTGTACGAGCAGTGCGCCAATTTTTGGAAATTAAATTCATCATTTTTAAAACAAGAATTCTTCAAAAAAATCGTCATATTAAAAATAAGTTTTACTGATTATAAAACTCGAAAATATTACAAAAGGCAACCATAAAATTTATATATTATATGTATATATTTATATATTATATATATATAATATAATATAACTGCGTTATTTGTTATTTATTCGTTATAAAAATTAAAATTTATAACTTATGGAATTTCAACTCAAGAAATTGAAATAAATATCAAAAATAACTTTTATTTTTGCTCGAAAACATAAAAATCAAATAATAACTTTTGCCCGAAAAAATAAAAATCAAAAAATAACTTTTAATTTTGCCCGAAAAAATAAAAACCAAAAAATAACTTTTATTTTTGCTCGAAAAAATAAAAATCAAAAAATAACTTATTTTTGCCCGAAAAAACAAAAATCAAAAAATTACTTTTATTTTTGCTCGAAAAAATAAAAATCAAAAAATAACTTTTATTTTTGCTCGAAAAAATAAAAATCAAAATATAACTTTTATTTTTGCCCGAAAAAATAAAAATCAAAAATTTTTATTTTTGCTCGAAAAAATAAAAATCAAAAAATAACTTTTATTTTTGTTCGAAAAAATAAAAATCAAAAATTTTTTTTATTTTTGCTCAAAAAAATAATAAATTTGCTAAAAAAAATAAAAATCAAAATTTTAAAAAGCAATGCATTTTATTATAGACTAGTTGAAACAGTTTTCCGACATTTACTTCTAATTGCTTTTTTTGTTTAAAAATTTGGAAATAACTGTTATTTTCGGTCCCTGCTTTTCTCGATACACTGATGCAAGAGCTAGAGCACCAAGTCTAGCTTCACCCATAGAATTCCTTAAATATGTTTTCACTCTTTTTAGGGTGGAAAAACTTCTCTCCGCGGATGCAGTTGTAACAGGAATTATTATCAGTAAATGTAAAAACATGTAAACGTTTGGAAAAAGTTCCTTGTTGCAATCTTGAATAGCATCTAGCGGATTTGATGGTCTTTATGGTAGTGTTTCCATAGATCAATTTCAGTTAATAGATCAATTTCAGTAAATTATAGTCGCAAAAAAATATTATAAATTCATTTATTACATACTAACCAAAACAAAAATAAAATAAAAAATCAAAAATATTTCGGGCGGGGGGGGGGGGGGGGTGGCTTTGGCCCCCAGGGCCCCCCCCTGGGTGCCCCACTGTCCTCAGCCGATGTTTAAGCATGCTAAATCTAAATCCATTCACTTTAATCATTTATCTTTGACTGCTCTTATGGCGGTTTTAAGTTTCAAGCAAATTAAAATATTAAAATTAAAGTTTTTGCTAGGACTTAATGAAAGGTACATAAATTTTTATATCTCATTGTATTTATAACATTTCAAAATATATATTACACCACCACAAATTACAGAAATGCATTACAAAAAATGTTTGTCATATATAAGAACTTAAAAAGAAAACCACAATTATTTTAGAATGATGCCGGTATAATGATATTGAGTTGGGTTTAGGGTTACTTACTTGCAATAAATCATAATAAATACTCTTAAATTTACAAATCTAAACACTTTATATACGAATGCTTTGAAAATTTTGTTTGCTCCATATTTGCGCTTTATTTGTCATAAAGCGAAAAGTATTTGGAAAAAAACAGCAGCTATACTCGGAATGAAAAAAATAAACATTTTTGAACTTTACCAATTTAGTCCATCCTAAAGATTCACTGCAGATAACTGACTATGTTCTCAAGCCATGCTTTTTTTTTAAAAAAAATGCGAAAAACACAAATTAAATTTCGCAACATTTTTAAAAAACTCATAACATTTTCAGTTCACGCAATATGCTAGCCAACTTCAAAAATAATTTTGAATATCAGTGTATGATTTTTGTATAACGTTATTGGTTAGTTTCCGAACGAACAGTTTTGGTATTGAAGACATGTTTGCATATTTTCAAACATTTGCATGAAAGTTGTCGAGTTTTCTGGAGTTTTTTTTCGAGTACTTGTTCGCCAATTCCACAATTTTCAAAATTCTTTAAATTTTATAATATGAAATATTTTAAAGCAGGCTACTCCAAAAAATAAAAGTCGGTACCAAGATTTTCTTAAAAAATTTGTGTAAAATAACATCAAATGTTTAAAATCTGCATATTTGTATGGAAGTGGTCGTTAGAGTTTTCTCGATTTTTTTTCGAGTAGTAGTTCGCCTAGGCCACAATTTTCATCAAATGCCTTTGAATTTTTGAATATGAAATCTGTTAATGCAAGTGACTCCAAAAATTAAATGTTTGTACCAAGTTATCATTAAAAAATGTATGTAAAATTACATCAAATTTCTAAAATCTGAATATTTTCACAAATTTGTAGTTGTTCACCGGGCCACAATTTTTAGCAAATTCCTTTAAATTTTTAAATAGGAAATCTGTTAACATAGGCGACTCCAAAAAATAAATGTATGTAGCAAGACTTTTTTAAAAAATTTGGGTAAAATTACATCAAATGTTTAAATTCTGCATATTTTCACACATTTGTACGGAAGTGGTCGAGTTTTCTAGAATTTTTTTTCGAGTATTTGTTCGCCAAGGCCACAATTTTCATTAGATTCCTTTCAAATTTTGAGTAGGGAACCTGTTAGGCGGTATGAAACAAGACCCCAATGAAATAAGGCCCCAAACGGAAAATGAAGTAAGGCCCCGAAAATTTCGATAAAAAAAAATTTGGGTCTCATTTCATTTTTTGGGACTTTATTTCATAATGAAATAAGGCCCCAATATGAGAAATGAAATAAGTCCCCAAATAATATTTTTGGGATGTTATTTCATTTTCTTAAAAAGCACAATTTTTAAGTAATATAAGCAAATAACCGTTATAATTACTGCATGAATTATCAAGTTATTAATGTAAATAGTTATTTGCTATTAGTAAGTGAGATTATACCGTGTAGTAATTTTGAAGTTTCTTTTATGTCGCACGCAGAAAAAAACTTTATTTCGCGAAGCCGCCTGCCGCCTGCCGCGTTCTACGGAGGAAAAAACCCCTAAGACCGGCCGAAGGCCGCCACCCAGAAGAACTTGTTTTTCAAATCAGATGTCGAATCCGTTGAAATCTTATATTTTTAAGACATCAAGTAATTTGTAAAAACAAGTTTTTCTGTGTGGCGGCCTTCGGCCCCTCTTAGGGGTTTTTTCCTCCGTAGAACGCGGCAGGCGGCTTCGCGAAATAAAGTTTTTTCTGCGTGCGATTATACGATTTATAAATTTAGTTTTATTTTGTGATATACTACTAAAAAATATTAAAAAAAAACTGTATTGATATACTAAATATTATTAATCTTTTTATTTTAAAAAGGCTGGAAAAAAAATCGCGCAATCGCTGGAAAAAAAATCGCGCAATTTTTTTTCCAGCCTTTTTACTATGTATTAATTAGGAATAAAGAAATATTTCAAAGTAATATATAATTTTGTTTTTTTTATTTTATTGGGGCCTTATTTCATTTTCAAACTGGGGCTTTACTGCATTACGAAATAAAGCCCCAAAAATTGGGGCGTTACTTCATTTTGTTTTGGGGTGTCGTTTCATTTGGTTGGGGGTTTATTTCATTTTTTTTTTGGGTATTGTTTCATAATGAAATAAAGCCCCAAAAAATGGGGCGTTATTTCATTTTTGGTTTGGGGCCTTATATCATTGGGGTGTTGTTTCATACCGCCAACCTGTTAATGTAGGCGACTCCAAGAAAAAATAGACTAAAGACCAAGATTTTCTTTAAAAAAAATAGGGTAAAATATACAGTGGTGTTCAAAACATTTGCAACTGAAATCATGGTTTAGGTAATTATAATTTTTTTGATCAAAAAGATTTGTGATATAAGTTTTGTTTTTTTTTATTAAATTCAGTTATAGCATATTATTTTACAAATACAAAAAAATTATTCATAACTTCTCAAAAATAAAAAAAAAGTAATTTTAACAAAATAATTCGATAGTGCAGTGTACAAAACATTTGCAACTCTTAAAGTAATTAACAGGAAATACAAACAATGGTTTTAACGCTCAGTATTTTGTAGCGTAGCCATTATTTTTTATAACTTCTGAACACCTCTTAGGCATTGAGGCAATGAGCTTTTTAATATAATCGTCAGAAATTTCATTCCACTGCTTCTCCAACTCGACGATAAGTTCATCACCATTTCGGAATACTTGATTGCCGATATTCCGTTTCCGGCAGCCAAACTTTTACAACCCCCGCCTTGTGTTTTGGGTCGTTGTCATGCTGGAAGGTCCATGAGAGTGGCGTTTCAAATTCAGCATACGGAAGCATAACTGAACTCAAAAGATTGTTGCCGTCATTGTGCTAGTAATGCGGTGAATTGGGCCAATCCCATTTCCTGAAAAACACGTCCACACCATAATGTTTCCACCTCCGTGCTTCACTGTGGCGGTTGTGTATCTGGGATTAAACTTTTCGCTTCGTGGTCTTCGAACATTGGCTCCTCCATCTGATCCCCGGAGGTTGAATTTAGACTCATCTGATTACAATACATTTTTCCATTGCTGTTGAGTCCAGTTCAAATGGGTGCGTGCAAAGTCAAGCCGAGCTTTTCGAGTTTTTTCCGACACAATCGGTTTTTTGTACATCTATAACTTCTAAGACCATATTTTCGGGCTCTTCTTTTAATGGTGGGAAGACTGGCATCTATTAAAAGTTCAGTTTTAGCTTCTCTGGGAACTGCTATAGGATATTTCGTAAAAAAATTCCTGATTTTTCTTACAGTTGTAATACGGGGTCTTCCACCTTTATGAGTTGTGTGGATGTTACCACTATTAACAATGCGGCAAATCGTTGATTTTGGAACGGAGTACTTTTTAGAAATTTGTTTTTGGGAAAGTCCATTTTGAAAATTATTTAAAACTTTTGATTTAAAATCAAAATTGTAGTTATTTCCTGCCATTTTTTACAAAAATTATTCTTACGATGTTTATGCTTACAGCATCTTATTACAACCATTAAAGAACAGTAACACAGTGCAACACGAAAAAAAATAACCATATACGGACACCACTACGTGATAAAAGACTAAAAAAAAAAGACACGTGTCTCCCAATTTTTCCCAAAGTCATATCCTCTTTTGTTTATGGGCCGCCAAAGATTTGGGGCCTCGGTATCATTTTCGCAAAAAAATGATCATTTTCTCAGGCTCATATCTTGCAAACCGTTCAGAATTTCGATTTACTCTCTATGGCAAAGTTGCGAACATATAAAATCAAAAAAACTTCACCTTCCAGATCAAAATCGCAAAAAACTTAAAAAAATTCGATTTTTTTTACCTTTTTCCCCGTGTTAAGGTCCATAGGTAGCAAACCGTTCAAAATTCAAGGAAACAATCAACTACAAAAATTTACCTAAGATCTCAATAAACAAATTTCTAGAATATGTAAACTTCCTGGGAATTGGGTTTGCTACCTATGCACCTGAACAGGAGAAAAAAGGAAAAAAAAATTAAATTAAAAAAATTTTCACTTTTGCGCGCTACCTAAACAGTGTTAAGAATCATCTCTAGGAAGTTTATATGTTCTAGAAATTTGTTTATTGAGATCTTAGGTAAATTTTTGTAGTTGATTGTTTCCTTGAATTTTGAACGGTTTGCTACCTATGGACCTGAACACGGGAAAAAAGGTAAAAAAAAATCGAATTTTTTTAAGTTTTTTGCGATTTTGATCTGGAAGGTGAAGTTTTTTTGATTTTATATGTTCGCAATATTCTTATGACAAGAGCTACAACTTTGCCATAGAGAGTTGTAGCTCTCTATGGTTTGCAAGATATGAGCCTGAGAAAATTATCACTTTTTTGCGAAAATGATACCGAGGCCCATAAACAAAAGAGGATATGACTTTGGGAAAAATTGGGAGACACGGGTTTTTTTTTTAGTCTTTTATCACGTAGTGGTGTCCGTATATGGTTATTTTGCCATGACTTAAAAAATTACACACAGTGTAATTATAATAAATTTGTTTAAAAAATGTAACGGCCTGAATCTCATATTAAAAAGGAATGCGATTACCGTTATATCCTAGCATTTGTGAGTATAAATTGTTTCGTTAAGAGTAATAATAACTAGAGTTGCAAATGTTTTGAACACCTGCATTTTGAATACATCTATTATTATTAATTTTTTTGTTGTTTTAATTTAACGGAATTAATTTTTTTTTATTTGTTTACCATAAAACAATGTATGAAGAATATGTAAAAAATAAATTTTAGTAACTAAGTGTGATTTGAAGAAAAGAAATCAATGAAAACAACAAATGCGATCTCAGTTCCAAATGTTTTGACCACTACTGTAAATGAGATTTGCTACGAATATGGTTTGAAAATTTACCTTTCCAAAAAGTATATATTTGTTTTATTTTATCTTTAAAATGTATCTTTTTATATGAGTTCAAACGAACAAAAAGAATACTTTTACCTCTTGAGGTACTCAACTAGAAGTTCGAACTCGCGAACTACTCAAGTATCGAGTTTTATTGTGTACTCCAGCTACTCGAATTTTATCGTAGGCACTGCTTCTTTCACCCACATATATTTCAAAGTTCACTACATGCCAATAGGGATATCAAATTATTAATTTTCTCTAGTATGCCTTATAATTATTCTGAATTTCGGAACGAATAATTAGAAAAAAATACATGTAATTTTGAATAATTAAAAGTTGTTAACATTTTTATTCAACTTAAACTTAATGAGCATAAAAATTGTATTATGGTTTCTCTTGAACTCACCAAAGCGTTTGATCGAATAAACCATAATGTCCTCATTAAAAAGATTCAGGATAAATTTAATTTTTCTAAATCTTCGTGCCAGTTGATATACTCTTATCTATATGATCGATCTCAGTTTGTATCTCTTTGGGGGTTTAAGTTCTAGTGTTAGTAGTGTTACCTCCGGTGTGCCACAAAGTTCTGTATGAGGCCCAATACTCTTTCTAGATTATTTAAATGATTGCATTCCTCTTATTGATAGTGAGTTTTGTAAATCTTATGTTTTTGCTGATGATATTTTTCTTGTATATAAAATGGATTCTGAAATAAATATAATGTCTGAGATCCGTTTAAATAATCATATCAATACTGTTCTAAAATTGGATGCATTTGAATTTTTTGGAAATAAATTCAACTAAAACTAAGTCAATATTCTTTCGTTTACCTAACCAGCTTTTAAATTATCCTAGAATTCGTATTAATATTCAATTGATTAGTTATGTTGACTCCCTTAAATGCCTTGGTATAATCGTTGATTCAAATCTTAATTTTTCAAATCACATTAATTCTCTATCAAATCAAATTTCCTTTATTTTGAGAAGATTGTATGCCTAGAAATCATATACACCAAGATATGTACACACAGAGAAAAATTTAGCCATTTGCCAACTGAAATTTATTTACTTGGACTCAAATTCGGTTATACCGAATTTCAGTCGTTTGGTACAACTGAACATTAGTTTTCACAACAAAGTTTGGTTAATTTAACTGAATTTAAGTTCAAATACCCAAAGTATTCACAAATCTAATTTAAATATCTTTGTACTAACTGAATTTATAAGTTGTTACTATTGAAATACACTTTTCAATTCGGTTGGCACTTTATTTCTCTGTGTGTAAGATATCGATTGGCTCATGCATTGTTAATGTCAAAAATTAACTACTGTTTGGAAGTTTTTTCCGGAACCTTGTCTGGTAATTTGGACTTTCTTGAGCGGATTGTTAGAAAAGTTGTTCGTTATGTATTTAATGTTCGTATACGTGATCATGATCGGTTGACTGAGCTTGTCCCAGAATTTTTGGGTTGCGAATTTCATGAATTTCTGCATTTACGTTTTTTACTATATTTTTATGAAATCATGAAATTAAGACAGCCTATTTTTGTTGTAAATGAATTTACGTTTATTCACTCAACCCGTAATATACAACTTGAGATACCTCGAATACATATTTCAATTTATGAGCATTCATTTAAAATAAGAGTCGGTCGTGTTTGGAACAATTTACCACCTAATCTAAGACTGTTTTCATATTCCTATCTCACTTATAAAAAAATGCTTTTGAATAGGTCTCACGGGTAGTCTAGAATTGGGTTTCGACAAAAAAAAACTTCCCACAAAAAGTGAGTATGGGGTTTGAAAACACTATATTTATGATTAAAAAAAAACGCATTTTTAACCTTGGAGTGAATAGGCTTACGAATCTGTTCACTCAGACTTCAAGGTTTGGAACAGGTTTAAACGAACAACTAAAGATCCACATTACGGAAAATGGATACAAAGAGCAGTTTGTGAGTATAATTCAAATCATATTTAAATTTTATTATATGTACAGTGTATTTTAAATAAAATAAAAAATAAATAAAAAAATTTAAAAACGTGTGTATCAATTTAATAAGTTTAAATGGGGTGTTTAGTAGTTGGTTTAATTTGAGATTTGGACGACACTTTCATGCAGATTTCATCTCCGAAGAATATTTTCTACCAAACAAAAGTTTTTTTAATTGTGTTTATTTAATTGAAAATTGCTTGCTTTTACTACAGTATTATTTTTAGTTTTCATTTTTTGAAAAATATTTATTTTAGTAGTTGTTTTCATAAGAGATTACAAATGGCGCCCAATTTTTATAAACTAAAAACTTTAAATGGTCGTAACTTTTAAATTCGTCCTAAGATTTTTTTAAAAATGCGTTTTTTTTTAATCATAAATATAGTGTTTTCAAACCCCATACTCACTTTTTATGGCAAATTTTTTTTTGTCAAAACCCAATTCTAGAGCACCCGTGGTCTGTATGATTATTTTTCCTTGTGTTTTATGTGATTTAATTTCTGGTATACAGGATTTATGGAATTTTTATGATTATTTAATTTTTGTAATTTTGTGTGGTTGGGGAGTCACTTATGTAGTAGTAGTAGTAGTAGTATTCTTTATTTTCATTTCAAATTTAACAATATATGTACTTTTTTAATTTTAATATAAAAGATTTTAAGAATAATTTGTAAATCCAACTTTGACTCTATGTCGTCAGTCGGTATACTATTTGATAATTACTTTACACATGAATAGATTAATTTTTATACATTAAATTCAGCTATTAAATAATTTCGATATATTACACATGTTTTGATATAATTTGCCAATAACTTCCAAGAGTGTGTTTTACCATCTAATAAATTTATTATTTCCTCTTCACTTAGTAGTTTTTCCAAAATTTGAAGCCCTAAATTCCCTTAAAGCGTAACAACGACCCATAAATTGTTCTATGTCTTCTTTTTCTATTAAATTACAAAGTGAGCATAAAATTGAAGTATTGTTATTCAAATTATTACCATTTAGCTTTATCATATCACTTCTTGCCTTAAATACCCATGTTATATCTTCAATCTTTGTGTTATCGGTCATATATTTGACCCCTGCAAGTGGATTAAGTTTTCTAAAAATTCTACTTGTTTGGTCTACTTGTGCCAGCTCATTTTGCTTATATTTAGTTCTTAACGCATTCAGTAAATTTACACGATTTGAGTTCCATTGTGTTTTGTTAAGATTCTGTGCCCATGACAGTCCATAATCTGCACTTATACTGTTCAGATCCTTAACCCAAAGTAGTTGCTGCTCTTCTAGGAGTTTAGTGAACTGATTTGGAAGTCTATGTTGGTTGTATTCAAACTTAGTCCTAGAAATATACCATAAGTGTAGGTCTAGTGTGTACAGATGCCCGTTTTCCATGCCAGTTTCTAGCATAAGTATATAGGTTGGTGTAAAGCTGGGTAGTTTCAAAATTTTCTTTATAAAAAACAGCTGCAGCTTATCAACCTCTTCAAAAAGTGAAAATCCCCATACTTGAGCCCCATAACTTTGAACAGCTCTACTGACTGCCAAAAAGAGTTTCTATTTAGATCTTAGCGATATATTAAATTTATTGAGAAAGTTGTTCCAAGTAATATTTATGCTATTTTTCGCTGTAATGGTTCTATTTTCCACATGTTTTCTAAAAATCATTTTGGGAGACAGTGTGACGCCTAGGTAACAATACTCGGAAACTATTTGTATCTCTTCTCCATTAAAATACCATTTTTCCTTTCGTGACAATTTTCCACCTTTTCTAAATACCATAATTTTTGACTTGCTTAGATTTACTTCAACGTCCCACATTTTACAATATTCTTCTAATTTATGAATCATTTTCTGCAAGATACTAACTTCGTCTGATAGAATAACGATGTCATCTGCATATAACAGTAGACGAATATTCAAGTTTTCAATGTTTATCCCTCCTTCTAAGTGGTCATGTAAGTCGTTCAAATATAACGCAAACAGTAACGGGGACAAAAGGCATCCTTGTTTCACACCTGATACCGTTGAAAAGGGGTCAGATAGCTCTTGGCCTGTCCAAACCGCTGATTTTGTGTTTTTATACATATATTCAATAAACTTTACTGTTTTGGACGAGATTATGTAGTACTTATATATTATTTTATATTTGTAAAGTAGTTTTAAGTTACATTGTATCTCAACATAATTCTATTTTATAGTCGAAATCTTTGTCATATATATAACATAGATATTAATCAAACAATACATGTATAATTGGCCTTTAAGGCTTCCAATGTATTGTAATAATAAATAAATAAATAAAATTCTGGTTTTATTAAGATGTTTTTATTTACATTTCAAAAAAGAAAAGAAAACTTAAAAATTCTAAAATTAAAAAAAAAAAACTTAAAAAACAACTACTACACTTTAAATAATAGCAAAAATTATTAAAGAAAAAAAAACTTAATTAACTGAAATGAAGTAGTAATGCCTCTTAATGGTTATTAATTCAGAAGATGGGTGGATTGAGAATACTTCAACAATAACAAACGTAACAGTAAGAAAAAAAAAACTAACATAAAATCTAAGGTCTATTATAACCTACACCCAATATATTGCGAGCCTAAAAAGAAAAAATTATAATAAATTGATTAATAAATAATTGAAACTTAAGGAACGCTTAAAAAAAATAAACTTACTGTAATAAACGCTGAGTTAAACGATCTCTGGAACTTATGTGTAACACCTTCAGTTTGTTGAAACATCATTTGTAATTGTACCGCTTCGTCCATGCGATTCTTTAAAAATTCCCAGGTATTACTATGATCGGGGGAACTGTCTTGTAACATATATAATTCGGTCATTTTCATAATTGTTGCTAAACCAATGCGCCGAGTATACCAACCAATCTGTAGAGAGATTAAATAATATAAATAATGAGTTTGGACAACAAAATGAAATTATTTTTATTAAAAACAAAAAAAAAAAACAATTTAATTCCTGCACTCACAAAAGTTTGTTTGTTACTGTTTGTGTAGTAGAGGTGTTCAACTTTGTATGGCCGTTTTTCAAATTGAGTTCTAAAGTCAACGAATGGGCTAGTTTGGTTCCTTTGTACATAAAAACATTTAATATGAAGTTTGGTGCCGATCGGACAAAGAAAAGTCCAGGCGGAAATCGATTGAAAATTGACAGTGTGTTTTGTATGGGAAAAAAATGACTTTTTTGCATTTTTTCAAAAAAGAAGTAATATCGAAGCAGTTTTTGTGCCATATTATAAATTAATCGAGATGAAGACACAAAAACGTTTTTAAAAAGATATAAAAATCCAAAATCGGTGAAGAATTAGCCCAGTAATAAATAATGCCCCAGACCACTAATGTGCCAAATACCACTTGATCACAAATTTCGAGCCCACATTCTAAACGTTTTCGAAATTAATTACCGAAATATTTTTTTTCTACTTAGTGGACTCATTAACTGTGAGATATGAAATATATTATTTTTTGGATATCGTTAACCTGTCCTAAGGTGACGTCAAAAACCAAAAATATTTTTAGGGTATCTTTCAAATCTCCCAAATCAAATTTTAAAAAATTTTGATCAGCAAAAATGAAAAAAAATAATTTTGCACACTAAGGGGTTATTAAGCATAAAATTCTAAATTAAACTACCAAAAATTAGACATATCCCCCGGTTAATTTAGGTCGCGCACCTATTTAAATTCGGCGGATTTCGAGAAAAATGTCTTTTTTTGCACAAAATTTAATATAAGGGTAAAACTTTTCTACTTTTAACAAGTACCAATTAATGCTATTTGGGGTTCGATAACACAAGCTACAAGAAGTATATTCTGAAAATTTTGTCAAAATCGACCCACTCAAAAGGTCAAAACACAAGGTCAAAGATCAATTTTTTTGGAAATTTTGAAGATTTCATGAAATTGATAACGAAAAATCGTGTGGTATCTTCGTATTTTGATGAAAGTTGACTAAATTATTTTTCGTAGTTGGTATTTGTTATTTAAAAAGAAAAAAACCTAAATTAACCCTTTTGTGCACTTGGGGCCAAAAATGTCCCAATATTTTTTAACATTAAAAAACGTAGTTTCTTTTAAATATCTGCATAATAAAGGTAAAAATTTTGAATTATAAAGAAAAAAATACAGATTTACTTACTTAGAAATCGAAATTTACCCTGTTATGTACTTTGGGCCAAAAATTACTCAGTATTTTGTAACATTAATTTAAGTTTAATTTTTAATTTAAAAACATAGTTATATAAATTCTTTTATATTTTCTAAAAAATATTTATTTTTTATTTACATATACAAAAAAGTTAATAAGTGTTTATGAAATAATAAACAATTTAAAAAACTTTATATTTCTTCTATCAGAGTGTACCACATGAAGAGTTCAATTGTACGTAAAGTAAGTAAATCTTTTCTTTATAATTCAAAAATTTTACCTTTATTATGCAGATATTTAAAAGAAACTACGTTTTTTAATGTTAAAAAATATTGGGACATTTTTGGCCCCAAGTGCACAAAAAGGTTAATTTAGGTTTTTTTTCTTTTAAAATAGCAAATACCAACTACGAAGAATAATTTAGTCAACTTTCATCAAAATACGAAGATACCACACGATTTTTCGTTATCAATTTCATTAAATCTTCAAAATTTCCAATAAATTGACCTTTGACCTTGTGTTTTGACCTTTGGAGTGGGTCGATTTTGACAAAATTTTCAGAATATACTTCTTGTAGCTTGTGTTATCAAACCCCAAATAGCATTAATTGGTACTTGTTAAAAGTAGAAAAATTTTACTCTTATATTAAATTTTGTGCAAAAAAGGCCATTTTCCTCGAAATCCGCCGAATTTAAATAGGTGCCCTAAATAAACTAACCGGGGGATATGTCTAAATTTGGTAGTTTAATTTAGAATTTTATGCTTAATAAAACCTTAGTGTGCAAAATTATGTTTTTCCATTTTTGTTGAACAAAATTTTTTAAAATTTGATTTTGGAGATTTGAAAAATACCCTAAAAATATTTTTGGTTTTTGACGTCACCTTAGGACAGGTTAACGACATCCAAAAAATAATATATTTCATATCTCACAGTTAATGAGTCCACTAAGTAGAAAAAAAATATTTCGGTAATTAATTTCGAAAACGTTTAGAATGTGGGCTCGAAATTTGTGATCAAGTGGTATTTGGCACATTAGTGGTCTGGGGCATTATTTATTACTGGGCTAATTCTTCACCGATTTTGGATTTTTATATCTTTTTAAAAACGTTTTTGTGTCTTCATCTCGATTAATTTATAATATGGCACAAAAACTGCTTCGATATTACTTCTTTTTTGAAAAAATGCAAAAAAGTAATTTTTTTCCCATACAAAACACACTGTCAATTTTCAATCGATTTCCGCCTCGACTTTTCTTTGTCCGATCGGCACCAAACTTCATATTAAATGTTTTTATGTACAAAGGAACCAAACCAGCCCATTCGTTGACTTTAGAACTCACTTTCATTTTTTTGAACACCTCTATTGTGTAGTTATCAGTAAATGTTGTTTTTTGTAACAGTTGCTTAAAGCAGTTATTTTAATAGTTTAGCAAACAACTATCAAAACTTTATTTCTACAGTAAGCAGTTAATTTTTGTTAGTTATTTAAAAAACACGAAATTTTATGTAGTTTTTAAAAATTCCTGTTCTGAGAATTTTTATATATTATAGATCTTTTAAAATTGCATTTTATTTTGAATTGTCAGGTTTGAGATCATAATTAAAATGTTAGTATTGCAAATAGAAAACATGAATTGTTAATAAATGTAAGATAAGATGAAAAAAATCGTGTGAGGATCAGCGTTAGAGGGAGTGCCGCACTTTTCACTTAAACGAATAGGTTAACTTCAGCCTCATTCTAATCCACCACCCACAAGAAGCTCAAGGTTTAATCAGGTATATACAAATAAAGTGTGTTTTTATAGAGGTATAGAACTTTGAAATGGAATAAAACAAACATAAATTTTTTAAATTGAGATGAAATTTAGTTTATTCGAAAGATAATCTTCTGGCATTATAATTTAAATATGACTCCTGGCATATGACGTATTCTAATGTGGAGGTCCAATTTTCGATGACTTTTTCCAACATTTGTGACCGTATAATGGCAATAACGCGGGCAATGTTGTCCTCCAAGTGGTCAATCGTTTCAGGCTTATCGGCGTAGACTAGCGACTTCACATACCCCCACAGAAAATAGTCCAGCGGCGTTAAATCGCACGATCTTGGAGGCCAATTCACGGGTCCGAAACGTGAAACTATGCGGTTACCAAATGTTTCCTTTAATAAATCAATAAAGGCACGAGCTGTGTGTCATGTTGAGCCGTCTTGTGGAAACCACAGCTTCTGCATATCATGGTTGTTCAATTGATGAACGAAAAAGTCAGTAATCATGGTCACAATTGACTCTAACTTTCTGACCAGCATCGTTTTTAAAGAAGTACGGAACAATGTTTCCACCAGTCCATAAAGCACACCAAAAAGTCAGTTTTTCTGGATGTAACGGTGTCTCAACATACACTTGAGGATTATTCTCACTCCAAATACGGCAGTTTTGTTTACTGACGTATCCATTTAACCAAAAGTAAGCTTCATCGCTAAACAAAATTCGCAAAATCGTGAGCGATACGTATTTCGAACAGTGCCATGATTTTCAAAATAAATTTTCGCAATTTGAAAGCGTTGTTCAGGCGTTCAGTCTATGCCAAACCAAACTAAACATAAATCACTTGACAGCTGTATAAAAAACACCCTTTATATCAACCAACTACAGAAAATCGGTGATGTTAATTGATTACCCGAACATCATGAGTTATTTTCGATTTTTCTTACAAGTTAAGCCAATAGCTTTAAATCTTAAATTTTTTATTTGGCAGGGTTGCCAGTCCAACTGCTAATGTTAACATTATTGGGAACGAATTGTGAATCCAGGCATGTATACTAATATTTAAATACAACATATTCTAGTTGATTGTTTTCCTATTAGTACCTGGTATTAGTCCATGGTACCTGTATGTTTGGTATGAGAATTTTGTACATGCAGAAAAAAACTGGTGGAATATTATCGAGGCGCTTAATAATTAAACAGCTACATAAGTTTGAAGTTAGTTTTACAAAGTTCTATTAAAATATTTACAAGCCTCGTAAAAAATTTCTAAAACAAAATCCAAATATTTTACAAAAAATTTGTAGAACTGACTTGAAACTTATGTAGTTGTGTAATTGCTAAGCACTTCGATAATATTCATCCAGTTTTTTTTCTGCGTGTATGTATTGTTGATCTTTTAAAATTGCATTTAATTTTTAATTGTCCGACTTGAGATCATATTTTTGTTTTGTTTATATTTGCTAGTATCAGAGAAGACAAATTTGCCATTTTTTTGGCTTAAAACTAGCTTGTTCTTAAGATTTTTGAGCTTTAAAAACACATTTTTGAAATTTTCTTTGCTTGAAATGCTTTTTTTATCAACATTTTTTGCTTTTTCTTTTAAATGTAGTTTTTGTTTTACTTTTTTTCAATATTTTTTTTGCCATAATCAACACGAATTTTGTCATTTATTGTCTCCTCTAGTTAGTATTGATATATTCATAGTTTGCAAATAACACTACTCAACAAATTTCAACTTTTTGCATAATTATATAAATTTACCAAATATGCAGTTTTTAGTAGAACATCAAAAATGTTCTTAAAACACGCATTTTATTGTATAATATGCATTTATAGCAAAATATGCAACAAAAAATGTCAATATATGAATTAAAAAAAAATATGGATTTATAGCAAAATCTGCAAAAATATGTCTATACCAAAATATGGAAAAATATGCCTCATTAACAAATCGATATTTGGTTAATTATGTCCTACAGTTAACGACAACAAACACGTATTTACATGAACTTCCGAGAACTACTAATCTGATCAAATTTTGTCAAAATTTAAAGTTTCTGGGTTTTTTTTAATGGAAATCTAAAAACCGTTACATGAAAAAATTTACCATTATCTCGAATCACTTATAATTTTTTAAGTTGAAATTTTCGGTTTTTTTTTTACCTAAGAAACGTTATATCTCCTTAACTAACGCTTTACATGAGAAAACTACCTTTATTTCGAATCACTTGTAATTTTCAAAAATCTTAACTTTTTAGATTTAAAAGCAAGAAATTAAGAAAGTCTTAAGAAAAGGAAAAAAACCAAAAAATGGGGTCAAATTCAGACCCACATTTGATACCATAAACATGAGATTGCGCACCAAAAAAAAAATGTTTTGTTTCATAGTTTTTAATCATCCCTTAGAACATATCCAAGATACATGAAGATCTGCGATAGTTTACTTCCCCTTTACATCTTGTTTTGAAATAAAACAAAACAAGTGTAAAAATAAAAAGGAGAATAAATACAAAAAACGTGTATTGTATATCTACCAAAGGTAGAGCTTGCACATTTCGAACAAGTTTTCAATTTATTTTTGCTCAATAGTGATAATTTTTAACTTCGAGCTCATATATTAGTTCGCATTTAGTGAGAAAACTAGTTTATATGAATGTTTGGATTGTCACTTCTTTCAAAATGTGTTCTGATGATGGTAACCTAGAAAATTCCCAAAATAGATCTATCAACACATTCCTGCAAGTATTCAATTAATAAATTTGAAAACAAAAACTCTACAGATTATTTGTTAGGACAATATCCTAATAAAGAAATATAGAGTATGGCCTCGAACTTGAATAATTTTCATTTTCATTGCACAATTAAAGGTCGAAAAAACATAATTTTTATTTTTAATAAATATTATATCAAACTTGTAAAAAAAGACAGAGTACGGTCTTAGTTTACTTCCCCTTTACATCTTGTTTTTAAATAAAACAAAACAAGTGTAAATATAAAAAAGAGAATAAATACAAAAAGCGTGTATTGTATATCTACCAAAGGTAGAGCTTGCACATAACGAACAAGTTTTAAATTTATTTTTGCTCAATGGTGATAATCTTTAACTTCGAGCTCATATATTAGTTCGCATTTAGTGAGAAAACTAGTTTATATGAATGGTTGATGTTTTGCATGGGATTGTCATTTCTTTCAAAATGTGTTCTGATAATGGCAACCTAGAAAATTCCCAAAATATTTGGAATATAAATTTTAGTTTGGCCTCAACATTTCTTTAAAACTAAAAAACAATTTATTTTCAGTTTTGTCCACATTTTTACCCCTGTGCACTGTTTGTGTTTTCTTAAATTTTTGTAAGTTAAACTTGCTATATACAAACTGTTTTATATTGTTAGAAAATAGGATATTTAAGGTTTTATAGTTTTAAGTGACATAATGAAGTTGATTGTTAATGTTGGTCTACCAACTATATATGGCCCGAAGGGCTCGGTTGGTTTTTTTGAAATAAATTAAATTAAATTAAAAGAAAATTTTCAATATTTTGTTTTTTTTTTACTTACATCCACCGATCGATCTCCTGAATAATAACAAATATCATCGACTAATGTCAGCACTTGTGCCAATGCCGTTGAGGCATTTTGTGGCAGAGCTATTAAAGCCAATGCCTGTGGCCATTGTCCCTTATAGGGTGCTATCGTTTCCATGCGTATTCTAACAAAACGTACTAAAAATTCCAAAGGATTTGTGATTTCTTTAGCACCATTATCGGTTTCTTTTTGTAATATTTTCAATAGCTCGTCATTGCATTTGCCATTGAAATATGAGACCAAGGCAAAACCGCCTTCGGGAAACATACCATGTACAACACTAGGAAAACCAGTTTCTTCGGCACCCTGTATAATGGCAGTACGTGTCCAACCTAAGGAGGGTACATGCTGTAGGGCAGCCTCTAAAATTTTTATACGTATAGCGTCTATTTTAGCATTTTTTTCGTTTTCTTCTTCTTGTTTATGGTCCTTTTCTTTGGCCTTTTCTTGCTGTTCAAATTCTTGTTCTCTTTTTTCTTCTCTAGCTCTAAATTCATCTATGGTAGTGGTGGAGGAGGCGGATGTTGTAGATGTGACATCTTTAGTAGATTTTGTGCAAAAGTTTCGGTGGTTTTGTGTAGTTTGTAATTTAAGCAAATTATGGTTGGTATACCTTGAGTTTGGTTTAATTTCTTGTATCTTTTGCGGCTGATGATGATGATTATTTGCTGAGGCTGTTAGCGAACGGCATACCAATTGATGACTTAGATTAACATCTAAAATTATAAACAACGTTTTAAACATTTTATTGCTGAACGACATTTTAAATAATATTATTGCTTTATTTATAATATTTCGATATTCATTTGAAAATTAAAGTTTTCACTATTTCGCACTTGTGTGTTAATTATGGAGCTTTTTTTTAACGTGTTTTACTTTCGCACTGAATGCAATGCAATTGTTTTTAAGTCATTAACTCATTAATGGCAAGTCATATATCCGCTGGACATTTTTCAACCAAACTTTATATGTATATAGAATCCCGCTTTATTAAGAAATTTTTGTATTTTTTCCTTAAAGCGCCCTGTGGAAGGAATATTTGCAAACAAAATTGAAAACTTTACAGCATATGAAGATGGTTGGATATATTTTTAAAATCAAAATTTTGTATAATTTTGAGAACAAATCTTTATTCAAATATACAGAGCGATTCAGTCACGACCCGCCGAATTTCACAAGCGTATTCCTAGGCTCATTTCATGAAAATATGTTCACTACAATTAAAATTTCCGGATTTCTGGTCGGAGGTTAGTAGGGTAAAATTGTTAACTTCTGAACCAGTAGTCGGATTTTTTTGGAAAGGAGACCTTTCAGAATCAATAAAAATATAAAATTAAAAAAAAGTGAAATCGCCGAGATACAAGGCTTTTAAAAAATTTTTAAAAAATTACATAAGAACGTGCACACAACCTCAATTTGCTCAGCCGATGGCAAGGAACTTATGTTTTTTTTTTTGTTGCCCTAAACGAAGCCCAGAGGTCTTACCGTTCCAAAGTTATGACCATTTGACTGAAATGCAAACATTTTTTTTTAATTTTTGGAAGCAAAATAACAGCACACATTCAATTGTTTTTGTAATTTCGCTTTCAAAAACTAAACAAAAAATGTTTGCATTTCAGTCAATTGGTCATAACTTTGGAACGGTAAGACCTCTGGACATAAGTTACCTGCGATCTGGTAGAGCAAATTGAAGTTATGTGCACGTTCTTATGTCTTTTTCCAATTTTTTTTTTTAAAGCTATGTATCTTGGCGGTTTCACTTTTTTATAATTTTTTATTGATTCTGGAAGGTCTCCCAAAGACCTTTCCGACAAGCCCAAAAACAAAAAAATTCCGACCACTGGTTCAAAAGTTAGCAATTTTACCCTACTACCCTGCGACCACCAATCCGAAAATTTTCAAACCGCTGCCATTTCACACACTTGCGTTTTCGGAAATGGTCGTAGTGCACATATTTTCATGAAATGAGCCAAGGAATACGATGGTGAAATTTGGCGGGTCGTGACTGAATCACCGTGTAAATGAAATAATTATTTTTTTAAGTTCCCGAGTAAAAAAGATTTTATCTGATCAGATCTAAAATGATATGATTGAAACTAATTAGATATGATTGAATATAATTAGATCTGGTGCCAGATCTGATCATACATATCTGATAAGATATGTAATTTTTATGCTCTTTATGGCCAGATTTGATCAGATCTAGTAGAAGATCTGTTCATATCTAAACGGATCAGGAAATTGGATAATTTGTATGCCCAGATATGAGCAGATCAGCTCATATAGGATCATATCTGGTGCCAGATCTGTACATATCTAAAAAGATTTCATGATTTTTTGTCCAGATCTGGTACCGGATCTAAGATCTTTGTGTCATTTTCAAATGCACCAAAATAAAAATGCTTATATTGTTTTATTGATCTAATAACGAAAATAATCATACGGTTTAAAAAAAATGATAACATTTTGTGTTGGGTTTCCCTTATTTGTTGTTTTTTTTTTTTCATATACACATGTACATGAATTTTCAAATTTTTTTTGTAATTTGTATCGTGTTTGTTATTTTTTTTTTTTATTTTAAAAATTTTGAAAACGGTAAATATTTTCATTAATTTTTTGTATGTACTCGTACTATAAATTGCTTTTGGAATGTAAAAATATACTGTTTTTTTGCAAAATTGAAAGAATGTAAAATAATAATAATAACATATCTTAAAGAAAGTTTAACAACGATAGTTTTTTTCTTTAGATCCATCCACCAAAATTTTGTACATATCCATTCAAATTTAAGAACAGAAATTGCTATTTCCCTATGTTCTTATCTGATTAAAAAAAAAAAAAACGAGGACTGCGGTTACCCTGCAGATAAATTTAGATTTATTAACACTAAAAAATTGACTACGGAAAATTTTGGGAGCGACCCGGCGAGCCACAACTTGATTTCAAAAAAGGTTAAATGTGAGTTTGTTTCAGTTTGTTATCAAATAATTAGCAATAAACTTTTGAATAAACGTATTAAAATTAAAATAAGCGTTTTTTATTATTCATTTTCCTAGAAATTTTAAAAATTATTGAACCTCTCCATATCTAAAAATATCAGATCTGCCCAGATTTTTTATTTTTTTTAGAGAAGCAACACTCAGGAAGATCTTCCTATTAATTAATGTGTTACTTTCTTTGGAAAGGCGATAATGGAAAGATGAAAGGTGATGAAAGATGAAGGGCTTCAAACATGGCAACACTACAACTGCGCTAGATGATAAGTCTTAGAATAGTTGTTGCTCGCCACCTGATGTAGAGTTGGCGAATTTTTGGAAGCTTTTTGTTTCATAGCCCTGATTCATTATTTTACTTCGGTGGGGTTAAGTGCTATGGGAACACCCAGGGTCCCATAGCTAATTAGATCTAAAATGTGTCCCCATTTTAGAGATCTAATTAGATCTGATCATATTTACTATGAGATTTGTTTAGATCTGGAAAAACAGATCTAACTAGATTTGGACAGATCAGATATTTTTACACGGGTTAACAGATTTTTTAAATTTTTCGAAAAAAAAAGTGGTTTTTGACCATTTTATAAGTTTAGTTGTATTTTCATAAAAACCATCCATTATTTATGTTTGGAGTGAAAAAGGAATAAATTTAGGAATATTTTGGACTTTGTGTACTTGAAAAATTCGTCGTCCGATCGGTCAGATTTTCAAAAATTATATTCAATCAATGAACTAATTTCTAGCAGAGAAATATTACTTGAGCCAGAGTAAAAACTATAATTTTTTTTTATATAAATATAACATTTTTGGTCTTCAAAGTTTAGTAACGTCATGAAGCTTGTTAGGCTATTCTGGAGGCTCTAGCTTTTCTAAAACTTCGGTTTCTGATGAGATCTTTAGCCAGATCGAGATTTGGCAACTCTGGATAAAAATTTTATATAAAATTTTTATTCACGATTGTACTTAATATTGAATTATTTTAGGATTATTAAACCACTTAATTATCTTTATCCAGTAAAAAAATATAGAAGTTTAAAAGTAATGGCGAAAAAGGAGCACCGCACAATGGATAATATCATATAATTGTTAGAAATAATTCGGCTATTTCTTACTTATGATTAATTAGTGGTCCGATTGCAATGAAATTTTGAACTGGCATAAGTGACGTAATGTCGAGCGCGTTGGTTAGCGCGTTGGACTTTTACACAGAAGGTCCCGGGTTCGATCCCCGGTGCCGGCAAGATCAAAATAATATGTATGAGTTTTTTCTATCCCTCATACGTATCGCAATGTCCACCTTCGGTGTTCCCATAGCAATTAACCCCACCGAAGTAAAATAATGAATCAGGGACATGAACCAAAAAGCTTCAATAAGTTCGCCAACTCTCCATCAGGTGGCGAGCAACAACTGTTCTAAGACTTATCATCTCGCGCAATTACAGTGTTGCCATGTCTGAAGCCCTTCATCTTTCCCCCCCCCCCCCCCCCCTTTCATCACTATACTATCCCTTTCCAAAGAAAGCAACACACTAAATATAGGAAGTATTTCCTGAGTGCTGCCTCTCTTTTAAAAAAAAAAAAAAAAAAAAATATGGTTAACCACGTTTTCGAGGGAAAAGTGTCGGTGGATGCTAATAATCTGCTGAAGGTTAAATTTCATAAGAACTTTGGATGTTACAATAGGTATAAAATCAAAATTTCTCCAAGAAGGTGTTTTGCAGAAACACAAGCTACATTTATTTTTGGGTTGCATACACTGTTGCCAAATTCGTTTAAGAAAAGTATCTAAAGCTGTCCAAGAAAATAACTAAAATTAGCTAAATTTTCTTTTTAACTAGACAAGTGAAAAAAGCTAGCTAAATTTTAGAAATAAATAATGGCTAAAACTTGATAGATATAAGAATTATTGGGTCATTTGGATTAAAAGTAGTTAGTAGTGCGCCCGCTTAAGTGCGTTCCCTGTTTAAATGCGCTAAAACTGCTGGCTACAATATATTTCATACAAAATGCATCTAAATAGTTCCGTTTAAATGCGTCCCGCTTAAATGAGTTATTACTTATTATCCTTAGGCTGAATTCAATTAGTAAAGTAAAAACGAAATTGATCGCTTAAATGCAATATGAGCTTTTTGCCTAAAAAGAATCCATAAAACACATAAAATTTTCAAATTTAAAACTCAAAAAATGAGGCCAAAATTTCATTTAAAGGACAGATTTTTTTTTTTTTAAGCAAAAAGTTTAAATAAAACTTTTTCTTAAAGAAAAAAAATTTAGTTAAATTCGTTGTTTACGAATTTGCGAGATATTTTTCTAAATGCATTGCATTTTTGATAGCTCATTTAAGCGATGACTATGGTATTACTAAATAAAGCTTAGTAATACAAAATTTAACAGATATTTTAGTTCCAAAGCGAAATTCACATAATTTTGACATTTCTCTGTTAATGATTTGGCATACCATCGATTATTGCATTTAAAGACACATTAAAGTCATTCACTTTGCGTGGTTGAAAAAACACACGCGAAACTAATTGCACTTGTTTTTATTGCTTTAAATGTGTTTCCTTCTCACGTTTACCATTCACTCCAGATTTTGAGCCTCATTTTTCCCAAATACTACAAGTGTTTCAATTTTTTTTATTGTCCTTACAACCAACAAATATTCAAAAATCAGAAACAAAATCGGGGCAAATTACTAAATAAACTACTAGCTAAACTAAAATTTTTGAATACCAAAATATGATGGGTTTTAATGGAATTTAAAATTGTTTTTTTTCGAATACATTTTTTTTTTTTAAGTTGTTCATGCAAATATTTAAAAAAGATCATGATGGGCAATAACAAATTTAAAAACTTGTAGTATTTAGGAGAAATGATGTTCAAAAACTGGAGTGAATGGTAAACGTGAGAATAGGAATCGCTATGATTGGCTTATCAAGTTTTTACAATAAGCCTTTCTTCATATATAAAATATTTTTTAGTTTAGCGAAAATTTTCATTATTTTTCGTCCACATAAATTGTCTTTATTTAATTTGGAGTTTTTCTCATGAGCAATTTTCTGATTTTCATAAAAAATGTTCTCAATTTCAAATGGAAAATCTTAATTTCAAACAGAAAAAATTTTTATTTTAAATGAATAGTCTCAATTTTAATTGTAATTTTCTCAATTCAGTTGTAACATTTCAATTTTATTTAGAATTTTTTTTTAATTTCAAATGAAAAATCTTAATCTCATTTAAAATTTTCTGAATTTCAAATAAAAATTTCTCATTTTTTAACTTTCATTTTAAAATTTCCCAATTTTAAATGAAAAATCTTAATTTTATACAGTAAAACTCGATTAAGACGAACTCGGTTAAGACGAACCCTCGGTTAATACGAACTAATTTAAAAGTCCCGACGTTTTGGCAACAATTTTCATATAAAATACATCTTTTAATACGAACTCGGTTAATACGAACCCTCGGTTATTACGAACTATTTTAAGCAGTCCCAAAAACTCGTTACAAATTACCATGTTTAGTACACTCTTTATCCGTTGAATGGGATAGACCTAATATGAATTCCATATCCGTGGATGACGTTCTATATATAGATGCTAATGTTTTGACGTCACATACTTTATCAGATGAAGAAATATTGGAAATTGTTAGTCCTCCCGATGTTGAAAATTTGTCAATTGATAAGAAGTCGAAATAGAGAAGGAAGTACCTAATATACAAACGGTACACAATAGCTTAATAAACATAAAAAAATATATTCGAACAAAATCGTGTGCCGAAGAAGCTGACAATCATATTTTGGTAATAGAAAAACTTATAACGAATGAAATCGTTAATTCAGTCATTCAGAAAAAAAAACGGATTTTCTTTTTTAAAAATTAAGAATTTTAATTGAATTTTTAATTGTGAATGCATGAAATGCTAATTTTATTTTTTATTTATGTAAAAATCTTGTTTTTGTTTTAATAAATACATATTTTTTATCGTTAAAAAAAAACCCCCGGCTTAATACGAACCTCGCTTAAGACGAACTAATTTTTTTGGTCCCTAGGAGTTCGCCTTAACCGGGTTTTACTGTATAGAGTTTTCTCAATTTCAAATAAAAACTCTCAATTTCTTGTGAAATTTTCTCAATCTAAAATTAATTTAAAAATTCTGATTTTCACTATTTTTTAGTTTAGTGAAAATTTTCAATGTTTTTCGTCCACTTAAGTTGTCTGTATTTTATTTGGAATATTTCCATTCTCATGACCAATTTACTGATTTTCCTATAAAATTTTCTAAATTTCAAATTGGGAAATCTTTATTTCAAATAGCAAATCTCAATTTTAAATGAAGAGTGCCAATTTCAATTGTAATTTTTCTCAATTTTAGGTGTAAAATCGCAATTTCATTTAGAATTTTCCAAATTTCAAATGAAAAATCTCAATCTCATTTAGAATTTTCTCAATTTAAAATAAAAATTTTTTATTTTTTTATTTTCATTTTAAACATCTTAATTATATATAGAGTTTTCTCAATTTCAAATAAAAATTCTCAATTTCATATGAAATTTTCTCAATTTAAAATGCAAAATCTAAAATTAATTAAAAAATTCTGATTTTCAATTGAAAAGTCTTAATTTCAGTCAGAATTTTTTTCAAATGAAAAATCTCAATCTCATTAAGAATTTTCTCAATTTCAAATAAAAAATTTCAATTTCATTTTAAAATTTTCCAATTTTAAATGAAAAATCTTAATTATATATAGAGTTTTCTCAATTTTAAATAAAAATTTTCAATTTGATATGAAATTTCCTCAATTTAAAATGCAAAATCTAAAATTAATTTAAAAATTCTGATTTTCAATGGGAAAGTCTTAATTTTATTTAAAATATTCGCGACTTCAATTGAAACTGGCGTACTGTTAACTAATAGAATCGAAAGATTTTTTTTTTTTTTAAATAAAACATCTATTTTTGTAAAGCGTATAAAACTTATATTTATTGAGTTACTTCAGAAATTTTAAAATACTTTTTTTTCCCCACCCATTTAAAAACTTATTTTTTAAGAGGAGAATTTTCCAAACATTCACATACTCTCGACAATAAACTACGCATTAAATCAAAAGTACATAAATTTTGATTTAAAACACTCAACGGTTGTTCACGATCAATTTGAAAATCCAATTTTGATTTCTTATCATTAGCAATGGCAATATCCATCAGTTTCAATTGTTCCAAGTCAGCAGACTGTGCACCACCACGTTCAACATTATTTAGTTCAGCTTTATAATGAGCCTGTGATAAATCCAATGCTTGTCTTAAAGGCACCAAATACAATTGATCTATGTCGGATGAAAAATTCCAAAATCCCGTACGATTGTTTATATCTTTGAGGGCAAAATAACGAAGAGCATTTAAAGAGGAAATAATTTTATCCGCATTTTCAATGAGATCAGTTTCAACACCTTTTGACAGTGTACAGATATTTTGCATGAAAAGAGAACGAAAATCTTGACCGGAGAATGAAATGGGAAGGGGAGTTGAATTTTTTAACGACTCTGCTACCAGATCTTTATATAATATTGCTAAATATCCCGAAATTCCATGATGTGTTACGGATTTCATAAGATTTTTAAGTATTAAATATTTTCCTTCATCTTCAAAGCTTAAAATATACTGGCGTAATATTTTTAGACCCAATTTTCTTAAATGAGTTTCCGAAGAGTAACCTATTAAGTTACACAAAGTATGACAAAATGATTTGTGTATTTCCAGTTCAAGGCAGGAGGTGGATATTTGTCTAGTTTTCAAATTTTTCAAAAGTTCTTGTATAAGTAATAAAGCTTTTTCATGCAAAGATGGTTCCTCCTGTAGTAATAATTCGTATACTAGATAAAGGCAAGATTCTAGAATATATAATGGATTATAAACCAGAGGTATATATTTTGAATCTATACCTTCTACAATAACCATATAGTAATATATGGCTAATGCTTGCAAAGGCAACTTTTCATTGATTAGAAATATATTAGAAGAGCTCATTTCATGGACACCCTTTGCTTCGTCAGTATGTCTTTTGAAACGTGTTCGAGTTTCTACAAACGAGAGCAAAAAGAACGGATCAATAATACATTTTGTTACACCTTGCGTTAGAGAACGGGCACATTGTAAGGAATACGTATTGGTCTTCTCATTCTCATTATTCGATAGATTCAATAGTGATAGAGGTTTTCCTAAAAGCTCTACTAAAAAACAACAAAGTACATTACGTCTGGTAATGCCCACACAACGAAATATTTCCTGTTCCCCTCTTGGATGAGAGCATATATTTTGTAACAACGGATCATAGAATAATCCTACGGTAATGTAATGCATTAATAAATTTTGTATATTTTCATCTTGTTCTAGTAATTTCTGTTGTTTTGCATCATATCCTTGTTTTAAATAATCCGGTACCGGTAAAGATTCCAAGCGTGTATAAACTGAATTTAAAGACCATTCCAGAGCTCGTGGTTTTTGTTCGCCCTGTCTTAGTAGTACCACTTGAAGAGCCCGTAAAGCCGAAGTGAATACATATTCTGATTTGTTATCTTCCACCAATTCCAATAATTCCAACAATAATTCTTCCGCTGGTGCATAAGAGGCCAAAGTTTTTAATAATTCCTCACAGCATCCATATAAGGGAAGATTTTCTTGGTAGATTGTATCATTTAAGTGTAGCAAACATATATCATGATATAAATCCATAGCTATCTTGAGTAAATATTCACGATTCTTTTCGGCTTCCTTATTGCACGTAAATAATAAAGCAACTCCCTCATATTGTTCCTCTTTAATCAGCTGTTTAATTAAGGCCATCAAATTTGCAGAATCTTCAGGCGGTTTTATAAAATCACTCATTATGCTAGTCTTGATATTAGGGTTTTCCATTGCAAACTTATTTCTTTAGAGTCGCCTAATTCTTAATTACAAATTTAATTACTTTTTCTTTTGTATTTTTTTTTTTTTTAAATATTTGCCACAAAAAGTTCCGTAATATTTTCGGAATTTCCTTTACAAAATGTATTGTTGTTGTTGCCTTTGAAATGTCAATGCAAAAGAAAAACACGCTTTGACTCTCTTCTTTCGTAATATGTCAAATTGTGATTTTTTTTTTTTTTTTTAGAACATTGTGAAATTAATTTTATTCGTTACCGTTTTTAAAACGTTATATTTATTAAGCCTTCTTAATTTTTTTTTAATTAAACTTACTTTTATTATTTAAGAACTTTTGTAACTTTATAAATTTATTTAAAGCGCTTAAATTTGCCATTATTTTGCATAAATTTTTGCTCAGACTTTTCCACAAGTAGAGTAAATAGAAACTAAATAAAGAGCCTGCGAAAACAGACAGAATTCTTATTAGAAAATGTATCAAAATAAAATAAAGAGAGCGAAAACGAAAAGTTCTTAAAAAAATGAGTACTAAACTTAGACATGGTTGTATTTACTTTGACAATTTAACAATAATGATGCTGCCAGATGTGTAATAAATAAAATTAACCGATTAAAATAATCTATATCTGCAAGTGTGATATACCACAAAATTATACCCAAGAAACAACTTTACGGACTGTCCGTTACAAACGGATTCATGAATCCGGCATTGACGGTACGAAAACGGACCGGAATTGACGTATCCGTCGAAGCTTGTACGAAAACGAACCATTAACGTACAGTAAAATTGGATTACTCAAATTTTCGAAAATTATCCGTTTTAACTCCGTTTTGCTTTATCCGTTTCGGTGCTGTTTAACGGGACTACACCGATTTTCATCAGTTAAAACTCCGTTACAACCGTTATCGTTTTTCTTCCGGTATTACAGGAGTGTGTTTTGTTCAAAAAAAAAAAAAATCAAACAGTTTTATTTATTAATAAAATTAAATATTAATAAAATAGAAATAACCACGGAATAACTTTGATACATTAACTTGATACAGGTAAGTTGACAAATCTTAAATAGTTTTTAATCTAGTAATTTCAATAGACTCTTACGCAACAAAATTTCATATATAATATCATAATATTAATTAATATCTTCATTAAGGGGCTCATGAAGGTCATTTGCTTACAATGTAAAAAAACACATATGCATCGTCGTAAAAGCTCAAGGCTGAGAGAATGTAAATAACGATCGTGAATACCCTCATTGTATATAATTTAATTTTTTTCTTATTTTTAATTCAAACATATCTTGTTTTTCTAGTTTATTTTTAATGTAATGGTTAATCCATTTTTGTTAATATCTTTATAATGGAAAAAAATTAAAAATAAAACTAAACTTTTATTTAAAATTAAAAAAAGGAGAAATCATTTAGATAAAATAAATAAAAAAAAAAAAAAATGGACCATTTAAAAAAAACGGTACGAATACGGACCATATTCGGACCGTATACGGTATATTAAAAACGGAGTCCACTCCGTTTTTAAAATAAATGACGGTCAGTTTACGGTACGTTTTGAACGTGCACTCAATTCGTACACTCCGTTTTATATACAGCATGACGGTACGAAAACGGTCCGTTTTAGCGTGCTTTATACTGTTTCGAATCCGTATTCGATGTTTCTTTTATTCCGTTTTCCGGTCCGTATATTGATCCGGAAAACGATACGGAAACGGACTTCGGATCCGTATATGCTGTACCGAAAACGGCACATAAACGGACCGGATTGTTCGCTGGGATTCATTAAACGCTTCGAGTTTTGTGTATAAGTACACAAAACGTATTTACAGGTACGGATATTGACACTTGTTCCTTCGTTCTTCTCAAATTCCAGGTTTATTTCTTTCGAAAAATATTCCTATATATATAAAATAGAATTTGTATTACAGGGATGGCAGGCAATACCGCTAAAATACCGTTATCAATTCAAAATTCTATCAACTGACTATCGTTATCCCTAAAATACCGCCATCGAAATAAGTAAAATACCGTTATCCAAAAAATACTTTTACCGATAAAACTAAAATACCAATATCCTTAAAATGCCGTTACTGAAATAACTGAAATTCCGTTATCGCTAAAATACCGTTACCGAAATAACTAAAATAGCATTATCCTTAAAATACCGCTAACGAAATAATCTGATAAAATCAGAAAAAATAATCGCTGTAAATAGATATATATTTTCCCAAAGCTTGATCATAAACTAGGATGGAGCATGATGGGGCTAAAATTATCGATATGCATTGACATTACCTGAATAGCTTAAATACCGTTATCCTTAACCGTTAACCTTAAAATAAAGTTACCGAAATAAACAAAAATAGCGTTAACGCTAAAATACCGATACCAAAATCAGTGAAATGCCGTTAACGCTAAAAAAAACCGTTACCGAAATAACTGAAATATATTTACCACTTAAATACCTTTGCCGAAATAAATGAAAATAGAGTTACCCTTACCAATACCCGCATCGAATCGGTTACCATTCATGTTTTATTATAAACAGTCAAAACAAAAACAAACTGTATAATAAACTTTGAAGGGTTGGCAAATCATTTATGATATTAATATTATAAAAATACTTTGTTTACACTATATACTACATGTGTAAAATATACGATGTTTACATTATCTACGATATTTAGTGTCCGACCGAACAGTTCGGGCAGAAAATGCATTTGGTCTGTATTCGGTATTTTAAAGCAGCTATGCCCAACGTCAATGTATGCGATTTGTTCGAGTGTGTTGGGTACGCGTAAAAGCTCTTTTATTGTTACTTTTATTTATTAGGATGGGCCGAAATATCCGCTTTTGTAGAACTTTTGTAGAACATAGAGCGAAATATTTACAATTTTTAAGTCTGTTCTTGGTGAGGGAAAAAATATACGAACTAATTTGTTCTGTCCTACGGGTAATTGTGTTCCTTGATAATGGTACTTTTTCTAAAATTTGGGCCATATCTCTACCCTTACTTCCAAAACAACCCAGCACTTCTTTAGCGAGCACCTTAAAAAAAATGCCGTCATCAAAAGGACGACAGCGTTTTGATAACGCAAGCGAAACAATAAAAGACGCTTTTTCAACATCATTATTTACAATGTTTCCTGCAACAAATGTTTTTTTTTAAATTAGCAATTAAAATTTCTCTTTCCGCATCTACAATATCGAAATATTCTTTATGGCAAGACCTGTAATGCCTTTCGACATTAAATTTATGAATACGCTTAACATTGCGTTGGCATACCAAACATACTGGCTCGCCAACGCTGTTTTGTGTAAACAAAAAATCATTTTCCCAAACCTCATTAAACATTTTGAGCAGTGCTGTACTTCACTTTCTGATTTGCGTGTACTACCTTCTCGCATGAAGTCTGCGTGACAACTGATCAACAGTCGTTAAAAAACAAAACCAAACGCAAACATTGTACAAATGTTTTCTAGCTGACCCGATTGATTACTAGGTTTCGCGTACACAAAGCTCTTTATGTGTATATTTCGGCCCATCCTATTGTTTATCACTACACCCAAAATATTTCTTAGTTGATTTATAATTTAACCATACTAGTAGTAACAAATACTCATTTAAATGTTGCATCCATTGTTTATAGTATAAACAATGGATGTATAAGATAAGTATAAACTTTATACTTATAATTTCATCAAAATTTAAGTTTTTTCAATTAAAATATTATAAATTTAAATTTAAAGTTTACAATTTTTAAAACAAAAGTCAAATTTTCTATGCTTACGAAAATCCATTATATTTATTATGACAATTAAAAATTTTTGACACAAAAAACAAATAGTTATTAATGATCAAGATAGTTAAAATTAATTTATTTAAAATGAACTAAGAATTTTTTTAACTATGCGACTATTCAATTTTATCGGTGTAGTTTTCGCGTATGTGTGAAAGCACAAAGCTCTTTATGTGTACATGTGAAAGCACAAAAAGCTGTTTTTGCTCGCGGGCATATGAAGTGGGCATAGCTGTTTTAAAGCATTATGGACAAATTGGGCGGATGGAAAAGTGCTTATTGGGCTGATTAGATGCTATTTTGAGTATCAAATTTGAAGAAAAGTCTGTAGTTAGGCAATGAATTCACTGCTCGGCCTCAGAAAGTTTGGCTAAACTTCGGCTTTTCTCTTAAATTTTATACACAAAATCGAATTAAATCGGCTCAACAAACATGTTTCCAATACCAAAATTTGTTATCATTGCCTCTAGATATCTAAAAACCGACAAAATATAGTTTTTTGGCCGAACTGTTCGGTCGGACACTAATGACATTACATGAATTCGTCTATTGTTGCAACACATTGAAGCCCCACGTACACACTAGATTGCAAAACACGTGTGTTACCAAAACACATGTTTAAGTTTTATATTCTTTTTCAACAATTCCTCGTTCTTTTCCACTCGTTTTGGTAAAACACGTGTTTCGGAATCTATTGTGAATGCCGTATTACCGTTTTATAAATATATAACGTTACGTTTACGTTCGACTAATTTGGGCTTCGGAAAATTTTCACAAATCAAACATTCTTTAAAAAAAAAGCTTAATTGGCAATAATAATTTTGTTAGCAGTCTGGTAACTCTTTTTTTGAAATTGACAATTCTCTCTAATTATTTTGTTCAGTCGTTTCTCAACTGGCGTCGCGGTGCGAATTTTTCTTTGGAATAGCGGAAGAATAGTTTAATTAAATAAAATTAAAAGAATACAGTAAATTTTTGCAAGAAAAAAGTGAAATTTCCCTTAAAAATACAACACAAACAGAATTTTTTTATATAAATGGGTGTTAATTAACAGCCATATTTGTAATGTTAATTAAGAAAACGTTAATTTTTATTTCAATTTTCTAAAAAAATCAGTCAAGTGTGAAAAATTTTGTGTTTTTTTTTATAATTTCATTTTTGTATATGCTTTTTTAACTCTCCTTTTTCGTTTTTTTTTTGTTCTATTTTTGCGAATCAACAAAAAAAAAATTAAAGTAGAATTAGAAGAAGAAGAAGAGAGTAAAGTGAGAAGAGGGTGGAAAATTGCAGGAAAAATTAACAAAAAATTTGGAAACAATTTTTAAAAGAAAAGTGAAAAATTTTGTTGATTAACGAAAAGTGGTCAATTAAAATGTAATTAAAGATAATTAAAGAATTTAATTATTAGAAAAATAAAGTGAACATAATTATCTTAAAGTAAAACAAATATGATTTTACACTAAAAACTCCCTGGCAATAGTTTTTTTAAAAAAAGTGTCTGCTATTACTTTGACTGGTACTTTTTTTTTACTCTGAGGCGGGCGGCGGCTGCATTGAAAAACGATTTCAATTCGTTACAAGAGTTTTTTAACAGAGGAACAAAAAAAAGCTGTCTGCTTTTATGGATGCTTCGTTAGCCAAAGAGTTAACCAAGTTTTTATATTACTACAACAACGTATAAGTTTTTTTTTTTTACAATCAAACTACAAAAAAAAAATCCTGTTTTTTAACCTTAAATTTTAAGAAAGAAGAAGTTAAACACACAACTAAACTTCATTATTTTAAAACGAATGATCATTATTGATTCATAATTAAAGTGTATATTTAATTAACATCATCATCATCCTCAACATAATCGAGACTTTCCCCCTTATTTGAGTTGAAACGAAGAAAGCAAGAAAAAACGGCTCCAAAATGTCGACACGTTCTCAGTTAACAAAGGATTTGAATGGTAAGTTAATATGGCCAAAACTTAAAGATTCTGCTCATCTGTCTTTAAGTTCTTCCCTTTGCCAAATTTAGTTGATTCTTTAAGTCGTTTCTTTGTTAATTTTTCGAAAATCTTTTCCTGTTTAGTCATATTTATGTAGAATCTTTTGAAAGTGTCTCGTTAATTGTTCAATTCAAAGTGTATATTTTAGTGTGTATGCTGCGTTCTTTCTTTTATTTTCCTGTTTTTTTTTTTTTTGTTTATTTCTTCGTGTTCTACCTCCTCCACCTATTGTTTTTGTTGTTTTATTATCCTTGTGCAGTGCTGCCAACCCAATTTATTAAAAAGTCGTAAATTGTTGTGGAAAAAACTCATTTTGAGAATGAGAAATCGTCACAAAAATCGTCATTCCCAAAACTCAATATAGTTTAATAAAAATAGGGGAAAGTTTATTTAACCCTCTGGCCTCACTGCAGTCTTCATAAAATTTACCACAAGCGTTTTATACTTAGAAATTAATATATTCCGATAGAAAACTAAATTTGCAAAGAAATTTTTCGTGTGCCTTTCACGGCTTGGAAACAAGAACACTTCAAAATCAAAATTTCGTAAAATTTCAAAAAATAATTATTTTTTAAAAAAAAAAGTTTTCCAAAATCAAAAAAAACAATTTAAGTTGACTAAAAACCCTTGATTTTATTATAAAGAGTTTGGCAAACGTGCAGTTTAGCACCTTACGGCAAAAAAAAAAAAAATATATGTCCGGATTTGGGGTTAAAAAAAAAAACCGAAATTAAAAGTTAGCGGCGCTCGGACCCGGGGGACCCACTGGGGCCAAAAAAACGGGGGGACGTAGTAACATGTAAGTATGGGTACTCAAATTAAAGGAAATTGTCTCACGATTTCAAAAATGGTATTTGTTTTTTGATCCGTGAAACGTAGTCCGAATTAGAGCCGTTTAAGACCCTTAAAAATGGGGGCCAGAAAAATATGAAATTTCGATATGCAAAAATGGTACTCAAATGAAAGAAAATTTGTCCTACATTGCAAAAAATATTATTTTACCATGATCTGTAAACGCGTAAAAAAGATGGCGACTTTGCAAAAAAAAAATAAAAATTTTTTTGAAAAAATCGCGCGATTTTTTCACACTAGGGAAGATAATGAAAAACTGTATTCAGCGAAGCCACCTGCCGCGTCATATGGAGGAGAAAACCCCTAAGATCGGCCGCAGGCCGCCACGCAGAAAAACTTTATTAAGGAAAAAAAAACATTTTCCGAAATCATAGCGACCTTGCAAAAAAAAATAAAATTTTTTTTTTTTTTTCGAAATTTTTTGGCCCCCTTTTTTGGTCGAAATATGGCTCTAATTCGGACTATGTTTTATGGATCAAAAAACAAATACCATTTTTGAAATCGTGAGACACCTATACTTACTTTGAGTACCCATACTTACGTGTTACTACGTCCCCTCGTTTTTTGGACCCAGTGGGTCCCCCGGGTCCGAGCGCCGCTAACTTTTAATTTCGGTTTTTTTCTTTTTTAACCCCAAATCCGGACATATTTTTTTTTTTTGCCGTAAGGTGCTAAACTGCACTTTTGCCAAACCCTTTATAATAAAATCTAAGTAAGATTGAAGATTTATCTTTAATAATAAGTCCTTACTTTGGTCCAAGGACTCACATGATTTTATCAGGATTCCTCTAAAGGACATCATCTTAAACTAATAGACGGATTTTTATGAAATTTTGCAGAAAAAAGACATTAAGTATTAATAGCAAAGCCTTGAAGTTTCAACAATATAAATTGAAGTTTCGATACTTTTTCGCCTAATTTCGCTTTTTGCAAAAACCGAAAATCGTGATATCTTTTTAAATAGGAGCAGAAAAAAAAATTGTTTTGGAGTGTGGTTATATCTTGGTGAGAGAAATAATTTTTGTTCAAAGCTTCTCTTTTATATGATTTAGTTTCCAAAATGCACCCTAAAATATTTTGGCTCATATCGCCTAAATTAGGCAGCGATAAACAATTTAGTTGAAAATCTTATTATTTGTTTTTCGAGTGGAGCAATAGTATGAATTTCGTTGCAAAACATAGTTGCCAGTTAGAGGGTTAAATGTATCCAAACGCTACAAAATATTCTTGTACAACTTGTGCTATTGTGTATAATATTGCCACTCTGTATATCACACAGCTAGAGTTTTTCAAGTGAATTCCCGGGACGGGATTTCCCAGGAATTCCCGAAAATAAAAATAATGGAAAGTTTATTTAAAGGTATCCATACGCTACGCAATATTCTTGTGCAACTTGTGCTATTGTGCATAATATTGCCAGTCTGTATATCATACAGCTAAAGTTTTTCAAAGCAATTCCAGGGACGGGATTTCCCTGGAATTCCCGACATTTTTAATCCCGAAATCAGGGAAAATAAAAATAGGGGAAAGTTTATTTAAAGGTATCCATACGCTAAGCGATATTCTTGTGCAACTTGTGCTATTGTGCATAATATTGCCAGTCTGTGTATCATACAGTTAGCGTTTTTCAAAGGAATTCCAGGCACCGGATTTCACAGGAATTCCCGACATTTTTAATCCCGAAATCAGGGAAAATACTTCAGGAATTTCCGGGAATAGTAATGTTATTTATAAACATACTTTTTTAACGAGTATAAAATTTAGACAATTTTTATGTTCTATGAAAAGTTAAATAAAAATTTATTGCATTTTATGAAAAAGCTTCACAATTTTTATGAAAAAATTTTTAAAGAAACTTTATCATTGTGCGTATGTAATTGTTAATAAATAAAATGAAATTTTTCAAAAAAATTTATGAGAAACTACATCAATTCAATGGCTTAAAATCTCTATGATAGCCATGAAAATGAAATCTCAAATTTAAAGACACTCCATAACGAATGACTTAAATCAGTTTTAAGGTTGCTTATTCACTGAGAGAAAAAAAAACTCCTTAAAAACCTGCTTACATATGCCATGATTTTTATGTGGCGAATTCCCACTTGGAAGCATTACTTTTGGGCAAAAAGCTATGATTTCATGGCTATCAGTAAAATCTTATTTTATGTCTACATTAGTGCGATTAAAAGTGATAATATGAATATAATTTATTTCACATAAAACTCTACAGATATTAATGTTTTGTTGTTAAAAATTTTGACATATAACATAATAATTTGAAATTACCACTTCACGTGCTAGCTCTTCAGAAACTGTTAAATGACTAATTATTTTTTATAACATATGTACTTAAAAACACCAAACACCATCGGAACTCAATCGGGAAAACTGGCACATATCGTCTATAATCCACGATATGAAAGTTTCTGCATTATAAGAGATTAGGGTAAGCTGCTTACAACCCGCGTAATTGTTCGGGAGAACAGTAAGCTCAAAATTTTTTTTTTGTTTCTCAGTATTATTTAATAGTAAGCACTTACATCAGTGGAATTGTTGTATCCTGTTTCTAAAAACAAGAAAAATTTTTACTGGGGATATAAGCTATCTAATTTTACAGTTTTCTCAGCTACTGAGAGATTTGCAATTTCTCTTTTTTTACTAATCAATATTGATGAGTCTACACTGAGAGAACTATCTCCACTTAAGTAATGAATTTCTGCATGCTTTAATGAAAATTGTCACTAGAACTCGTTAATTAATTGGAGCTTTTAATAGAATCTATGAAAGAGGTTTCATTAAAGTCAATGTTTATGAAATGTTTGTAGAATTAATGAAAATCTCCATAAAACTAATGAATCACTCCGATAATGAAGCGTTTATGTAATTATCAAACTATTTCACAAAATTTTTTAATATTAAGAAGTTCTTTGAATTAATAAAACTTTATGAATGTCTTGAAAAATGCATTGGAACTAAGCCAATGAACACCTTTATATGATATTTTAAACAATTTCATAGAAGTCCTAAATTAATAAAAGGTTACTTTATAAAATATGTTGAACAATTGAGAATTAAATATTGAAATGTACAAAAATTAATGAAATTATAAACTTTTATTAAAAAATAAAAAAAATTAAGTCTTTGAAATAATTTCATAGTTTCGTTAAATTTATGAAGAGATAATTTATGAAATCGAATGATTTTGTTTATGAAACAATGAAGTTTTATAAAAAAAATTTTATGAAAAATTTCTTAATATTAATAAAATTTCTTGAATATTCTGAAATTCTTCATTGAATCTACGAAAAGAAATTAAATAGTTTCATTAACGTCATGGAGGATAATTCTATCAGTGTATAAATGGTTTTAAATGAAAAAACTTATTAACAGTATTAACAAAAATAATATAGGATATGTAATTTCTATTTAAAATATTAAAAATTTATGATTCTGATTAACAGCGTTGTAAAAATTTCCCAATAAACCGGAGATAATACGATTTTTATGTAATTTTGCTTGGCTCTATTAATGCATCTTTTTAAAGGAAACTTTGTCAATTAAAAAGAAACTTTAATCATTTTCTTACTGAGCGAGAATACCAGGGTTCACGAGAAATTCAAAATCGAATCCCACTTTCCCGGGAAATGAGAAATCCCGGGAAAAGGTAAACCCTACATACAAAATTCCAATAGGAACGTTGTAAAATATATTGCAAAAAATCAAAAAGTTTTATTCTTATTGTACAACCAAGAAATGTGAAAAATATTTAATAGTGTGTAGGCCACATTGTGCAATTTTTATATCCCTCCACAACAGAACAAAACAATGATGCCATATTTTGTGCAATATTATTGTACATCTTATTCCACTGTATAGGGCCAAATTAAAATAATATTGGCAATAATGTTGCAATATTACTTTAAAATTTCGTTTTTATCACTTTATTTGGAATTCTAGAAAATAATTTTAAGATCACAGTCTTATTTTAAAATCTTCAAAAATTTCATAACGCAATTTTAATTTTTGATTTTTTTTTCCGATAATTAGTTTTACAAAATTTGGGAACACAAAAAATTCCATTCCAGAAAAATATTGATTTAATAGGTATCAAAAAATGTGGAGATTGGTTTTACGCCAAATGAATTAAATTATTAAAATTAAACATTTTTCGATTTTCCTTTCTAAAGTATATAAAAATACCTTCGGGTTTCGTTATTTTTTAAATAAAATTAAAATAAATCTTTCCGAAAGATGATATTTAGTTGAACATTAAATGGGCAAATGATTAATTTTTGTTAGATTTGAGATCATTTTATTAAATTTTCTAAGGTGCTTTAAATCAAAAGAAACTTGATACAATTTTGTAAGTACATGTTTAAGAAAAAATTTAATAATTGGATAAAAGATGTAAATTTTTAAAAATCGTCATGTTCCATAATGAATTTTGCAAAATCGTCAATCATCATTTTATCATATTTCAATAAAAAAAATCGTCAAAATAGAGACAAATCGCCAAAGTTGGCAGCGCTGTCCTTGTGTATCTATTTATTTACTTGTCTCTATACGAGTGAGTAATGTTTGTTGTTGCTGCTCTAATACATTGTGTGTCACCCATGTTGTTGTTGCTCCTGTAATTTTGTGACCCCTTGTTTTAGTTGTAATGCACTTTTGTCAATTTTTTTACATGCGTTTTTTTCTGCAGTCATTCCCTTCAAAAATTAATAAATTTTCTGTATAAAGAAATTGTTGAAGTTAAACAAATTCTGCAAAGCAAAATTGCACAATAGACATCATTTGCGTTAATTTTTTTTTGCTAAATAAAGTGCACTATATGTATATAAAGGGTGATTTTTTAAGAGCTTCAGGATTTGATTAAAAAAAAAAAAACATAAAATTTAGAGAAATGTGTGAAATCTTTATTTGAGTCGATAGAACGATCTATATAATTCAATGTTTAAAGATGATTTTATGTAAATGTTGACAGCGGCAACGCCTCAAACGCTTCATACGCTGGGTCCAATTTTGGCAACAACCGGCCGGTATCTCACGAATAAATCCTTCAATGAGCCTTAACATAGCCCCACAAAAAATAGTCTGAAGGCGTTAACTCGCACGATTTACCCCAAACATGAAATAAAATGTTCACCAAACTCGCCTATCAATTGGGCCATTGTTTCGCGTGCTGTGTGGCATATGGCACCGTCTTTTTGAAACCACATGTCACCCGAGTTCAGCTCTTCCATTTTAAGCAAAACAAAATTTGTAATCTTTAGTTAGTCTCTTTACAGGAAGAAGAAGAAGAAAACATTTTTATTGAAAAATTTTACGGACACAAGGGATACACCAGACTGCCGCAGTTTCGTCCCCCTCCTGGGACTCGTCAGTGGTTAATTTATGTGTCAATTGAACAAAGTATTTTATATTGTTAATTTTGCTCTATATGAAAAACTTTTTATTTTTTGGTGTCGTACTGTGATTTGAACTCACAGTCTTAGCATCAAAGCTATGCATCGTAATCTCACCTCTTAACCAGTTGAGCCACGGTCGACACAGCGTTGACTGCGACTAAATTGGAGTTTGGTCACAGTACGTACACACAAGTATTGTTTTGATCAGAAGAGACAGAATTAGCTAATACCAATGCACAATTCATTTCTCAACTAGAATGCTTTTTCTTCTTAATCCTATCTCTTTTTCACAAGTAATTATCACGTTTTATGATGCGCTTTATTCACATACAATAGTTGGATACCAAGTGTAGGTTAGAGATTGAGTCGCCGTTAAGCCATTCGCACTGTAGCGTTCGCCATTCTCAGTACCGTTCCTGCCTTCGTCGTCTTTGAAAAAGTACGGTCCAATGATGCCACCGGTGCATTTTTTGGGATGCAGTTCTTGCAATGCTTCTGGCTGCTCTTCACATCAAATAAGCCAATTTTGCATTCAACCAGAAATGAGCTTTGTCAGTAAACACAATTTGCACAATCTGCACTTTCTTAAGCGAGTATGAATTTTGTTAATAAAATTTAATAATCTGCAAGCGTTGTTCGTTTGTAAGTCGATTCATGGTTAAATTATAGACCAAACTGAACATGTTTAACAGTAACATGTTACACGAAAACAGCTGTGCTGTCAAAAACAGTGGTGCCAAAAAGAAAGTTGCTAAAAAATTACAATTTATATTAAAAAATATTTTTTTTCTATTATCGGTTAAGTGGGCAGGGGCCTCTGGGTAATGTAATGAAAGGAAATTTTCTCAGGATTTCAAAAATTCATTTTGTTTTATGATCCATGATATGTGGAAATGAAAAGCTTCATATAATTTATGAAACAATTTCATAAAAGCCCAAAATCCAAAAAAGGCTTAACTGAATTAATAAAACACTTTATTTATAAGTTGAAGACTTGAAAATTAAATCTTAAAAATAAAGTTTGTAATGTATAAAAATTATTGAAATTTTATAAAAAAATATTTTAAAGTTTAATCTCTAAAACAATTTCATAGCTCTAATTAAAATCCTCATTAAATTTATGAACAGATAATTTATGAAATCAAAAGAATTTTTTTTATGAAACTATGAAGTTTTATGAAAAAAAAAAAATTATGAAAAATTTCATAGTATGTATGTATTAATAAAATTTCTTATATATAGTGAAATTCTTCATTGAATCTAAGACAAAAATTCTATGAAATTCTTTCATTAATATCATGAAAAATAATTATTTCAGTGTATGCTGTAACTAAGTCACGTTACGTTTTTAACTTAACTAGTTGAGTTAAATAAAGAATGGCCCAGTTATAATCTGGACGCACAAAAGTAGTTATAACTTTGTAAATAACAGACACATTTTTATAAATTATACACCAAATTAAAGGAAATTTATTCAGCTTTAAGGAAAATCATACAAATAAATTAATTTTCTTTGTTACGAATAAAAGAACGGACATGTTTGTTGATGCTATCCATTAATTTTTGCACATCCTTCGGCTTTACTTTTTTAGCACTCTGGTTCCATTTTTGTAACATTATAACTTCATTTTTTGCTTCTTTATTACTCTTCTTCAATTTATTTTTTACATTTGCCCAATATCTTTCGATTGGTAGAAATTGTGATTTAGGAATCTTAAGTATTTTAGAAATTTTCGAACCACTGAATGTTGGATTTTCTAAGAAAGTGTGCAAAATTTCTTCACGTCTTTTTTGTTCCATTTCGTCTGTACGAAATACTATTCGAATGACAGACTTGAAAATTATGTCAAATAACGGTATATGTCTTGTCAACAACATATGTAAATGGTTTAAAATTTCATACATTGGGGGTGCTGTAACAACGTTATGAATGCGTCCAGATTATAACTGGGCCATTCTTTAGATGATGTTTACCATTTAACACTTTAAGGCACGAAGAATGTTGATACAGGCCGTTGCGGGCTAGAAAGTTAACTCCATTCATGCAAGTGTCAAATAACTTTTTTTCGAAGTGTTTTTTCTATTAATTAAAGTAAATTATCACATATAAAATTATAATTTTTATGTAGTGCGCCCCGGTAGGCTAGTTTGTAACGTGCTGGCTTATCAGTGCGGGGGTCGTGGGTTCGATTCCCACCAGAGGCACTGGTCTGTTTTCGCTACAACGTGCCGAAGGCCATAGTAGCTAGTGCTCGGTTAGGGTAATAGAAAATAATTTGTAATTATATATTATTTAAAAAAAAAAAAAAAATTTATGTTAATATGGAAAAAATATTCATGATCTTTAACCGAACTAACCAACATCTCACAAGTAATGATCAATTTTTATTTAGAATTCGATGATCTTAAACCAAACAAAAGTAACACTCATGTAACAATCTTTAGAGCAACTTTATCTAAAAAAAAAAAATCAATCTAAAAAATTGTTAAAAATTTAGTGAAAAATATATTTTTTCTAAAAATAAATAAAAACATTTTGTTTATGGACTTTTTTAAGCCTATGGCATTTTATGAGGTTCAATCGATAAAGTTTCGAACCAAATATTTGAAGAAAATTAATTTCTTATTGCTTAAATAGAACAGCGTGTTATGTTTTCAATTGATTCCCCTAATTTTATACACCATTTACAAAAAAAAAATATCAATTTCAAAAAAAATAAAACCCCAAAACAATAAAGCTCGTTTAATTAAATACAAACGAGCGGAGGGGGATTCCCTTTTATGTATAGAAAAACATGATTATATGAAAATTATCAATTTCTGCGGGTACTGGGTATTGTTTGCTAGCTGTCAACACAATGAATGACTTACTAAATACCGGCATAAGTAGCAACAAATCTTAAAAGACAGGCAAAATGGGACGGACAGACTAACAATACAGTGGCATTGTAAGTTTCTGCTGTTTGTTCATTAAATTCAAGTTGGTATACAATTTTTTTCAGCTGCTGCTGCTGCTGTTGCTATTATTACTGCAACATACAAGTGGTTCCATAAATAACTGAACAAAAAAATATATACTATATATCAGGGCTGGCAAAATTATGACACGCGTGTAGTATCACGTGAGCGGATTTTCGATGGCATTTGACATTTTGTTGAATATTTTCTAATATCACCAATTTCTTAGAAAAATTCTGTTAAAAAAATGATCTGTTTGATCCGAAAATTGAAAAATTTTTAGTACAGGTTGGAAATCGCATTTCGAAATAATAAACAAAAAGTAAAAGAAGTCTTATACGCTAAGAAAATTATGTAGGTAGAATCAACTGCAAATGACAGTTAAAATAACTAAATTTGCAGTTGAAAAGGTGTACACACTACGTTTGCATTTAAATCAACTGCAATGTGTAGTTATTTTTAAGTGTTTAAAATTAACTGTCGAATGTAGTAAAAACAACTGCAAATGCAGTTAAAACAACATTAAACGGCATTAAAAAAATATAAAATAAAAAAACGTTTTTTTAAATATTCTTAATCTGATTTTATTATTTAATAAACAAAATATTGTAAAACTTTATTTACATAAAATATCCCTTGAAATATTCACGTTTTACGCTGTTTTTCCAAATCATTTCTGCCACATTTCTGTCTTTAAGAGATGTAATATTGTTTCTTTGATTTATTTTCACCACATTGACGCAGGCGCGGCTTAAAGGGTTGTGGGGGGGGGGTGGAGGCGAATGGGAAATGGAAAATTTTATTCTTTAACTTTCACTTCTCTAAAAGACACAAAACGGATAAAGAAGCCGCTTGTAGCAGATGCCATATTGGGTTTTTGTTTTTGTATATTTGATACACACACACACTTTGTCAAAAAGTCGAAACAATTGCATAAAATATCTGTTACCGCAATGCAGTAATTTTGGTAGGTTGTTTAAAAAATCAACCCTCAAAAACGTTAAAAATTATTTTTCTAAGTGAAACAACTGCAATTGCAGTTAAAATATCTACAAATGCATTACTATATATTTATTATTTGGAAATAACTGTCTGTAAAACTTTTCTAAGTGAATCTTTTTTAATTGAATTTAAGTAGAAAACTCGATATTTCATTTTACAGGAATCAAAATTCCACCAGCTTTTCGGAACATAAATAGTATAGTTTTTTTTTAACATTTTTATCATCAAAAGTATCGAAACTCTTCCTCAAATAAAGGGTGATTTTTTAGCAAATTTCTTTTTGGCAATACTGTTTTTGGCAGCTCATGTAACATGTTACTATTAAACATGTTCAGTAGCTTGTCCCGTTAAACAGCGTTTTTGCGATTTCGTTGTAGTAACAGCACTCGAACGACGCTTATTAAAGCCCTTAACAATAATAGTTCAGCATAAAAATTTTTGAAGTTGATCTTCAGTTCCCTACCAGCGATTTAAATTTGCGGTTCTAGTACATTTTGCCTAAAAAAAAGTTTCGACGATTTTTTTCAAATGTGTCTCAAAAGTTTCGTATTTTAGCCCTTTTTAAGAAAAAAATAATTTAAAATTTTTGGTAGAGTAATTTTGGACCACTGGAAGATGTTTTAGTTTTCATCAAGCTAATTTTCTTACAATATTTTCTTTAAATTTTTGCATTAAAACACTCAAAATCTTTTCATATATGACCTGTATTTCAAAAACATGTATTGTAAGATTAAAAATGTAATATCTTGAAAAAAAAAGGTAATATCTTGAATTTTACAGATTTTTCTCGCGTTTAGCGAAAAAAAAAAACATTTTTAATCTTACAATAAACGTTTTGGAAATACAGGTCATATATGAAAAGATTTTTAGTGTTTTAATGCAAAAAGTTAAAGAAAATATTGTAAGGAAATTTACTTGATAAAAATTAAAACATCTTCCAGTGGACCAAAATTACTCTATCAAAAACTTTAAATTATTTTTTTCTTAAAAAGGACTAAAATACGAAACGTTTGAGCCACATTTGAAACAAATCGTCGAAACTTTTTTTTTGTCAAAATGTACTAGAATCGCTAATTTTAATCGCTGGTAGGGAACTGAAGATCAACTTAAAAAGTTTTGATGCTGAACTTTTATTGTTCAGGGCGTTAATACGCATCGTTTGAGTGCTATTACCGAAAAATTTTTTCTATCGGGACACGCTAATGTTCAGTTTGGTCTATAATTTAACCATGAATCGACTTTGAAACGAACAACGCTTGCAGATTATTGAATTTTATTATCAAAATTCATGCCCGGTGAAGAAAGTGCATCGTGCACTTCTTCCAATTTATGGTCAGTTTGGGCGACCTTCTGAGGCGGCTATTCTTAATCTTATGACTAAATTTCGCACCAAATTTAAATTATTGGACATTAAACCATAGAGGAAAATATCGCAGCTGTATCCACCCAAAATGGAAGAGCAGGACTTGGGTGACATGTGATTTCAAGAAGACAGTGCCACATTCCACACAGCACGCGCAATTGAGAGGCAAGTTCTGTGAACAGTTTAGTTCACGTTTCGTTCTATCGTTCTATCTCAAATAAAGATTTCATACATTTCTCCAAATTTTTAGATCACATTTTGATTTGTAGAAGTTTAAATGTTAAATGACAAGAGCTTGACCAAATTATGGCACTCGACACTTTTTTTACAACAAAATATGTTTGCGTTTTGGCACGCGATGAAAAAGTCTTGCCACCCCTGCTATATGTAATAAAAAAAACTGTCATTGATGCTTGAGCCTAAACTAAATAATAATATACTACAACAGAATGTGTTGCTGCTGCCTCTGCTTCTAACTGCTGTTGTAGGTTTTTATTTATTTTTTTTTTTTTTTTCATTTGAGATGCTCTCTATTGACCTCAATTTTTCCGTGTTGAAAATTTGTTTAACATAAAATATGTGAAAATGTTGGAAATTTTTAAAGATTTATTTCTCAAATTCGTTTAGATTATACAAAAAAATCAATGTTTAGATTTTTATTAACCTTTCTGCAGCGTAAGACGTATAAATGCGTTTTTTTCGTAACTCTATGCTGTCCAGCTCAAATAAGTTCTACCCTACAATTCGGTATGAAAAACTGAATTAAAAAAAAAAATCGAATGACCGTATATGACCGTGTGCAGCTTTCTAAATTCTAACAAAAAATCGGTGGCATAAGTAGCCGCATTGAGAATTTATTAGAAGTTTCATTAAAAACATATTCTATATTGTACGTACAAATTGCAAACCTTACTTATGGCTGTCAAAAACATTAAAAAAAAAACGGCATGACAGAAAAAATTAATAGAGATCTGACCATTAATTATATACAGTGGGAAGCACTTGTAAGTACATGTAAGTACTTTTTACACCCAAAGATTCAGGTCGAAAAATGTTTGACACCAGAACTAAATTATACTTTTCTAAAGGTACAAGGTACGCTGAATCCAAATCTGGCCTTAGATTCAATCTCCGACATCAGGCGTTCGAGCTATATTAAGGAGAATAGTGTATTTTTTGATCAAAATGCTCCGATTTTTCACGTTCCTGGAAATGTATTTTTCATAATAGTACTTGTAAAGGCAACTGAACACACTACTCTTACCATTTTTTTTTAAGTTTTCCAATTTTTAAGATAACTTATTTCCTTACGACATTATCGTCGGTTGAACTTGATAATAAATTTGAATTTTTTAAAATTTTGCATTGCGAGACTTTAAAATTGCTGTTACAACCTCAACCTCAATTTCAATTTACAATAATGTAGTAAGGAAATAAGTTCTTAAAAATTGAAAAACTGAAAAAAAAAATGGTAAGAGTAGTGTGTTCAGTTGCCGTTACAAGTACTATTATGAAAAATACATTTCCAGGAACGTGAAAAATCGGAGCATTTTGATCAAAAAATACACTATTCTCCTTTATATAGATTAGATTAGATTATAATGGCACTATGCACCGCGACCAGAAATTGGTATTTTGTGCTGCCAGCGAATACACCCTATAGGTTCAGGCTCCCTACGAAGCCAATTATCCTACCAGGTGAACAGTTCCAAACGTCCGATGGCGTCACTATTCGATCACCAAAATAACGATCACCAAAATAACGTCGGAGAGCCTCGGACATTTGCAGAGAACATGCTCAGAGGTCTCGGGTTCCAATTCACAAAACCTGCACGTATCCGTAGAGGATCGTCCCATCTTGTACAATTGATACCTAAGGCCACAGTGTCCTGTGAGGTAACCCGTTACGGTCCTTAGTTCGCCCCTCGTCATAGACAAGAGTTTCCGCGATCTCTCCCCAGAGGGAGATATAAACAGCCTCGCCTGTCGTTGCCCAGGCGATCTGGCCCAATAGGCCCCAAACTCCGACTCCCTCCATCTTCTGAGCCTCTCTCTGACATACCCATTGGGTACGCCACAGAAGGGTTCCGGGCCAATGAATTGTCGACGAGCTCCGCAGTTGGCTAAACAGTCAGCCCGTTCGTTTCCCTCATGCCCCTCATGGCCTGGAACCTGAAATCGGAGCATTTTGATCAAAAAATACACTTCTCCTTAATATAGCTCGAACGCCTGATGTCGGAGAGTGAATCTAAGGCCAGATTTGGATTCAGCGTACCTTGTACCTTTAGAAAAGTATAATTTAGTTCTGGTGTCAAATATTTTTCGACCTGAATCTTTAGGTGTAAAAAGTACCTACATGTACTCACAAGTGCTACCCACTGTATGTCGGGCATGCTGATTTTAATTGCAGATTTCGAGAAAAATGTCTTTAAAGTTTAGCGTTTTTGCATATAGTTTTTTGCATTTAAAACTTTTCGAAAGCAATCAATCTGTTTTTGTTTTGACGGAATTAAATAACAAGACCTGAGTTCATATTTATGGCCAATATTTAATGCACGAAACTTTATATTTAAACCAATGCTTCACGTTTTATGTAGGGTTTTACCGTTTTTTACAGTTTTAGTGAATATGAACGCTTAATGAACAATTGACCTAAATAAGTGTTACACACATAAAAAAATTTAGCTATTTGCCAATTGAAATTCGGTTAGTTCGATCCAAATTCGGTTATTACGAATTTCAGACAGTTGGCACAACTATATATTAGTTTTCACAACAAAATTCGGTTAATTTAACAGAATTTTAGTTGCAACACCCAAAGTTTTCAGAAGTCGAATGTAAATTTCGTTGTACTAACTGAATTTAAAAGTTGATACCATTAATATACACTTTTCAATTAGGTTGACACTTAATTTTTCTGCGTGTAGTTCTTTAAAAATAGGCAATTAAGCGACTTATACTGTATATACGCGATTTTCCAAAAATTTTATATGCACATAGAATATTATTGCAACCGAATATTTTGCCAACCGAATTTTTGTGTTTCTACGTACTATCACTCTTATTAAATTTGAATACTTTTGTAACAACCGACATTTATTTACAAATGTTGACTTTTTATTGTAATAATTGAATATTTTATGTTTGTGGAATATATATATAAATTCACATCCGTTCAACAACATTTATTTTATTAATAAAAACAAATTATATGCCTCGAACTGGACACGAACCGGCGATCTTCCGTTTGACAGGCAAGTACTTTACCTCTGGCCTAAACCCAATTTAAATATGTTTTTTTTTTTAAATTTCAAGCTTGAATATTTTCTAGTTTCAAATTTAAATATTTGTCTAGAAATAGATTTGTATGTACAATAGAAATTCGGTTGCTAATCTCAATATTTTATAAGAGTTACTAAACTACAATATAAAAAAATTTTATATTATTTGAATATTATTTTACTAATAAAAAATTCTTACCCGCGAACTGGGCTCGAACCGTCTACCTCCTCATTATCCTAAACCCAATTTAAAATTGTATTTTCCAATTTCAACCTTGAATATTGTTTTGTTTCAAATATAAATATGTATGTCTAAAAACAGATTTATATGTACAACAGAAATTCGAAGGCCGATCTCAATATTTTATTAGAGTTACCAAAACTATAAAGAGTAATATATAATTTTAAAATTATTTTATTAAAGTTTAATATAATTTTTATTAAAAATAAAAATTATGGTTTTTCGACCTTTAATTGTGCATTGAAAACATTTTTTAAAAAAATGATTATGGCGCGAACTGGACTCCAACCGGCGACCTTCTGCTTGTCATGCAATAGCTTTACCTCTTGCCTAAACCCAATTTCAATTTGTATTTTAAAATTTCTGACTTGAATATTTTTTTTCTTTCAAGTTTAAATATGAATGTCTAAAAATAGATTTGTATATACAACAGAAATTGTGTTGCTAATCTTAATATTTCATTAGAGTAACCAAAACTATTAAAAAACTTTATATTATTTTTAAATTGGCAACGAAAACTTATATTTTAGATACAGTGATTGTTTTTTTGCAGGCGAAACTACACTCAAAAAAATAAGTTTGTAGAAAAGTTAGTAAAATATCTTGTAAATCAGGTATACTATTTTTTTTTAGCAAATTTTTGCTAAAATTATGTTTTAAACTAAAATTTTAGTTATACTTTTTCAGCACTTAACTTTTTTGAACTAATGTCTTACTAATATTTTACTAATGTTTTACTAATTTATTTTGCTAAAAAAATTTTGTTGATTAGCACATCAATAGTGTGAACTACAACCAGACTGAAAGATATACGCAGAATGAATTAGATGTCGCGGCATGTCTAGATGTAGTAATGATAAGGAAAATGATACAAAAAAGTACAGCTCTAATAAGACATAATATAAAAAAAAACAACCATGGAAGATTTTTGTATCTGTTTTTCAGACATAAAACAAAATTGTGTATTAAAACAACTTAATCTATTAATCTTTTAATTTAATCAAAGAAAAAATGAAATATTTAAATTTAATAAAGATTAAATGTGTATTTGTAAACTAAATGTTTATATATATTAATAATCTTGTGTAGTCAAATTGCAAACAAATATGCAATAAGTAGACAGACTAAAGCGACAGACAAAGACATACATCTTAGATTTTTCTGTTTCCTTTTTCTTATTGCTTCGTTTCGTTTCTTTAATTCTCTGCGGCATTTGCATTCCTTTAAAAGATAGCTTCTTTTAGACAATAATTGATGTAAGTAGTTCAAAGATAATTTCGTTTATGTTATATATAATTATTTCTATTGTTTTTAGAAATTACATTAATTCATATCGTCAATTTAAGAGTATGAGCATTTTTATATTTTGTAACGTTTTGTAAATTATTTTAAACAGAATCACAAAAATACGTTTTATGATTTTCAGCAAATAAATTAACTAAAGTATAATTTTTCTACAATTTTTTTTAATTTTTTCATTCAACAAAAATTTTATTAATTTTTAGCAAGGGTTTTTTAATTTCTAATCTACTAAGTTTTAGCAAAACTTTTGGTGAACCTACTAATTTGTTGCTAGAAATCAGCTCGCTGATTTTCAGAAAAAGATTTTGCTGACATTAGTAATTTTTTTGCAAGCACCCTCCTGACTAAAATTTGCTGGCTCACCAACATTTTTTGCTGACTTTACTAACTTTTTTATTTAAGTGTAATATTCGATTTTAATTGCAAATATTTTATTCAAGAGATAAAATCTCCGAAAAGTGGTTGAAAGTTGGTATTAAAGATAATTTAGGAGATAATATTTTTTCAATATTGATAAGGAAAATCAATAGTTTGAATGATGTGACTGTGTTTTAGTTAATTTGATATAGTTTCTGTTTACAATATAGTTTAATTATTCTGATGATGAATTTTAAGTACTTAAATTTAGTTGGTTACAACAGAATTCTAATTTATTATCTGGGTGTGGTAGCATAGATTTCCGCATCAAACAAATGATGTTGCAAAAATTTAAGTAATTGAACGGTAGTGTTTCATGTTTATTTGGAGTAAGTTTTTGCGAATTTTTTCCTTCGAAACGCGAAATTTTCTGGCCAACTTACGATTTGATGCCCTAATTGATTTTCACGTTCTTTCTTTTTTTATCCCGGTAAAAAGCTCAGCTGATGTCAATTTTTTTTGACGTCCTTTCTTTTTTATCCCAGTAATATAATGTGCTACGTACCACGTAGCCGTCAATGCATGTCATAGACATTTTTTCTTGAACTGTTTTGTTCAAACACTTTCCTTTTGACTTTTTTCACTTTTGAATATTTACAATAATGCTTTACAATAATACAAGATTTTATTGACATGCATTTTGATAATAAAAAAACATGCCTACTTAGCAATAGTTTATATTTGAATTTTGTCTATTTACTTAGTTGGCATAGGTTAATTCAAAAATAATTTCTAATTTTTTATAATTTTTTGTTACAAAAAAATGTCCACATTGCTTAAGACGCGAAGATTTTCTCAGCTTTGGCTACGCAGTAGAGTGGTTAAACACAATATGGATTTTCAAATACTATAATTTATGTTTTCAAACTTTTTAAAATTATATTTTCTAAAAGGGGGAAAATTATTAGGTAAATTTAGGTGATATAAATTGGAAGTGCTAAAATTTTATTATAATGAGGTGTGAAAAAATTAATTTAATGTGTATTACGAAAATTATTGTTAAAAATTAAAAAAATTCAAACAAAATCTCAAATATTTTAAAATAAATTAAAATTATGTGAAATCGACTAAATTTGTATTTAACCTATTAATTACTGTCCCACGGTTACTTTGGGCAATATCGATGAAACTTGACAAATTCAATTTAAGGTTTTTGTATTGTTAGGATATAATTTTTTTTTATATCGCATACTTGGGAATAATGAATTAACTACTGATATGAAATATATCTTAATGTTTTTTGTATAAAATATCTTGTTATGATCTCCACATAAGATTCTTAATTTTTACTTCAAAATAATCGATATTCCAAGTAAGGGTGTTTCATAAAACTGTAAACTGCCTATTTTAATGCCCATGTCACGAAATCATACCTCTAGTCCAGGTTAGACGTCCTAAGCAGATAAATATTTGTTGTACGATAGAGAACGCTTAGCTAACAAGAAAGTTTTTAGATTTTTCACTTTCCTAATATTTCAGAACAATTTTCGTTCAGTTTTTCCCACACACAGAGAATAAATTGGTTGGAATTCCATTTTAACCAACAAAATTTAATCATTATTCAATAATTTTAATTGTGAGTACTTAAAATTCATAATCAGCATAACTAAACTACATATATTGTAAACAGAAAATATATAAAATTAGGCAAAACACAGTCACATAATTCAAACTATTGATATTCCCTATCAAAATTGAAAATTTTTTATCTTAGTGGGCGTTGTGGTGTAATGGTTAGCGCGTTGGACTGTTACACAGATGGTCCCGGGTTCGATTCCCGGTGACGACAACATCAATTCAGAAAAATAATATGTATGAGTTTTCTATCATTTATATGTATCGCTGCGCCCACCTTCGGTGTTCCCATAGCACTTAACCCCACCGAAGTAAAATAATGAATCAGGGCTATGAAACTAAAAGCTTCAATAAATTCGCCAACTCTACATCAGGTGGCGAGTAACAACTGTTCTAAGACTTATCATCTCGCGCAATTACAGTGTTGCCATATTTGAAGCCCTTCATCTTTCACCACCTTTCATCTCTCCACTATCCCCTTTCCAAAGAAAGCAACACATTAATTAATAGGAAGAATTTCCTGAGTGTTGTTTCTCTTAAAAAAAAATAAAACATTTGCAGTTAAAATCGAATATGCGTTTCGACTGCAACAAAACATCTCTATATCTAAAATGTTAGTTTTCGTTACCAATTTTAAAATAATATAACATTTTTTATTAGTTTTGGTAACTAATAAAATATTAAAATTAGCAACCCAATTTCTGTTCTACATACAAATCTATTTTTAGACATTAATATATAAACTTGAAAGAAACAAAATATTCAAGGTAGAAATTTGAAAATACAAATTCACATTGAGGTAAAGTAATTGCCTGGCAAGCAGAATATCGCCGGATCAAGCCCAGTTCGCGGAGAAAAATTTTTTACCAATAAAATAATTTTAAAATAATAAAATTATTTTTATAGTTTTGGTAACTCTAATAAAATATTGAAATTAGCAACCGAATCTATTTTTAGACGAATCTATTTTTAGACGAATCTATTTTTAGACGAATCTATTTTTAGACGAATCTATTTTTAGACGAATCTATTTTTAGAACCACAAAAATTAGGTTGTCAAAAAATTCGGTTGCTACTACAAAACAGTTTTCTGTGTGCACTGTAAATTTGCAGACTTTTGAACCTCTAACTATTCTGGGAGGGGTTTAAATTTTACGCCGACATTTCTTTTAAAGAAGTTTTATCCTCTATATCTTGAGGTTTTTCATTTTGTAAGGCAAAAAATAAAATATTTGCAGAATTTGTTTTCGACCCGAGTCACAGTGGTTCAATAGTAATATTTGACAAATTTCAAAAATATTGTATAAGGTTTAGAGGTTGCACACTTTGACCACTTTTGCAAAAGTAGTTCAAATTGTGATAATTCAATCCCAGTAAAAAACGCTGCTTACCTGCAAGCAGGTTTGTAAGGGAGTAAAATTTGGTGTGATGACGTGGCCTCCACAATCTATGGACATGAATCCGATCGAGAATTTGTGGAGTCACGTCAAATCGCAGCTTGCAAAATATGCCAGTCCTCCAAAAGGCGTTAACGAGATGTGGGAGCGGACAAAGGAAGTGTGGGAGGCGATTCCTCCAGAATTTGTACAGAGGTAATCACAAAGTCTACCTAATCGCATCCAGGAGCTTTAAGCTCAAAGGCAAATTGTTATTGGACCAGTTATTAAATATATATTATTGTTTTAAAAATATAAAAATAAATAGTGAGTGCAAAACTGTATCATTTTGATTTATTTGCCTTATGCCTTCGTGTATCCGTTGTTGTGATCAGCTCTTAATAAAACCTTTTTGAAAGAGAGAAGACACTTGTACAAACATAATATGAAAAATTTGATTGCATTTGAGTAAAATTTATAGAAATTATAGGTTGTTAAAGTGATAGTTGTTGGTTTGTGATACACTTATGCTCCTCAGTGTACATAATTTATTCTAAATAAATTTCTGCAGATATTAGTTTTTTGTTGTTACAATTTTTGACATATAATATAATTACTTTTTTCTTTTACCGTTCCACGTGCTAGCTCAGACAGCTCTAACAGAGAGAGTTGAATGACTAATTATTTTTTATTTCATACTCGAAAACACCAAACTCAATCGGAAATCACTCTGAAAAATGTTTACAGATCGTTTATAATCCACGATATCGAACTTTCTGCATTACTACCTGCATCCTTGTAACTGATTAGGGTAGGCTGCTTACAACCTGCATCCTTGTTAGGTAAAACAGTAAGCTCAAAATTTTTGTTTGTTTATTTTTAAACGAAAATTATTCGTTTCTTTTACTGCTTCTCAACATTATGTAATAGTAAGCACTTACATCAGCGCATTTGTTTTATCCTGCTTCTAAAAACATGAAAATTTTTTACTTTGATATTAGTTACATTTATCATTAAAAATATTGTGCATGGGGAATTATTTTTGTCCCCTAAATTAGAAATCCATATTTATCCAAAATCTTTAGGTGTCCAAACGGGGGTTTCCTTCTTTCCGGTTTGGTTTCCTAATGTTAAGTCATATTTTCCTTATCAACCTTATCCAAAAAAGTCATTCCTTCGTTTCTTTTAGACAGATATTAAATGTGTCTTTTAGCAACTGCGTAAGCACTTTTTGACGTCTGCATCTGGGAAAAGAATACTGCTGCTGTTGAATATTTGAATCGTTCGGTGAAGCCCATCTTCCATCAAATAGTGTCAGGACTATTTGATGGTATGACACAGCACACCTTTCAATATTGGTTTATGGTGTGATGACGGCAAAACAACGACAGCAATTATCGGCCGGATTCACTTCAAAATCTGGCACATTCCCTTTGGATCAGTCCTGCATGATGTTGTCACATTGCTAATATTGGTCAACTTCTCGAATACCTTTTTCAATCATCTGCTTACAAGTGACTTTCAGAACAAATTAGGTAGGACAAGCAAATACTCAAAATCCTTACCATTCAGTGGAACAGCCACTCTATAATTCAAAGTTTTGATACTAATAGGTGCAAAAGAGGCCAACACTTTTTATTTAAAATGAGGAGGGTTTTCAAGGAATAACTTGAACTTAATTCTCGTTCTGGAGGCCAAAACTCGGTATTTTCGTGACTAAGTGCTGATGATGAGAGAAAGGAAAGTGTGCAACCCCTAAACGTTTTCCAATCTTCCTGAAATTTGGAGCATATATCCTTTCTAAAATGGCTCATATATGGTCATATATGGAGGTAACATCTGTATAAGTTTAGATCATTTAGGAATTGTCAATCTAAAAATGATATTTTAATTTTGTTTTTAAAATTTACAAAGTATTGATAAGTCACGTCAGAAATTTTGAGGGTTTTAAATTATTAATTAACATTAAACTTATCAATAACAAAGTTATCTTTTAAAATGAAAAAATTACAAATAAATAAAAGTACACACAGAAAAAAATTTAGCCATATCCCAACTAAAATTCGGATGCTACAATTAAAATCGGTTAGTGCAACTGAATATTGGCTTTCATAACAAAATTCGGTTAACATAACTAAATTTTAGTTGCAATACCCAAAATATTCTGAAATTCCATTTAAATACTAACTATTTCCATTGAGTACTAATTGAAGTAAAGGGTGTTTAATGGTATAGAACTTTAAGGTTTAGAACTTTAAAATGGCAACACTTTTTGTCAGCTGTCAAGTGATTTATGTTTAGTTTGGTTTGGCATTTCAACATGAATAGACTGACGCCTGAACAACGCTTCCAAATTGTGCAAATTTATTTTGAAAATCATGGTTCTGTTCGAAATACGTATCGCGCACAAATTTCGCGAAATTTGTTTAGCGATGAAGCTCACTTTTGGTTAAATGAATACGTCAATAAACAAAACTGCCATATTTGGAGTGATGATAATCCTCAATTGTATGTTAAGACACCGTTACATCCTGAAAAACTGACTGTTTGGTGTGCTTTATGGGCTATTGGAATCATTGGACCGTACTTCTTTAAAAACGATGCTGGTCAGAACGTTACGGTCAATGGTAACAGATATAGAGCAATGATTAATGACTTTTTCGTTCATCAATTGAACAACCATGATGTACAGGAGCTGCGGTTTCAACAAGACGGCGCAACATGTCACACAGCTCGTGCCTTAATTGATTTATTAAAGGAAACATTTGGTAACCGCATAGCTTCACGTTTTGGACCCGTGAATTGGCCTCCAAGATCGTGCGATTTAACGCCGTTGGACTATTTTCTGTGGGGATATGTGAAATCGCTAGTCTACGCCGATAAGCCCGAAACGATTGACCACTTGGATGACAACATTAGCCGCGTTATTGCCAATATACGGCCTCAAATGTTGGAAAAAGTCATCGAAAATTGGACCTCCAGATTAGACTACGTTCGAGCCAGCCGCGGCGGTCATATGCCAGAAGTCGTTTTTAAATTATAATGCCAGAAGATTATCTTTCGAATAAAGTAAATTTCATATCAATTTAAAAAAACATCTTTGTTTTATTCCATTTCAAAGTTCTATGCCTCTATAAAAAAAAAATACCCTTTACTAACCGAATATATTGGTTATAGCCACCAAAATATACTTTTCAATTTGGTTGGCACTTTATTTTTCTGTGTGTAAAGAAAGTAATATAAAAAATATTATCAATATGTATGTATGTATGTATGTATGTGTATGTAGATTATTTAAAAAAGTTATTATTTTTATAAAAAAGATTACAAAATATTGTGCAATTTGCAATTGTGTAGATAGTGATTCGTAGAACACATATTGGAAGTTCAATCAAAATGATTTTTACAATAAAAAAAAAAAAAAATATATAGACATGAATAAGTAATAAGAACAAGGTTATTGCACTATCAATTTTAAAAGATACTTGAAGAAATTACTTAAACTTTTTATAGTACACATGTTTGTTTTTGTTATGCTACTACTATTTTTATACTGTAAGAGATACAATTATTGCCATCTATCTGATAGATGCATTACTATGTTCTTTACTATAGTTTGGATAGTACTCTGACACCGTCATCAAGTTGCTTGCTACGTTGTCTGATCGTTTGAGTAAGAGTAGGCGTTCAATAACAAAAACAAATATAAACATTTACAGAAGCAACGAGGTATACATACATATATAATCAAACAAACAATAGCAAACAACGATGACAATGTTTGGAAAAGTTTATTATCATCATCGTCATCATGAGATACTTATAGACAGAGCTTTAAAGGAATTTAATTTAAAAATTAGAATATTTTTTAATCTGTTATTTTAAATTTATAAATCGGACGACTTTGTATTGGACGGATTTTTAATATCTGCTCTCGAAATCGGTCTTAATTGGACAAATTTTTGGTATTTAAAAAAATGTAATTTTTCTAAATTTAATTTTGTTTTCTCTGCACAGAATAAATGTAAACTTGGTTTAAATTACGGAAATGCTTGAATTAGAAATTTAAAAGATTGCTAGATTTGTAATAAATATTTAATTAAACAATTTATTGAAAATAAAAATTTGCATTGCTTTCTTTAGATTTTTTGTGTTTACTCCGTTTATGAACATGTATGAACTCATTCATGCTCATATATGAAGTAATTCGAGGTCATACATGCCCAATGGGCATTGCCCATTTACCACACACACAGAAATAAAGTACCAACCGAATTTAAAAGTGTATATTAATGGTAACAACTTATAAATTCAGTTAGTACAACGATATTTACATTATATTTCTGAATATTTAGGGTGTTGCAACTAAAATATAGTTGAATTAACCGAACTTTGTTGTGAAAACTAATGTTAAGTGGTGCCAACCGTCTGAAATTCGTAATAACTGAATTTGAGTAGCAGTAACCGAATTTCAGTTGGCAAATATAGGATTCATATATGTTCATAAGGGTTCATATGTATACATATATATATGATATATATGATCATATTTATAAATATTACCTCAATTTTCATGAATGTAACATTTATGGAAATGAATGTACATGTATGATTATATATGTAAATATTACCTCAATTTTAGTTAATGCACACAGATGAACATATTTTGATTCCTCATATGAACATATGAAGACGTATGAATCATGTATGGATGCATGCAGGTGGACATGTATGAAGCATGTGTGTTCATGTATGGATCCATATACAGTAGAAACTCGATTCTTGCACGTAATGAAAACCGGGCTCGGTGAAAGTTTCGAGGTTGTCGCAAGTACCGAGCATTAATTTCCCATACAAAATGAAAGGCACATACATCTGTTTAGAATCTAAGTTTAATATTTCAATTCAAAACACTTAAGTTCAACGCATTCGTATAACAGTAGATACATATTTTATGTGGAATTAAAGAAATTTAAAATTTTTGTTTGTTTTGTACAAAGTCGCTTGTTCAGTACTACACTGCTTCTTAGTTTCTGGAGCATCATAATATCGTCTAATGAAGCATTGTTTTTCTCCGCCCATTCTAAGCAAATATTGAACGCTGATATATATACATAATACAAAAATGTTCCAAGTATCGAGTTCAAAATTTTCGGATGTCGCAAGTACTGAGTGCGTAATGAAAAATATTCCTACGTTGCAAGAATCGAGGTGTGCAAGTATCAAGTATGTGCATGAATCGAATTACTACTGTATGTCTATTTTTAACAGGGTAGTGATTTTTTTTTTATTTTATATTTCGATAGTTTGAACTTTTTTCTAATTTTGCCTAAACACTCGCTGAAATATAAAAGTTACAGCTTGTTAAACAAACTCCTTGCCCTATATTTGACTTTTGTTTTGTAGATTACAAAAAAATAATGTTTAAAATATTTACCTAGTTTGGGAAAATAAAAAGCGAATGTTTTTTTTTTGAATGTTTTATTAATTTTTGAGTTAACTCTCGTACAATTTTAATGCAAATCAAAAAATTAAAAATTCGGCTACGTTAAACAAAAAAACTTATTTTAGAAATGTTGAGGTTAAGAAGAAGAATAAACGTTTTTCTCTAAAAATTATAAACACTATTAATTTTTAAATCAGACTAGACTAGTTTCTGCCTTTTTATGGACAGGCTCATCAGTGATTTTCCATTTAAATTGTATTATTATTTGTGTCTTAAAATTGTCAGATTGTCTCTATATGATAAATTTTTCAAACAACCTGCGGCTGTAAGAATCAAACCTGGGCTCATCTTACATTACAAACGTAACAATACCAAGTCATGACCGTTTAGCGATCACACCCAAGTGTGGCCTCGAATCTAATGCAGCTAAATTGCAGTTTTCTTTCCTATTAGCTTTTTCTGTTATTGTATATTATACTCCGAAGTGACAACACTAACAACACAAATATTCTATTTTTAGATTTTTGTTTATTTTTCTAATCTCCTCCGTCTCCATTTTACATCTTCAACTAAACCTTTGTTTGATTACTTTTTTTTTAATTTTTTGTTGCATATTTGGCTATAAATCCATATTTTGCATTAAAATGAACGTTTTAAGAAAAAATGTTTAATTTTATTAAAATTTTTAGAAAAACAATAAGAAGTCAGAAAAAGACAAACGGATAACCGCTAGCAAGGCACTTTAGTAAGTGGTACAAGTACGGACAGCAAGTGCTTTTCCAATCCCAAAATGATAACTTCATTACACAAAAGGTCCGTCTGTTCAAAAAATGTCGGACAAGCACTCCTACGTTGACAAAATGTTGGTAAAACCATGAAATATGTGGTTTAAAAATTTGTATTTCAAAATAAAATTAACCACTGAGCTAACGGGGCATATAATACTTGATAGCTTAAAGAGTAACTCAATGATAACTGCTGGGTAACAGTTAGCTGCTCAAATATGCCAGCACTAGCATAAGGTTTGATGGGAACAACAAAAAATGTTGAACTTAAAAGAGCTTTCGAAAAAAAAAATCAAGTTTATATGAAAAAATATTAAAAAGTATTATAAATCTCAAAAAAATGTTTGCCTGAAACCGGGATTGAACTCGGAACCTTCTTACTACAAACTTTTTCAAAACAAAGAATCATAATTTTTATAAACTATATGCTTTACCAGTGGTTAGACTTTTGAGCCGTTGGTAATTTCTGACTGGATAGCACATAGTGGTCTCAGCCAATTCTTTGTAAATGATTTTTTCTTTAGAATACTGAAATTATTGTAAAACAAATACTTCCAAAACGCTTTTTGGAAACGCTGGTAAAGCATCTTAAACAAGTGTTGTGCCAGTAGTTTATTTACAATTCCTCGGTTAGCCAGTGGTATACCAGTGCTTGATTTTTTGTACCACTAGTAGTTTCTGACTAGGTATATTTTATAATTTTTTTTTTTCATGAAAATGAATTTATTCAAGTTCAAGGCCATATTCTATATTTCTTTATTAGGATATTGTCCTAACAAATAATCTATAGAGTTTTTTGTTTTCAATTTATTAATTGACTACCTTCAAGAATCTGTTGATGGTTCCATTTCGGGGATTTTCTAGGTCCCCATCATCAGAACAAGTTTAGAAAGCAGTGGCTACCTCATTCACAAACTCAAACACTTATATATCCCATTTGTTAAAACAAATGAGAATTAATAGCCCTAATAATATCTAATAAATGTTTAATGGATTTTTTTAATACTTCATTCGATTTTTTTATTTTGGCGATTTCTTTCAATTTGATTTCATTTCTTTTATTTAAAATTTTTGTGATTTTTTTAAATTTTATTTTTTTTTATGTGGCCCTACATCTGGTATTTGGGCTACATAAAAAAAAACTAACAATGGAGTCTCCCGATGGGTTCTCTCCGATGTTAATGAAATTTGAATATGTGATAAAGAAAAAAAAAAATAACGGACCAGTATTTTTTTTAGCCTCATGTTTAAGGGTTAATAGATGCGGCCAAAGTAAATATATTTTTGTTGGCAAACATGTCTAAAACTATGTATGTACTCGGGAAAATAAAAATGTTGATACATACCAATATTGGCTATGTAGCGTTTTAGGGTTGGCATTTATTGGAAATATTTAAAATATTGATTAATTAACTCTTAGAAAAAGTCGCATAAAAGCCGAACAATTACGAATGTCGGAATTTCAGACACCCCGATTAAATTTAATAGGCATTAATATCCATACTTTTTTTTTGCTTAATCCAATTATAATTCTTTACCATCACGCCAGTTTTAATATCACTTAAAACACATTTTTAATAACAAAAATGCTTGAAAGTTATCGTTCATATTTCGTATACCAGTTTATGCGTCTCCAAAAGCTCTTTTATTTGGTACCCCATTTGTCTAAAATTTCTCTGAATAGTGTAATTTGTTAACAACATAGATTGGGCCGCAAAAAAAAAATACGTGACCCTTGTTTTTTATTTTATCACATATCTAAATTTCATTAAGATCGGAGAGAACCCTTCAATGGTGCAGTTTAGTGAATATGAAAACGTAATAAACGTTATTACTTTTCTCACTACCAGTAATGACACCAGCTTAGTCTCTGTATTACTTTAACACTATTTTTTATCATTATTTTAAATATAAAGTAATGATCTCAAAATTTTTGGAAAATTTATTTTGGGCTCAATTTTTTTAACTCTGTATAACATACATATGGAACATATATACACTGAGCAGCATAAGTGTATCACAAACCAACAACTATCACTTTAACAACCTATAATTTCTATAAATTTTACTCAAATACAATCAAATTTTTCATATTATGTTTGTACAAGTGTCTTCTCGGTTTCAGAATGGTTTTATTAAGATCTGCTCACAACAACAAATACACGAAGGCATAATGTAAATAAATCGAAATGATACAGTTTTGCACCCACTATTTATTTTTATATTTTTAAAACAATAATATATTTTTAATAACTGGTCCAGTAACCCTTTGCCTTCTTAAGCTCCTGGATGCTATTAGGTAGACTTTGTGTGTACCTCTGCATAAATTCTGGAGGAATCGCCTCCCACACTTCCTTCGTCCGCTCCCCCAACTCGTTCACGCCTTTTGGAGGACTGGCATATTTTGCAAGCTGCGATTTGATGTGACTCCACAAATTCTCGATCGGATTCATATCCGGAGATTGTGGAGGCCACGTCATTACATCAAATTTTTGCTTTTTGAGCCAGTCTTTCAGTACATGTGCGGTATGTTTGATGTCATTGTCTTGCTGAAAAATTACTTTTTCAGCAGCAAGACCCATTTTTTCCACTACATCAGGAAGATTTTGTTGCAGGATGGACAAATATTGTTCCTTGAGCATAATTCCATCGATGTTCACCACGGGTCCCACTCCATCTTTGGATATACAACCCCATACCATGATACAGCCACCACCGTGTTTAACGGTTTGGCGTACCTAATTTGGTTGGATTGCATCAGGGTCCTTAGGCCAATACCATGCACTCCCATCGGATTGAAAACGATTAATTTTCGTCTCATCAGACCAAATAACCTTTAGATTATTTAATATTTGTTAGTATAAGCAGTAATACACACATATGTTTAATAACATACCGTATCCCAATCAGCGACAGTCCAGTGCTCGTGTGCTGCAACAAAAAGATGGAGTGGGATCCTTGGTGCGCATCGATGGAATTATGTGCAATGAACAATATTTGTCCATCCTGCAACAAAATCTTCCTGATGTAGTGGAAAAAATGGGTCTTGCTGCTCAAAAAGTAATTTTTCAGCAAGACAATGACCCCAATCATACCGCACATGTATTGAAAGACTGGCTCAAAAAGCAAAAATTTGGTGTGATGACGTGGCCTCCACAATCTACGGATATGAATCCGATTGAGAATTTGTGGAGTCACGTCAAATCGCAGCTTGCAAAATATGCCAATCCTCCAAAAGGCGTGAACGAGTTGTGGGAGTCGATTCCTTCAGAATTTGTGCAGAGGTACTCACAAAGTCTACCTAATCTAAAAATATATTACCAGTTATTAAAAATATATTATTGTTTTAAAAATATAAAAATAAATAGTGGGTGCAAAACTGTATCATTTCGATTTATTTACATTATGCCTTCGTGTATTTGTTGTTGTGAGCAGATCTTAATAAAACCATTCTGAAACCGAGAAGACACTTGTACAAACTTAATATGAAAAATTTGATTGCATTTGAGTAAAATTTATAGAAATTATAGGTTGTTAAAGTGATAGTTGTTGGTTTGTGATACACTTATTCTCCTCAGTGTATATAACTACTTATTGTTTTTATTTTTTGTAAGCTGGAAAGTAATTACATTTTGTGCAAGCAAGTCATTTATGGTTTTATCTATCAAGTATAACATGTCGAGATAGCTGAGATGGTAGAGCGCTTGAGTGATAACCTAGAGCCAAGGTTCGAATACCGTGTACACATTTTATAAAAAAAAATTTTATTAAAAAAATATTTTTTTATTAAAAAAATATTTTATTAAATTTAGTTTTTTTTTTAAATTTATTTTTAGACTCATTATTTTTGTACATACTAGTAAGTATATAGGTAACAACAAATTTTTTGATTTACCGTAAGGTGTTTAGTAATGATATGTCATTATTTTGCGCGACATCCCCATATTAAAATAATGAAATTTGTAATAACAATTGTAAGTACTTGCCATTACCAAATATATACTTATATAACCACTTATATGGTATTGTTTATCTACAATGGGTTATTATATTTGTTTATGGAATCAATTAGTATTATTAAAATTGTGAATAAAATTCCACCGTTTACAAAAATCCGGCTTTGAAAATTCTTTTAGATTTTTGTGTGTTATTCACTTTTTAAATTATCGGAAAATTATACTTTATATTGCATTTTTTAAAATAACACCATAAAACACTGAAAAGCGTGCGCAGTCAAGTTGAAAGTTTTTTAAAATGACAGTTGACAGTTTTGACATATTCATGCACCAACACGAAAAAAATGAAAGGGAACCGACCACCATAGCGAACATTCTCTTATCTACTACGAAATTAAAAACTATATTCAATTAAAATTTTAATAGATATGATTAAACTCTTAATTGAAACTAAATCAATTAAATAGTTACAAATTATTTTAATTGATGCTACAATTTCTTAAATAGGACCGAATTCAATTAAACTTTTAATTGAATTAACAGATATTTTAAATGAAACTTTATTTTAGTTTTTTCTGTGTAAGGACTGAAAAATTTATTTGTATGCAAAAAAATGTACCCTTTAAAAAATGATCTATAATAAAAAGGATACAGGGTTGCCATGATAGTCTGAATTTTAAATTATAATTATTAAAATATTGCATTTTATATTGATTTCTAAAGAAGAAATCATTACTTTATAACATGAGCTATGTGAAAATAAATACACAAGTATGTAAAGAGGGCGAAAAAGAGTTTACGAGGACAATAAAAAAAAAAAAAGCGTAGCTACCGACCAATTTGATTTAAATGCATGTAGAAGCGGAAAACAGTAGGTGTTATTATAAAAGCCTAGGTGACTGAATAATTTTACTTACATGTTGATGATGACGATGTTGAAGATGCGATGATGACATGAATGACTACGTTGAACTCAATTTAAATAATAATTTCCGTTTTTAAGGATAATTAAATGATAAAAACTGTCTATAAAAAGAAAATGATTAACTTTGAAAAATGGAGCCTTTTCACATTGAAATGTAGTGTTAGAGTGTTATAATGGATTTTACAAAATAAAAAACAAACAAGTAAAAATTACATTCGGTCAAACCCGATAATGAGACACCCTGTACCATAGCACGATGAAATTTTTATTCCGGGTCATGGACCAAATTTCCAGATTTTCGGGTGAATCATACTGTGGCTGTTATAAATAAGTAAACACACTAATCATTTTACGTTTGAATAGCGGTAAACATAACGGTTTTTACAATAATTAAATTATTTTCTGTTATACTGTAGTGCAGACTTGGACGACGTCAAATACATTTCACAAACGTTCACTTGTGAAATTTTTCCATATCATTAATAATATCAGATATACGCTCACACTTGTGAGCCTAATCGCTTCCTTGGAAATTTTGTTTTTAATACCAAACATGGGGATTAGTAACAACGTCTAGATATTCAATTACAGGGAAAATTCTCAATTACGTGTAATTGAACATAAAAATGTAATTGGTATGTACTTAAATACACAGATATTGGTATTATGTCCCATGTCTGGTATTGACAAATTTTAAAATTTCCAAGGAAGCGCTTAAGCCCACAAGTGTTAGTGTAGGTCTGAAATTAATAATGATATAGAAAATTTTCACAGGTGAATGAATATGAAATGTAATTGACGTCGCCCAAGTCTGCTGTAGTGCTGATAAATTCGGTTACTTTTCAATACTCAAAACTTCTCGATATTTTTTATTTGGAAACTCGATACTACTCGCAGAGAAAAAATATATTTCCTATAGCCATAAATTGTTGTTTCAATTAAATTATTATTATATCAATCATATTTTACCAATAATATGGTCGCTTTAATCAAAAAAATCTCTCTTTTTTTTGGAGTTATCATATTGTTCTCTTGTCTACAATCATAATATAGTATTTGTTATCATATTTACTCTCTCTAGCAACAGCCATATTATAGCTGCGCCAACTATTAGATGATAAGTCTATTTTTTATGAGCGTCTTCTCGTTTTAATTTCATTCTTGTTTCAGCTTCTGTGAAAAGAAGTTGTGAGAAGCAGTCAGTCCGAATAAATTAAATAATATTAAACAAAACAACATAAAATAAGAAAAGAATCACAGTGGTGTTAATTGTAATGGTGATATTTTTAGTGGAAGAATGAATAATTTGGTAGTCTCAACAAGGTCTACCATGGGAGCCTAGGCAAAAGTTATATTGACACGCATCCCTTAAATGAAGTTATTGTTTATGATACATAAATTAAATAAAAAGTGATAAAATAGGGATTCATTAGAGAGAGACTTCATTATAAACAAGTATCCAGCTATATTAATGATAACAATTTACTAACTGATCGGCAATCTGGTTTTCGTGAAAAACATAGTTGCTTTAACTAATGTTGCGGAAGCAATTCGAAAGGAAGTTGATGGTGGGTTTTTAACTATGCTAGTGTTAGTGTGTTAGATCACTCTAAAGCATTTGACACAGTGGATCACGTTATTTTGAAAGGAAAACTGAAAAAAATTATAAATTTCTCGTCAATATCTGCCAAATGAGGCAATATTTGAGAGAAAGGTCTCCGTGCGTTGAGTCTAAGGCAGGAACTTCTAACTTCCTATTAGATTAGATCAGAAGGCACTATGCACCGCGACCAATGTAGGTCTTTTGTGCTGCCTAAAGTTACCTACAGATTCAAGCTACCTATAAAGCCAATTATCCTATTAGGCAAAATGTTCGCGATGTCGGAAGGCGAAATGAAGCGATCACCTAGAAACCTAAGTCTCCTATCACAAAGCCTGGGACATTCGCAGAGAACATGCTCCGAGGTCTCAGACAACATCTCACAAAACCTGCACATATCCGTGTCCGATTGACCCTTCCTGTGCAGAAGGTATCTGAGATTACAGTGTCCAGTTAAGTACGACGCCAGGGTCCTCAAACCCCAATCCCTTTCAAGCGACAAGAGTCGCCTCAACACCCTACTGGGAAAAGAGAAAAAACTTCCTATTAAAGATCAATACTAATTTTTCACCTAAACTGCTAAGCTTAATTTTGTGTTCTAAATCATATTCGAATTTCAGGGAAATCTAAGTTCCTACCTAAGGAAACCTTCTTTTTGAGAGTTTTTATATTATGTACAAGGTGGCGCAAAAGTAATCCTCCTATCAGAAAATGCTATAAATTTTGCGATTGGCCCCTAATGTCAGTTCTGTTTTGACATTTGTGTAGTAAACACATGCGAAATACACGTTAATAAACAATGTTACGCTACACTGCTCCAGAACGCGGAATATTGGTGACTATTTATTTGACCAATAATCGGTCGGTGACTTTGGCACAACGTGAATTTCGTCGCAGATTTCCTGGCCGTCCAACGCCTACTGGTGAAACACTGCGACGTTTAGCCGCTCGACTCGAAGAGACTGGCACAACTCGAGATGCTGCCAGGCGTGGCAGACCCCGGAGTAGCAAAATTTACGCTTCTGGGGCACTGAAAATCCGCATGTAACCCACGAAGAGCCATTACACCCGCTCAAAGTCACTGCATGGTGTGCTGTTTTCGCTGGAGGAGTCATCGGACCTTTTTTCTTCGAATACGTCGCGGGCCAAACGGTTACTGTGAATGGTGAGCGCTACAGAGCAATGATCAACGAGTTTTTTTTGCCGCAACTTGATGAATTGGGATTGGAAAACATGTGGTTCCAACAGGACGGTGCAATGGCACACACTGCACGTGCCACAACCGATATGCTGAAGGATGCATTTCCGGGGCGCCTAATCTCCCGTTTTGACGATTTGCACTGGCCAGCAAGATCGCCTGATTTGACCGCTCCAGACTTCTTTTTGTGGGGCTTTTTGAAGTCGCGGGTTTATGTCAACAAGCCTCAGACTCTTGCAGCTCTTAAAGACAATATCCGTCAAGAATGTGAGGACCTATCGCCGGAAGTTTTGGCCAAAGTGATGGAAAATGCCATAAAAAGGGCTCAAATGACAATCAACTGTGGCGGCGGCCATTTACATGACATCATATTCTCGACTTGATGTAAAAAAAATTAAAATACAAAATAAAAATAATCCACAAGAAGAATCAAAGTTTTTCATTTTTTTTTTTTTTTAAATTACAGCCAAAAAACATCGGAAGGTTATTTTTGCGCCACCTTGTATATATATTTTGTTATACCTCAATTGTTAACAATTTATTTAACAAATTGTTTACTTAAATGTTTACTCTAAAGGTATTCCTTCATTCTTATCAATTTCGAATTTATTTGTACCAGTCAGTGTGTGAGTAGACACTATGATCAAAAAGTAGACAGAAAATAAACAAATTTTATAGAAAAATTTTCTTTTGAAAGATGAATTTAGTAAAAATGATTCCTCAACGTAATTAAGTTTGAATTTTAACGTCTTTTTCAGACAATTGCAATTAATGCTATAATTAATATGCAATTCTTATTAATTTTTAATTGTGAAAGGCGTGGTAGAGAAGAATGAGTGTATTTTCTAAAAATCATAACTACATTGTAAATTTTCAATTTTCTGAATCAGACTGCGCAGTTTCTGGCTTAGAACCTTCGTCAGTGACCCTGTTTTTTTTGAATAATGTAATATTTGTTATGTTTTTTATGTGTTCAATTGCGTCTATATGAAATTTTGTGTGCAATCACTGACCGTGGTATAGATAAACTGATTTCTAATGCCACATGCACTCGCACTACAGTTTTGTTCAAAATTTTTGAAGAATTAAGTTTTACATTGTCCATTTAATAGAAAAATATTGCTATTGCATCAAGTAAATTTTTAGAGCATAGTGTAAATAGTGTAAGAAATTCAAATTTCACTGCTGTTTAAAATCACGTGAAATCCCAACACATCCGATTTATAGTTTACTACCTTAATTATGGAATTAAAAATTATTTTTGAACATAATGTATAATATGGTGGCAAGTTTTTATTGGCTTTTCGAATCCATAAAACGTTAAAATATATCGTTTAACTGATAACAGTTGAAAATAAATATAGAACATTTAAAAAGTCTACATTTCGAAAGAGTGACTTTCTTAGTCATTCGTTGGAACTTATAGTTAACGTACATACAAAATTTGTATATAAAAAAAAAAAAACTGAAAAAATGCTTTAATTAAAAATAAATTAATTTTTTATTTTTTTGCATAGACATTAAAATAATAAAAACATTACAATAAAATTAAAAAAATTGCGTGTTTGAGTACAAAAATCCCAACAAAATGTATACAAAAGAGTTGATGAATCACATTAGTGATTATTTACGCCGTATTATAGAATTACAAGTGCTGGATATAACTAAAACTAAAGATAGAGGTAAAATAATGGTTTCGGTGTGGTTATTTACATATTTAAAATGGATAAAGTTTACTTTAAAAAAAAAAAGCCTCGGCCTTTTCATTTTGTTATAATTTTGCAGATGTTACACATTTTCTTATATGAGTCATTTAAATATTTGTACACAGAGAGAATTTTAGTTGGACGAGTTTTAATGAAATTTTTCAATAAACTAATGAAGTGTCTTATGAAAACAATTTTTATGAAATGATACACACAGAAAACCGTTTTGTAGTCGCAACCGAATTTTTTACCAACCGAATTTTTGTGGTTCCACGTACTATCACTATTATTAAATTTCAATACTATTGTACTAACCGATATTTATTTACAAATTTCGAATTTTTATTTTATGTTTATGGACTATAATATTCTAAAATTTATTTTATTAATAATTCAATTACTTTACCTCTAGCCTAAAAATACGTTTTTTTTTTTTAATTTCAACCTTGAATACATATTTTCAAGTTTCAAGTTTAAATATTTGTCTAAAAATAGATTTGTATGTACAATATAAATTTGGTTGCTAATCTCAATATTAGAGTTACCAAAACTATAAAAAAATTATATTATTTTAAAATTATTTTATTAATAAAAAATTCTTATCCGCTAACTGGGCTCGAACCGGCGACCTTCTGCTTGCCAGGCAATTACTTTACCTTTAGCCTAAACCCAGTCTGAAATTGTATTTTCCAATTTCAACCTTGAATGTTTTTTGTTTAAAATTTAAATATGTATATCTAATAATAGATTTGTATGTACAACTGAAATTCGCTTGCTGATCTCAATATTTTATAAGAGTTACCAAAAATATAAATAAATGAATATATTATTTCAAAATTATTTTATTAAAAAAAATCCTATGCCGCGAACTGGTCTGGAACCGGTGACCTTCTGCTTGCCCGGCAATTGCTTTACCTCGAGCCTAAACTCAATTTCAATTTGTATTTTTAAATTTCTGCCTTGAATAGTTTTTTTTTCTTTCAAGTTTAAATATTAATGTCTAAAAATAGATTTGTATATACAACAGAAATTGGGTTGCTAATCTTAATATTTTATTAAAATTACCAAAACCATTAAAAAACTTTATATTATTTTAAGATTTTTAACGAAAACTAACATTTTAGATATAGAGATGTTTTGTTGCAGTCGAAACGCATATTCGATTTTAACTGCAAATGTTTTATTCAAGTAATAAAATCTCCGAAAAGTGGTTGGTTGTTGGCATTAAAGGTAATAGAGAAGATAATATTTTTTCAATTTTGACAAGGAAACCCAATAGTTTGAATGATGGGACTGTGTTTTGGTTAATTTTATATATTTTCTGTTTACAATATAGTTTATTTATGCTGATGATGAATTTTAAGTACTTGCAATTAAAATTATTGAATAATGATTAAATTTTGTTGGTGACAATGGAATTCCAACCAATTTATTCTCTGTGTGTATGTTTTTATTAGGCGTATGAAATTTTTAATAAATAAAATGAAAATTTTCATGTGATGTTCGTAGGACAGATCACATCATTCCATCCGATCTCTCTACTATATATACCTCCTACATCCGACCGAAGATGGAATACAACTTCCATAAATGAGCAGGTGCTTCAAAGTCCATTTTGGGGCTTCTGGACCGTGTGCAACGGAGGGCGTTGATTCTTATCAGCGACAGTAGGGTTTCCAACTCTATTGAAGCATTGTCGGAATTTGGGTTGTGTGATATTACCACTATAGATATTATATAGTTACCACGGGCAGTGTTCTGCTGAGATAAGTCGACTCATCCCGAGGGCCCGGGTTTCTATTCATACTACCCGCTTGTCAAGTAGATCTCATACGTTTATTGTCTATAGTCCGGCAAATAGCACAACGCATGAGAGAGAAAATTCGGTTTTCAGTCGCACTAGCCGTATGTGAAATCGGTTCCCTGAGGAGGTCTTAATTGCATCTTATAATGTAAAATTTAAGTCAAATGTCCATAAACACTCCTCCCCTGATCCATTTTCCTGATATCCCAACACAATGCAATGCATTAGTAGGGGGCATCTCCAGAGTGTTGGTTCAACTTTAAAAATATAAATATCAATACAGATAATTCGCTGAGTGTAATTGTTGTTATCAACACTTACATATAAAAGTCAAATGTTTTTAACCCTTTTACTACCGACTTTTTTTTTGTGGATATATTTCTATTCCAACTTCAGATTCTTGTTAGGGGTCCTGAAATTAGAAAGAAAAAGGTTTACATATATGTGTCCTCCTCCTACGTTCCGAAAAATTGGTCCGAAAATCGAATTTTTGAAACTTCTCCGACCATTTTTTCACACTATAACATTCAAATGACCAAAAATGCTGTTTGTTTTTGTTATGGTCATTTGAAGAAGGCTACGTGCCAAAGTTTGAGATTCTAGCCTCGCTAGTGTAGGAGATATACCAAACAGTAGTGTCCGACCGAACTCATTTTTTTCGGCCGAAGCCGAAGCCGAGGCCGAACTTCTTCTATAATATCAATGTTCGGCCGAAACCGAAGCCGAAGCCGAAATTTTTGTTTTAATAAAAAAAAATATAAATTGTTTTTTTAGATCAATAAATTTAAACCAAAAAGTTATTAAACATAAACAAAAATAAAAATTTATAGGTATATTTTTTTAAAAAATCATATTTGGAAAATAGGTGTACTATTTTAAGTACAAAAAAAGAAAAAAATATTTGTACTATATTTTATAGTCAAAGAAAAATAGTTGATCGATTTTTAAGTTGATATAGAAAAACAAACTTAAACTTTAATATTTAATATTTAAAATTAAAAAGTTTGATATTGCAATGACAGAAAAGCAATTTTTCCGCATTCACACCATGTGAATTGCTTCGTCTATCAGAATACAGCTGCCCGGCAGCGCTAAAAAGCTGTTCGCTAGCTACACTAGTTGGTGGGGCTGATAAATATTTTATTGCTACAGCTTTTATATTTGTAAATGGACTTGAATTCCAATACTCAAATATATTTATATTTCTGGGACTTAAAGGCTCCGTAATAAACATTTTAATTTCTTTTTCAATAAAATTTTCATTTGGTTCTGCTACTTCTAAGTCTGGTACTGCATCATGTCTATCCCAAATTGATGAACCTGTTATTCTCTTTTTAGGATTAATTACCACTCGAATTTCTTTTTTTTTTATATTTAATTATATCGCATTAAATTTGATTATTTGCTTATAAGTCTTGTAGGTATATTTCTGGAAAAAAAATTTTTAAACTCTTTTGGCTTTTTAAAATTTTTTCACACACATTGATATTTAAATATCGTTGTTTTTTTTTTTGGTATTCTATCATATTCAACGTTGTGTTTTTTATGTAGTTTTTTGTAAATTCTGAAAAGTAAATATAACCACAGTTGTTATTTATTTGTGCTTTTTGTAAATAATCATAAAAAGTTCGGTAGTTCGGCCAAATTCGGCCAAAATTTGGCCGAACACCGAACTTGGCCGAACTTCACTTTTTGGCCGAACTCCGAAGCCGAGTACTCGGTCGGACACTACCAAACAGCTCTTTTTTTCGAAGATAAAGGTTGATTAAAAAAATTTAACTTTGTTACCAAATATATATATTGCGTTTATGCTAAAATTGATTTTTTTTTTCAATGACCAAGATCATTATTCAAATATTTAAACCAAAACTTAAAGTTTTATTTCATTATTAAATTTTTGACGTTTTTGTTTTTTAAATGTGTTCACTGTAGTGTACAAGGGTACTTAATGAAAGGGTTAATGTTTTTGCAACTAAAAAAAATTGTAAAAATTCAAATTATTTTAGTTCTTTTTACCTTGGCCATTTCAAAGTTAAATATTTGTTCTTTGTCTAACGAAATATTTTACTACCACACCTATTTTCTTTTAATATCAATTACATTTGAATTGTACATTTGCAATTGTTGCTTTTATCAGTCAACAATGAATTGTGTACTACTTGTAAATTCTCAGAACTCCATTGAAAATGTGCGCAATTTATATTATTATTTGCAATAATATTTATGATATGAAAATCTTTTTTTATATTTATTTTTCTTTGGTATTTGATTTAGAATTAAACGCTATTTAGAACAATTTGTAAAATATCAAATTGTTTCGAAGCGAATTGTGTAATCAACACACACTCAAAATAATACTTCAAAAGAAATAACTGAAAAATCATTTAATTTAACTAAAAAAAACTACACTATGCATTTCTTGTCAATTGAATCACTCCATTAAAGTAAGAGATCTAAATGTTTTTCTATGGCAATTTAAATTTATTAATCTAACAGAAATTTTATTGTTTTAATCTAATCTTAAACCGACTTATTTACAAGAAAAGTCTTCTATTTTGGAACACAGAGAGTTTTAATGAAATCTTTTCACAAAACTGATGAAGTTTTCTTCACAATGTGAATAAAACTTTCTTAAACTTTATGAAAAAGCTTCATAGTTTTAATGAAACTATTTTTAATGAAAGTTTTTCATTAGTCATTAAATAAAATGAAATCATTAAATTTTATGAAAAACTGCATTCATTTAATGAAAATTTTCAATGGACGAGTTTCATTGACACTTCATAGATTTAATTCAAAAAGTAATTGATATCATGCAGAGATTTCTCTCACAAGGGAATACCCCTAACTCTTACACGCCGATTTGAAAGAAATTCGGATATGTTTTAGAGATTAAAAATGTGGGATATACGGTTTTTTTTATGTGCCAACTCGAAGGTTTAAGGGTTGAAAAAGTGGGATAAAAAATAACCAATTTTTTTGCATTTTTTCGATATTTTTTCTTAAGGAAGTAAAAGTAAATGTGATATCGATGGAAAGAAATTTTAGTGACGCTTCCGCCGATATGTTGCTTTTGTAAAATTTAATGTTGTTGCTGTAAAAATGTACTAATTTGAATGTACTTTATATGGGGATGTATACTGCTATCATGACCAAATTCACATATGATAATCTTTATTTTTTCGCTAGTTTAGGAGATATACCAAACGGATCTTTTTTCGAAGATAAAGGTTGACTAAAAAATTGGACTTTGTTACCAAATATCGGTGTTATATTGCGCTGATGAATAGTTTATGCTAAAATTGATTTTTTTCAATGACCAAGATCCAAATTCAAATATTTAAACCAAAACTTAAAGTTTTATTTCATTATTAAATTTTTGACTTTTTCTTTTTTTTTTAATGTGTTCACTGTAGTGTACTGTAGGGCACTTAGTGAAAGGGTTAATGTTTTTGCAACTAAAAAAATTTGTAAAAATTCAAATTATTTTAGTTCTTTTTTACCTTGGCCATTTCAAAGTTAAATATTTGTTCTTTGTCTAACGAAATATTTGACTACCACACCTATTTTCTTTTAATATCAATTACATTTGAATTGTTCATTTGCAATTGTTGCTTTTATCAGTCAACAATGAATTGTGTACTACTTGGAAATTCTCAGAACTCCATTGAAAATGTGCGCAATTTATATTATTATTTGCAATAATATTTATGATATGAAAATCTTTTTTTATATTTATTTTTCTTTGGAATTAACGTTCAATTGAGTTATAATTAAACGCTATTTAGAACAATTTCTAAAATATAAAATTGTTTCGAAGCGAATTGTGTGATCAACACACACTCAAAATAATACTTCAAAAGAAATAACTGAAAAATCATTTAATTTAACTAAAAAAAACTACACTGTGAATTTCTTATCAATTGAATCACTCCATTAAAGTAAGAAATCTAAATTTTTTTCTATGGGAATTTAAATTTATTATTTTAACAGAAATTTTTTTGTTTTAATCTATTCTAAAAACGACTTATTTACAAGAAAAAGTCACACAGAGAGAATTTTTTGGACTAGTTTTAATGAAATCTTTTCACTAAACTGATGAAGTTTTCTTCACAATGTGCATAAAACTTTCTTAAACTTTATGAAAAAGCTTTATAGTTTTAATGGAACTATTTTTAATGAAAGTTTTTCATTAGTCGTTAAATAAAATGAAATGGTTCATTAAATTTTATGAAAAACTGCATTAATTTAATGAAAATTTTTAATGGACGAGTTTCATTGACACTTCATAGATTTAGTTCAAAAAGTAATTGATATCATGCAGAGATTTCTCTCACAAGGGAATACCCCTAACTCTTACACGCCGATTTGAAAGAAATTCGGATATGTTTTAGAGATTAAAAATGTGGGATATACGGTTTTTTTTATGTGCCAACTCGAAGGTTTAAGGGTTGAAAAAGTGGGATAAAAAATAACCCATTTTTTTTGCATTTTTTCGATATTTTTTCTTAAGGAAGTAAAAGTAAATGTGATATCGATGGAAAGAAATTTTAGTGACGCTTCCGCCGATATGTTGCTTTTGTAAAATTTAATGTTGTTGCTGTAAAAATGTACTAATTTGAATGTACTTTATATGGGGATGTATACTGCTATCATGACCAAATTCACATATGATAATCTTTATTTAGTTTTAGTGGACACGATTTTTTCTTTTTCCAATATTCGGACTCTCTCTCGAATTTTATCGTTGTTTTCTTGAGGTACCATTTTTGCTGCATTTTGATCAAAACATAGGCAATATGCATATCGAACTTCATATTTTTTAGACTACTTCAAACACGATAAATTTCAGTTTTTATTTCGTAAATTTAAGAAATGCTCCCATACAAAAAGTACACTGTGAGAATTATTTTTACTTCATAGCTTTAATAAAAATTGTCACTGGAACGCGTCCATTGAAACTTTTCATGGAATCTATGAAACAAGTTTCATTAAAGTCAATGTTTATGAAATGTTTATAGAATTATTGAAAATCTTTATAAAACTAATGAATCGACAATGAAGCGTTTATAGAATTTATGAAACAGTTTCATAAAATTTTATAATATTAAAAAGTTTCCTTGAATTAATAAAACTCTTCATGAATGTCTTAAAAAGGCATTAGAACTAAGCAAATGTACCGCTTTATATGATTTTTTAAACAATTTCATTGAAATCCAAAATTAAGAAAAGGCTACATTGAAAATATTTATAAAATATGTCGAACACTTGAGAATTTAATCTTAAAACTTAAGTTTGAAATTTATGAAAATTAATGAAAATATGAAATTTTTTGAAAAAGTAAAAAAATTAAGTCTTTGAAATAATTTTATAGCTCTATGAAGAAATAGTTTATGAAATCGAATGAAATTAAATTTTATGAAAAATAGCTTATGAAAAATTTCTTAACATTAATAAAATTTCTTGGATATAATGAAATTCTTCATTGAATCTACGAAAAAAAATTCTATGAAATTATTTTATTAATATCATGAAGGATAATTCTTTCAGTCTATCAAAAAAAAAATCAGTTTTTCAGAAAAAAATCAGTTTTTTGGTAAAAAAAAAAAAAATATTTATATGTCAAGGTCTACTTATTTTTACTTCATAATGTGTATTTTTAACAATATTTTGTCGTTAAAAACAAAGGACTATGTACTTTAAAACTACTAAACATACACACAGAGAAATAAAGTGCCAACAGAATTGAAAAGTGTGCATTAATGGTAACAACTTATAAGTTCGGGCGCCCCGGTAGGCTAGTTGGTAGCGTGCTGGCTTATCAGTGCGGGGGTCGTGGGTTCGATTCCCACCAGAGGCACTTTTCTGTTTTCGCTACAACGCGCCGAAGGCCAAAGTAGCTAGTGCTCGGTTAGGGTAATATTATATAATTTGTAATTATATGATTATTAATTAATAAAAAAAAAAAAAAACTTATAAATTCAGTTAGTACAACGATATTTACATTAGGTTTCTAAATATTTTACGTTATGCAACTAAAATTAGGTTGAATTAACCGAAATTTGGTGTGAAAGCTAATGTAAAGTTTTTTTTTTTTTTTTTTTTTTTTTTATAATTTAACCAATACTCAGGGGATGCCCCCTACTCATGCAGTGCATTGTATTGATCAGGAAAATAAGGTATGGGAAGGAGGAAAGAGGGAGTAGTGTTTGTGGATATTTGATTTAAATTTTTCTAAATTGTAAGTAACAGGGAAGACTTCTGCGGGAAGTTTGTTCCACATACGAATCGTTCGACTAAAAAACGAATTTTCTCTGTAATGCGTTGTGCGAAACACAGGACAATCAACTACAAACGGATGTGCTCTACTAGATAAGCGAGTATTACGAATAAAAACTCGGGCTCGTGGAATAAGTTCACTTATCTCAGATGAGCATATCCCATGGTAATATCGATAGAAAAGTGTCACACAACCCACATTCCGACGATGCTCCAATGAATCAATATAGTTGGATACACTACTGTCATTGATAAGCTTCACCGCCCTCCCTTTTTTCTGTGTGTATAAGTAAAACCCAGTCTACTCACTTTTGTTGAAAATTTTAAAGGCTGTCAATTAAAAATTAGTAGTATCAAATAAATATTTGCTCAAATTCGGAACTTGCTTGACATTTTTTTATACTATCGGAAGAAAAATAAAGAGAACGGGTTGAGTATCTAAGAGTAGTATAGAGGGACTCTGGTTTAATCTGCTCTAACTCGTTTCTCGTTAAAGTTTCTCGTATTAAATATTATACCTTCTAGATAATTGTTTTAAAATCATACAGTCTACAGAAAAGCAAAAACGCTTTTTATCGCGAATTTTTCAAAAATTACATTTTTGATTTTTCTTAAAAAAATTGTATTGTACAACATATCCTAAATTTAGAGTGGGTCGAAAAGTATTTAGATTTTAAAGTGCTTTAAAGCAAAACAAAAATGTTATTAATTTTTTTTATCCGCAAAGTTTGTTTGAAATTTATCCAGCAAATCGATGAGGTCTACTTACCTACCCTTGTACACTACAGTGTACACATTTAAATAATATTAAAAATATAGTAATAAAATAAAATTTAAGAGTTTTGTTTAAATATGTGCACTAGGGTGGGGCGATTAGTATGGAAGGAAAAAAATCTTAATGGGCGGCTCGCGTTTCTGATTCCTGGGATTGTACTGAGCAAAAAAGTCCACTAGACCATACGCCTACTGTGAAAATCGAGCTTCCAGATTTTGACTTTACGGCAAAAAAGCCCTATTTTGAAATTAAAAATTAACCCCTTAAACCCCACCCACAAATATGATTGTGGGTGGGGTTTAATCTGCTAGAGAATCTTCCAAAGAAGAGATTGATACCATAATCTTAGATAAGCTGCTCCTACTTCCTGAGATATGTCCATCCCACACATTTTTACGGATAAAAAGTCATAATCTGGAGCTCGATTTTCACCGTAGACGTATGGTCTAGTGTACTTTTATGCTTAGTACAATCCCAAGAATCAGAAACGCGAAGCGCCCATTAAGATGTTCAAATCGCCCTACCCTAATGTGCACTAGGATATTTATCATTGAAAACAAATCATTATATGCACAAATTGTTCATCAGGGCAATATAGTCGCGATTTTTGTTTACAAACTACTATTTGTGTAATCAGGCTTTATCTCCGAAAAAAGAGGCGTTTGGCTAGAATCTCGAAATTTGGCACGTATGTATTTTCATTTAATGACCAGAACAAAATAAAATAAAGCATTTTTGGTTCTTCGAATGTTTTAGTGGTAAAAATGGGCTAAGAAATTTCAAAAATTAATTTTTTTGCTGGTAGGAGGGGTAGGGGCCATATATATAAACCTTTTTCTTTCTAATTTAAAGACCCCTAGCAATAATCCGAAGTCAAAATAGAAATATATCCACAAACAAAAAGTCGGTAGTGAAATGTTTAATAAACTTCTAAATAAAAAAAAAAATATCTCAAAACAAAACCAACAAATAAATTGTTATAGCGAAGACACAGCTCGTTAAGTTTTAGATACTATTACAATAAACATAAACAGTTTATGTATTTTTTTTTATTTGTTTCTCCTTTTCTTTCACTTGTGTTTATTATTGACCATTTTTTTGTTCGTTTTATGTGAATTTGAATTGATTTGATTTGAATTTTAACCCAGTTCTACTTTATGCATGCATAATAGGGATATAACTTTTTGCAATTTTTGAAAATATCAATTCCTCCAACTCATATTCGGGTAGTGCATAAAAACTGCTAAGAAATGTAATATTACTTTGTTTTCATGCACCAAACGAGTTGAAACTTTTAGTTTAAATATATATTTTTTTAATTAAAAAATACCAATTTTGCTTCAATTTACTTGGTTTTTTGAAAAATTTTTCTATTTTTTTTTTTAAACTAAATCATTTCCCACCAGTTTGACATAACAGTTTGAATAAATCGCGATTTTAACGCGTTATTTAGCAAAAGACAAATTTTACTTAATTTTAGTCATTTAAATTTTATTGTACCAAAAGCTTATTCGCTTTTAGCATTTATTCGACGTAATTTGGATAAATGTTTTGATCACATAACGAAGAAAGTTGTGTATACTTCATTTGTTAGATCTTGATTGGAATATTCTTCATTTATTTGGAGTCCTAATGCTGGTCTTCATATTGGTCGTATTGAGAGAATTCAAAGAAAGTTTGTCAAGTTTGCCCTACCATGTTTTAACTATCCAAATCATTTAAACATTCCTTCTTTTTCTAGCCCTTCTCACACAGATAAATGTGAATTTATTTCTTTAAAAACTCTGGAAACTCGTCGTATTATTCCTAGTTTAACTTTTTTACATGGCATTATTTGTGGTGTTATTGATTCTCCTGAGCTATTAGAGTTAATTTCAAACATTTCCCGGTTTTCTGTTTTTTGCGCTTTTTCACATTTCTTCCAAAGGAAGTACCCAGGAAGAAAAATACAATCGGTACAGTGTTGGTATAGCGTCGGCGACGGTCGGTTATGCGTCGGCAGAACGTGGAGTTAACAATCTGGACAGTATTGTACTGTTATCCGATGGATAACAGTGGCAAACCATTGGTTCAAGCGAACTTGACACCGTTGTCATAACGTTGGTAATTGAAAAAGAGTAGTGCTTTTAAAATGTCTTAAATTTAATTAATTTTGAGAAACGTGTATAGTAAAACGCATTTAAAAAGCAGCAATCCAGTTCGGTCTAAGTCTTTTGTGTAGGGTTGCCATATTTGAAAAGTGAAAAAGAAGTACATTGATGAAAAAAAAACAGTACTTTTCAAAAAAAAACAGTACATTTTTGTATTTATTGTTAATATAACTTTTACTTCAATACATCACATATTTACTTAAAATAAGTTAATACACTGAACCAAATAGCGTAGGTAAAATCAACAAAAAATTTTTTGTAGATCAAGTTTGTTATAATTTTTATTAAAAATAAAAATTATGTTTTTTTCGACCTTTAATTGTGCAATGAAAATGAAAATTATTCAAGTTCGAGGCCATACTCTATATTTCTTCATTAGGATATTGTCCTAACAAATAATCTATAGAGTTTTTTGTTTTCAAATTTATTATTTGACCCTTTCAGGAATGTGTTGATAGATCTATTTCGGGAATTTTCTAGGTTCCCATCATCAGAACACGTTTTGAAAGCGGTAACAATCCCATGCCAAACATCAAACATACATATGAACTAGTTTACTCACTACATGAGAACTAATATACATATGAGTTTGAAGTTAAAGATTATAACCATTGATCAAAAATAAATTGAAAACTTGTTTGATGTGCAAGATCCACCTCTGGTGGATATTCAATACACGTTTTTTTTGTTTCTCTCTCCTTTTTATATTTTGTTTACTTTGTAAGTAACCTGTTTTGCTTACAAAGTAAACAAAATATAAAAAGGAGAGAGAAACAAAAAAAACGTGTATTGAATATCCACCAGAGGTGGATCTTGCACATCAAACAAGTTTTCAATTTATTTTTGATCAATGGTTATAATCTTTAACTTCAAACTCATATGTATATTAGTTCTCATGTAGTGAGTAAACTAGTTCATATGTATGTTTGATGTTTGGCATGGGATTGTTACCGCTTTCAAAACGTGTTCTGATGATGGGAACCTAGAAAATTCCCGAAATAGATCTATCAACACATTCCTGAAAGGGTCAAATAATAAATTTGAAAACAAAAAACTCTATAGATTATTTGTTAGGACAATATCCTAATGAAGAAATATAGAGTATGGCCTCGAACTTGAATAATTTTCATTTTCATTTTTTGTAGATCTTTAACAAAATTTTGTCAATTTTTTTTTTAAGATTTAACAAATTTTATTCAAAGCAACAAAATTTCGTCAAGTTTACATTCTCTAAAGAAGTAAAATGGACTAAATTTCATTAAATTGACTAAATTTCTTCAAATTGGCTAAAATTATTAGTTTGGACGCCATAACTTTTTGCATTGGGCAGTGTCATGAAAAAAAATTTTATTTACAAACATCCATTGCTTGAAAAGTAAACAAACAAAACTTATATATGTACAAAGAAACGAAGTGGAATTAATACAGGGAGATTCAAAAAATTTATATAAAAAACTATTGTACACACAAAAAAACATGGTTAAAAAAATATATATTCGTTGTACACGCAAAAAAACTTGTTTATATAAAAATTTGTAAAATATACAAAAAAACAGTACAGAAACAGTACAAATCCAAAAAAACAGTACTTTTGAGTACTGTTTTAGGTGTTGTGAATAAAACAGTACATTTTTCAAACAACAGTACATGTACTGTTTAAAACAGTACGAATGGCACCCCTACTTTTGTGTCATATTTAAATGTGCGAAATATAATAAAATATTAAAAAAGAGAATGTTTGTAGCTCGTTGTAGTATTTGTAAAAACAATATTGACAATATTTCGAGTGGTCTTGCAAGACACATGCTTTGCACACCAAACAAATTTTTCTGGTGCAATATTTGTTGTACCTTTGGTATTTTCTAAAGGGGCCAATACACGACACCAGCATGAATGCACAATCAAGTGATTGTGTGATTGAGCTTTTGAGCTTTTGAGCATACACCACACCATCATGCTGGTACAGTTTTCATTTCTTTACAAAAAGTGTGTAGAAAAGGTCGTCATGGATACTACTTTGTCTCTGTTGGCATCTGGATCAAATTCTTTTAACATTGGCTTTTTAAATCACAATTGCAATATTCTGAACTTTTAATTTTCCATAAACACGGCATTGACTTGTATAAATCGAGGAATTCTCCCCAAAATAATTTTTCTTTTGCATTCATGTTCTTGTTTACTGCTTGAAAACTTTTAAAAACTGAGCTAATTTCAGCACACTCGATACATGCATGCTGGTACAATCATAAAAATATCAAACTGTTTTAGATTTTGCTCAATCGGCATGTGCAATCGCACCACAACCCCACACACGGTCAATCGGCATGCACAATCACTTGATTGCGCATGCATGCTGGTGAAAAGTACTTGAAATGTACATCACCAGTAGCATGTCCAAGCATGCTCAACTTTTCGTGGTATTTGAAAAAACACATAAATTTTGAGGGGTTTTGTACTAGGAAGTATTGTCGGTTCAGGGCCAAACTCACATATATTATTCTTTACAAAGTTTTAGTCGATACATATTTTTGCGTTTTTCGATATTTGAGTTTGGATTTTAGATGAATTTTCCTGAATCACTATATTTTGCCACAGGGTGGCAACTCTATGGAAAAAACATAGGCAACATGTAAAAATAATTTTCAAATATCTCAGTTCTGAGACATGCTTCAAAATTTTGTGAAATGTGTATAGTATTATAAATGTATATAGTATTATATATCGTTGGAAAGCCTTTTGAAATTCACGTAATAAAATCGGCCTTATAACCCGGCAAACGTTGCTTTGCCTTCAAATTTTAATTGCAATTAATTCTTAAAATCAAGAAAATTTTTGTACGCAAATATATAATTAAAAAAATAAATTCACATTAGTAAATCATTTTAAAATTTGTAATTTCATGGGAAGCCCAACGCCTCTTTGTCCTTCTATCGCCTTAATTCTAGGACTATGAGGAACGCTAAAACAATTTTTGAACAACATTATTAAATAACCTTTCAAAAAGGCTTGAATGTGATGATATATTTTAATGCTTATTTGTTTTTTGCTTTTGGTACCACGCCCATTTATCCCATTCCGCCCATTTTCAGTTCGACTACTAATATTTGTAATTGATGGACTCGTACAAAATTTGAAGGCTATATAGCTAATATAGAACCCTAGATATTTAATATTAATATTAATTTTGTATATGAGCTAAATAATCACTTTGTATGGGAGCTGCCACGCCCACTGGTATGATCCCGCCCAATTTTCCCATGACTATTCATAATATAATCAATGTGCACAAATTTCTAAGATATATGATATTACATATTTACTTTGTATGGGAGCTGACACGCCCACTGGTCCGATCACGCCCATTTTTCCCATGACTATTCACATTAACAAATAATCAACGTGCACAAATTTCTAAGACTATGGCTATTATAGTACTGTAGATATATGATATTAAATATTTACTTTGTATGGGAGCTGACACGCCCACTGGTCCGATCACGCCCATTTTTAGATGTTGGCCGATTCTCAGACCTACTCAATATGCTCACAAAATTTCATGAGAATCGGTCAAACCGTTTCGGAGGACTACGGGAACGAACATTGTGACACGAGAATTTTATATATGTATAAGATATAAAAAAAAAAAACAAAAAATCTGTAAATCTGCTCAAGGCTAAGAAACAGAAATCGGTTTCATTTTTGACCGCACTTTTTAACACCTAAATGTGAGATTGCACTGCAACGCAAAAAAAGAATAATCAAAATTTAAGCATTTCCGAAGGTTTTTTCTTCGAATCGACTTAAAAACTGTTTTTATTATCAGTACAAAATTGTTTTTTAAAGTGTTCTGTTTTGGAAGCTTGCACCCAAAAAGAAGTTGTACCCCTAATGCTTAAGTATTTAGCACATTTTTGTTTTGTTCACAGTTTTTTTATATCATTATTGGTTTTTTTGTTGCTTTAGAGAAACATAGGAACGAAAGAACTACTTGAGAAGATGAATGTCTGAAAAAAAACTTGTTTCAGTATTTTTTTCTTCATAGAATGTGTAAATGGAATAAATAAGTAAAAGTGTATCGCACTTATACTACATTGGAGTGACTTACTAAACTTCTTAGGTTCAAGCGACAATGGATCAATTTGATAGAACTTTAAGTGGAATGATTTGCTTAGTTTTATGTGTCATGAGCTTAAAAGCCCGATACTTCATTACCGGTAGTTTTATATATCGGAATATATTAGGATTTATTTTTTTAAAATTTTTTTAAATGGATGTTTTGTGATTTCAAGTTTCAGATCTCTACCTTAAAGAAATTGCATAGGTCATTAAAGGTGGAACTTCTTTCTTTAAACATCATTTATAACAAGATTTCATAAAAACTAAAAAGGTATATTTAATGAATGACCCATACCTCAAAAAAAAAATCATATATTAAATTTCAGACTTTTAGCTGAAATCGTTTTAGCAGGGCCTTAAGAGAAGTCTTTTTCGTCCCATTCTGAAAAAATTTTGTAAGATCCAGTTTTACCGGATGCCTACACTATATTAAAAGCTCCTAGATCCATCGGTTTATGCTGTGTGAATAAGACGGCTGAGCAATCTTTAGAACAAATTTTAATATCATTACTTTATCGGTATTGGCAGGCCGTTTAGGGAGGGACTTCCCCAAATAAACCATTATTTTACGCCGTTCATTTAAAAATTTTTAAAATATAGAAAATCAGAGAATATAATAAATTTTACAAATTTATAGGTTTCTAACTTAAATGTCATACTTTCACACCTCCCAGCAGGAATTTGCAAACACTCCACTCCGTTCAAGAAAAATAAACTAATAAAATTTTATTTTTTTGCCTTTGTACAACAATTTATGTTACGTTCCTGATGAAAATTATAAAATAAGCTTAACAGTAATTAAGGACGTATTCCAAGAAATATGTGTTTAAGCTTTTAGCAATAGTGGCCAAAGAGGAGAGTTTTTCACAATATTAACCTTTTTGTTTCAAGATCCTCTCTTAAGTGGTTAAAGAAGGAATAGTTTTAAATACTTTAACCCTCTATTTTTACCATGATCCTGGACATATATTTAAATTTTTCGGCCAAAGGGTTTTGGACAGGCTGCATTGAAAAATCACGTTTGTATAGATGTCTAATCGTGATTAGGTACCCACTTTTCAAATTCAAGTTTATCGTTTTAGTGGTTTAACTAGGCCGTCCAGGGGCAGACTTGTCCTCTTTTTGCCCCTCCGTTCTATGTCCACTCCTTATTAGGAACCTACATACCAAAGTTCCTACATATCAAGGAACCTAGATATCAAGTTCCTAGCATTAGTGGTTTTGACAGGCCGCCAAAGGGGAGTATTTTTACCCTTTTAACCCCAAGCTTACCACGTTCCTGGCTAGAAATCCAAAAAGTACCATTTTAAGGAGTTAGATCATATCCTAATTAACACATATTCAATAATTCAGCTTTATAGCCATAGTGGCTTGGTCAGGCCGCCAGTAGGTGGACTTTTCCCCTTTTTGCCCTCCCCGTTGGCATTTCCAAAGATCCTTTCTTAGCGGACGTCTACGCTCAGTGACGGGTCTCCATGCCAAATTTCAAGTTCCTAACTCCTAGCTCCAGCGGTAAAATTTAAATCACGAATTAAACTAAATATTGGAAAAGAATTTATTATTTTAAAACGCAATAGACTATGTTAAACTCGATTGTTCCGAAATTGGTAATACCCTACAGCATTTGTCTTTATCATAGGGAATGGGCAGTTACAAGTAAAGGTCAAAAGTTCTTGACTCGCCATTCACTTGGAGTGGCCAGGAATGATTCCTTTTGTTGTACTATCAAATCAGTTCACTACTTGCGGCTAAGTAAGTAGGAGCGATCTCTGAAACTTAACTCACAGGGGAGTATTCTGAATGACTCGACTTTAAGTCGGTGTCTCAGGAATAAGAAGGACGACAAAGCTTTTAAAAACTATCTACAGCCTGCCTTGAGGCAGCTGCAAGCCCCAGCACTAGGATTGGGTGCGGAAGCTCGATAAGCTGCTTCACATTAATATTAAGTTATTACAGTAATTAAACGATCTGATCCATTGATGACGAACGTTAGCATGAAAACCCGGACAAGATTGGGAACATGGAATGTAAGAACATTTTCGAAACCATTGCGCCTACCTCATATATTTTTATGTCTAAGCGAAATGATTTGGCCAGATTCAGGTGAGCAAACCACATCGCATGGTTTGGATATACTATACTCCGGAAAACCAGACACCAAAAATAGAATATCGGGCGTGGAGTTTTTGCTCTCTAAGGAGGCACAAATCTTCTTGTTAGCTGGAAGACCTACGCTGACAGGATAATCGCAGCTAAATTTCGTACACTTGCTAGAGTTATCACATGCATCCAATGTTATGATCACACTAAAGTCTCTGATTATGCAGTAAAAGAAGAATTCTATAGTCTCCCCGATCATGCAATTACATCCTCCAAACGTGGTGATATTCTTATCGTGATGGAAGATGTCAATGCACAGGTTGGTTCAAAAAATACTGGCTTGGAAAGTACAATGGGAGTTAATGGGCTGAACTATTACTATTTGTAAATATGTGTACATCTACAAATGCAGCAAGTAAAACGCAGTGCTCGCAGGAACAAACGCGCTTGAACAAGTGGTATTACTCTTAAAGCTCAAGTTGAGCCTAAAACAAACCGTTGTTGTGATTTACATAGACTCTATTAGCAGTTTACACACACAGTGAAATAAAGTGCTAACCGAATTTAAAAGTGTATATTAATGGTAACAACTTATAAATTCAGCTAGTACAAACGATATTTACATTAGATTTATGAATACTTTCCCATTTTGGGTGGTCATATTGCTGCCCCGGGTGGTCTGGAAGGTTCAAAATCAAAACTTAAGCTCGATATTATACCTGTTTCAAATTTCATATCAATCGGACTACTAAGTAAGAAATTGCCGAATTATTTTCAAAAATGTTGTGATATATCCCACTGTACTTTATATAAAGTGTGTTTTTATACAGGTATAGAACTTTAAGTTGGCAACACTTTTTGAACTGGCGGCCATTTTGTCAGCTGCCAAGTGATTTATGTCTAGTTTGGTTTGGCATTTCAACATGAATAGACTGACGCCTGAAAATCGCTTCCAAATTGTGGAAATTAATTTTGAAAATCATGGTTCTGTTCGAAATACGTATCAAGCACTATGTCCATTTTGCGGTCAACATAATCGTCCATCAGAGCAATTAATTCGATTAACTAAAACTGCCGTATTTGGAGTGATGATAATCCTCAAGTGTATGTTGAGACACCGTTACATCCAGAAAAACTGACTGTTTAGTGTGCTTTTTGGGCTGTTGGAATCATTGGTCTGTACTTCTTTAAAAACGATGCTGGTCATAACGTTACAGTCAATGGTGACCGCTATAGAGCCGTGGAGTTATATGGGGACTTTAAGAAACGTTGAAAATGCAGATGACATATGCCTCCTTCCTCATAGCTCTCCGACATGTCCATGAAACTAGAGAAATTATTGGAAATATTAATGAAAGCCGGTTTGAAAGTTAACATCAATAAGACAAAGGTCATGATAATTCGTTCTGAGAATGATAGTCCATTCTGCGAATGATAGTCCGTTATAAGTATGATGGTCCTTTTCTAATAAACAATGAAATTCTGGAGCAGGTAAAATAAATTTGGTATTTTGGTTCGATAATTACTAATACTGGTGGCTCAAGCGCAAACATTTTCAGCCACATAAGAAATGCCACTCATTCATTTGAACGGCTTACTAGCATATGTAAATCATCAATACTCTCGCGCCGTATTAAGATAACACTAATGTTAAATCAACACTGCTATACGGCTGCGAGTCCTGCAATGCAAATTCTGAGGACATCCAATCATAAGAATTGTTTGTCAATAGAAGCCTTCGTAGTATGGCTTCTTCAAAAACCAATATCCATAGACATTCTTAAACGAAAGTAAAATTGGGTGGGAGTTACTACTATTGGGTGGGACATACTAAGGGAATATCAGATATTGTCAGAAATGATATTAAATGGAGCCTGCAAGGAAGCCGTAGACAAGGCCGAGCAGCTCACACATGGCGTAGGCAAATGCAAGTCGAAGCTTGGGTCGAAATCGAAAGTATTGCGATGGACAGATCAGAATGCAGAAAATTTGTTAAGGCCCATGCTTCTTATAGGACCGATGGGAATATATACATATATATATTGTATACCCCCAATAAAGTAAAAGGCTCGCGATTGCAGTTTTGACAAGGGCATAAGATTCTTTAAGGATAAGGTCCTTATCCTTAAGAATAAAAACAAATCATTTACGTGGTCTTGAATCCACAAGTAGTAACACAACGAATAACAATCTTATTCCCTTTTGCCCAGAGGATATAAAATGATGTTATTCATATTACAGACTGATTGCATTTTTGGTTTAATTTCTTTGTTCCAAAGTTCCTAAAATAAATTTAACATGAATATTGTTAATAGCTTTTTGTGTTTTAAATGTTTATTGAAATTTCCCTTGATATTATTTAACCATATCTCACATTTCACTGCATGTATCTGGTTAATAATTTATTTTTTTTTTTCAAATATCTGGCTTCTGAAACTTGTGAGTCATTTAAATGTTTTGTTTATTGTTCATATACATATAATTTTTTTAAATTTGTTTTGCTTCGTTTTCTGGATAATTTTAACTTATGTTCATTTAACTCATTCGAGGCACGTCATAGAACCGCTGGACATTTTTCAATCATACACAAAGCAATTATGTAGGTAAATACGACAGCAATTGTAGTCAAAAACAAATGAAATTTCACTTGAAGAAAGTATGACTAACATTTCATTAAATTCAACTAATATTTGTCATTTGCTTTTACTGTTCAAAAAATTACTAAAAACTGTAGTAAAAATTAACCACATATGTTAGTAAAAATAGACAAACATTTATTTTTTTAAATATCAAAAAACGACTCTAAAAAATTAATGTAAAATCAAAAAACAGTCATTTGATGTGGTTTGTTTTTTTGAAATGAACAACAAGGTTAGTAAAAAATTTAATTTGATCTACAAATTTAAATTGTCTTTCAAAATGACAAAATTTTTTTAGTCTTAAAGTGTCCACTACCTAGTGAAAATATTAGCAACCAAAGATAAAACTTTGGCAAAATATAAATCCTAGACGATTGAAGACATTTTAAAAATTTTTGTTTCGTATAGTTCAGGGTTGCCATATGAAAATTTTAAAAATTGGTCAAAAACCATGATATTTTTCCATGATATTTTTCATATGGCAACCCTGACAATCATATGGCAACCCTGACAATATAATATTTATAAATGTAGTAGTATTTTAATAAAAACCAGCCATTATTTATGTTTTGAGTGAAAAAGGAAAAAATGTTGGAATATTTTAGACTTTGTGTATTTGCAATTTTCATGGTCCGATCAGTCAGAATTTCAAAAATTATATACAATCGATTAACTCGTTTTTAGCAGAGAAATATATTTTCATATTTTCTCATCAACATAACAATCAAAAACATAAAAGATAGTTTTATATTTTAAAATAATTTTATTAACAATTTTTTTTTTTTTTTAAATAATTAATTGGCAGCTCTGGATAACAATTTTCCAACAAAAATTTATTCACGATTGTAGTCAAAATGTTTAATTATTTTAAGGTTTTTGAATCGCTAATTATTGCCGTTTCGAAAAATGAACACTTTGTTGATAATGGGTTAATTGCAAACCAAACAATACATCATACTTGTACACTCAAAAAAAAAGTATGAACTAAAATTAGGTTCAAATCTAACTAAAATTTAGTTTCTAAAATTTTCCTTAAAATAAAAAAAAAAAATTGCTTACGAATAATGCAAAATTATTTCAGTTCAGTTCATATTTATTTTTCATGAACTCAAATATAATAAGCCAATTTCTTTAAGTTTCCTTCTTTGCATTAGGTTAATGTTCTTAAAAAATATTAGTACATTTATTTCTTTTTAGTAGAAAATCTTAAATTTTAAGACGTTAGTTATTAAATTAAAAGTTAAGAAATTTAAAATTGTATGAAAAAACTAAAACCAAATACGCAACTTACTTAAATTAAGTTTAACAATTTTAACTTCTTAAAATTAAGTATAATAACTTCTAAAACATTGTCTATAGGAAGATTAAAATTTTAAACCTATAAAATTCTCATTTGGTTTATAGTTTATATTATATAAGTACTTTAGTTTTGTCAAGTAATAGTTAAGTAATAATGAAAATAATCATATAATTATTTTCGTTAATATTAACTTACAGTGTCCAGTCGTATTTAACTGGACACTGTAATCTCAGATACCATCTGCACAGGAAGGGTCAATCGGACACTGATATGTGCAGGTTTTGTGAGATGGTGTCTGAGACCGAGGAGCATGTTCTCTGCGAATGGCCCAGGCTTTGCGATAGGAGACTTAGGTTTCTAGGTGATCGCTTCATTTCACCTTCCGACATCGCGAACATTTTGCCTAATAATTGGCTTTATAGGTAGCTTGAATCTGTAGGTAACTTTAGGTAGCACAAAAGACCTACATTGGTCGCGGTGCATAGTGCCTTCTGATCTAATCTAAACTTAAGATGTAGATAAAATTGATAACTTGACTGATAGGTGGCAAACCTAAATATTTATACTTTTGAAAGCATTTACCTTTTGAGAATTATCAATTAATAAATAATATTAGAAAAAAATTAAACAGACAAGCAAAACTAATAAAAATATTAAAAAGTTTAGTAACGTCATGATGCTTGCTAGGAAAAGACCCTAACCACGTGTTTGATTACTAAGAAGATAAGAATGGAGCAAAATCGATAATTAATAGGTTTTTGTTAAAGATCTGCCTATTCTGGAGGCTCTAGCTTTTCTAAAACTTATGGTTCTGATGAGATCTTTAGTCAGAACGAAATACTAGTATCAACCTAGCTAGCTTTGAGAGATCTTTAGTCAGAACGAAATACTAGTATCAACCTAGCTAATATGTTTAATTTGCTTTATTTTTGTAAATATACGGAGGTTGGAAGCTAGTTACAAAAAAAAAAAAACTTTTTTGTTGTTTTTTTTTAAGTATACCTACCTATTATCAGTAAAACTTATGAACTGAAAATATGTTAAACTTGCATTAGTACAAGTTAAAGCGTCTTAAAATTTAAGAAAAATTAATTTGATTTTAATAGATTTTTTACTAGATTTAAACAAAATTAATACTTTATTAAAGTCAAAAATATACTAAATTTTCGTAAAGTTTCATAAAATTTAAGACAGAATTTACTAAATTTTTATACAAATTTACATAATTATCTGTATTTAAAAAAACTGCATACTTAATTTGAGTTAAATTTTCTTTGGATCAAAAAATATTTCTAAATATTTTGGTAAACTTTTTTTTGAGTGTATGAAAATACAATAATTGACCTCAACTATCAAATACATAATAAAAAATTTAAACAAAATATTTGGTTGTTTGTATTAATTTTTATCAATTAAATTTAATTTTTTAAGGAAAGAGCAGTGAAAAGATTACTAAGAATTGCAAAGAGTTATAAATTATTAAATAAAAAATCATTTTTAAAATTCGTTAAATTGAAAATGTTTTCCTATTAATTTAAATGAAATTAAATTGCTTTAGGTTAAACAAAGTCAATTAGTTTAAAATTAATTTTTAAATAGTAGATTCAATACAGAAGCTCGAAATTTTAAAGAAAATTTGTTAATAACTTTGTTAATAACATATAAATTTGTTAATAACATCCAATTTTGAAAGGGGAAGTTTTTTATGTATGTAAAACTTAATCCCTTAGAACTAGAGTTTTTTACCTGGGAAATCCCAGGACGAAATTCTCGAGATTTTGCCGATTTGTTACTTCCCGATTCCCTGGATTTATGTTGGAATACCCTGGAATTTTTTTTTTTTTTTATTAATTAATTATTTTATTAATTAATTATCATATAATTACAAATTATATACTATTACCCTAACCGAGCACTAGCTGCTATGGCCTTCGGCGCTTGTAGCGAAAACAGACCAGTGCCTCTGGTGGGAATTGAACCCACGACCCCCGCACTGATAAGCCAGCACGCTACCAACTAGCCTACCGGGGCTCACACCCTGGAATTTAAAAAAACACTAAAACTACTAAAAATTCGTGCAAAAGCAAAAAAAAAAAAATACCCTGGAATTTAAAAAACACTAAAACTATTAAAAAAAATCACAAAATCCTAAAAATGTTTACATTTTTCAACAATCTAAGGAGTGAGCTCGAATAATTTCCGACACAGATTATTACTTATAACTTTCTTTTATGTTTAAAAGTGAAGTTTTTTTAATCAAGTTATCTTTTAAAAAGCCGTCAGATTATGTGTACAAAATATTATCGAAATCTGATCATTACTTTGTTTACAAATGAACTTTGAACAAAAACAGAGGGCAAAAAAAAAGTGTAATTTTTACGAAAAAACGTTTAAATTTCGTACAAAAAATATGCCTAATTGTCCAAAACTCTAAACAATAAAATGATATTAGGATCATTTTTAAATTATTGATGAATGCTAAAAAATAAGTTCCCAATACTGTCACTTTTTTTTTGGAAACGGTTTGTTCCTAACAATTAGGGCACTAAAGATGCCAAAAAAAAAAAACTATTACTCGCTATTTGTTCAAATTCCATTTGTATGCGAAATAATGAGCCGATCGTTTTAATATTTTGCCCACACAGTCTGACAACCTTCTTAAAGGTAACGTGACAAGAAAAAAGTTCAGTGTCGAACACAAAAGCAGTTGTAAGTGACAATTAGTGTCGGGTTTTTTCGATCTCACTCCTTAATTAAACAAAATATTAGACACGTATTTTTTGGGTGCACAATCTTAAGTTTCGGGGTTATAAAAGTTATTAAACTATAGGCATATTGGGTATCAAATGAAAGGTATTTTGAAGACCCATCCACTGGCATATAAGACATGTCCTTGAGTGTTCGAATATTTTTGTTATTTAAAAAACAATTTTATAGATTACCACATTTGTATGGGAATTTGTTGTTGATTTGAGCTCAAATTAACATATCGCTCATTTACTTCAAGACTGTTATAAGTCAAAAAATGCGATTTTTGAGTTATTGATGCAGATTAATTTGTTATATCATGCTTTATATTGTGTAAAAATATTAATATCATGTATACTTTTCGAGATCGAGGATAATATATTTTATTTTTTCGTTAAAGTGGGTACAACGAGTACATACTTCATAGAGAAACTGAGCTATTCACGGGTTTCTCGATAATTAGCGAATTCGCACACAACTCTCACTAAGATAAAAATACATTAAAACCCCCTATTTATAAAAAAACGTGACCAAATAAATAAAGAAAGGGTCAAGCGAGGCCGATATGGATTGAAAACTTTAAACTCGTTTTCTACAAAATCGTGTTTTTTGAGCTATGTCAGTCTTACAGTAAATGAGCGATATAATAATGCTTATTTAATTTAACCTAGGGGGTACCTGGGCTTTTTTTAATTTTCTTAATGTTCGGCTTTAACACGACTTTTTCGGAAGAGCTTTTATAATAAATATTTTAAATATTTCAACAAATTTTTTCTTTTCTTTAGTACTCTTAAACTGCGTCCAAAAAAATCAGAATTTCTTAAATTTTAAAGATGTTATCATAGACTGAAAACATATAAAATCAACCATTCGATTTCCTCCAACCCTTCTGATTTCAACCAATTTTGGTATCATAAAACTATAACCTTGTCCAAATGTAGGACAGCTAATCCCAGCGGATCTTGAAACATCGCGAAATATTCGAAAAATTTTTAAAAAGTAGTCGTACATAATATGCCATAACTTTTTAACGGCTTAAGCTGCGGAAGTCATTGATAATTCATTTCAAAGCTACTTAAATTGTGGTTTTAGAAGAGCACACAAATTATTCACTTCTCCGCATTGTTTTCAAAAACCGCGCTTTAAAAAGCTGTATTTCAAAAAACTGTTTTTTTTTAAATTAAAAAATAAAAAATATGTTAAATTACTACCCTATGCCGTATCAAAATCCCTATGTGGAGCTCTTATGGTATATATAGTAATGAATACAAATGTAAACAATTTTAACTAAAAAGCTGATAACTCAGAAACATGCAAATGAGTACCACATAGGGATTTGGTAACGGTATAGAAGAATAATTTATAATTAACATATATTTATTTAAAAATTTCGGAAAATCAGAACACAGAAATACAGCGGATTGAACCACGGATTTTGAAAAACAAAATGCATTTTACCGTCAAGAACTTCAATTAAAGAAGTTAAAGAAGGATTTTTGGCGAAAAATATATCTGAAAGCTCAGAACACACAATAATGGCTGCATTTCTAAAATGTTTAGCTCCCATCAACGTCGAAAAGATCTCTTCATAGTTTAAACTCTTTTTAATTGTTACATTTGAACAAAATTGCAATTCTGAATTTTTGTATTGCAATTCTGAATTTTTTATATAAGTCTTTTAAAACAAAAATTTTTTTAATAAAACTATTTCTTAAAAAAATTTTTGAAAATATACTTTTTTAAAAATCGTTTTAATCTTTTGCCAAATATTCATAATAAATTTCGAAAATAAATTCTACACACAATAGACTTTCAGATGTATTTGATCTAAAATTATTTGGAAATGTTCTCAAAAAGGTAATAAATGTATGTCTACCAAAAATGTATGATATCTTTATATTTGACCACGCCTAACTCGCCTATTAGTTGTTGAAATATATGAAAAAATATATTAAACGTCATTGGGTTCAATGGAACAATGAGTAACGCAATTACATTCCATTAAATATATTATTGTTATTATTTTGATTTTCGCTCATATTAGAAACAATGGTCAAAAATACCCCAACTTCAAGAGACCATACGAATGAAATTCGAACTAACTTTTTCAAAACTCGTTGGCGGTTTTGTTTATCAAACGGTCTACTTTAATTACCCACTGGATCCATCGATGCTGACGGCGATAACCCAAAATTTGTTGCACAGTGTTATCAGCAGATTCTACCAACAACCTTTTTTTGAGACTAGTGCTGGTCAAATAATGAGTAGTGTCGTATCGTCTTTTCTTTAGGTACTTGATATTTTCAGAGTTGTTTTTTTGGACAGAAAAACAATACAAAAATCCGACTCCGCGAAAATAAGAAAGGGCGTTTTCTATAGAGGTATAGAACTTTGAAATGGAATAAAACAAAGATGAATTTTTTTAAATTGACATGAAATTTACTTTATTCGAAAGATAATTTTCTGGCATTATAATTTAAATATGACTTCTGGCATGTGACCGCCACGACTGGCTCGGACGTAGTTTAAGCTGGAGGTCTAATTTTCGATGATTTTTTCCAACATTTGTGGTTGAATAATGGCAATAATGCGGCGAATGTTGTCCTCCAAGTGGTCAATCGTTCCCTTGACAATAGTCCAGCGGCGTTAAATCGCATGATCTTGGATGTAATTCAAGGGTCCGAAACGTGAAACTATGCGGTTACTAAACGTTTCCTTCAATAAATCAATTGTGGCACAAGCTGTGTGACATGTTGCGAATTAATTGCTCTGATTGACGGTTATGTTATGTTGACCTAACCGTAAAATGGACATAGTGCGCGATACGTATTTCGAACAAAAACCATGATTTTCAAAATGGCCGCCAGTTAAAATAGTGATGCCAACTTAAAGTTATATACCTTTAAGAAACCCCCTTTACAATATATGCTTGAAGAAAAAATCAAAACTTAAAGAGAAAAAAGTTGAAAAACTATAAAAAAAACATTGAATAGCTTAAAAATATGTTTTTAAAGTTTGAATTTAAAAAAAAAAAATTTTAATTTTAATAATATTTTTGTAAAAAAGTTAAGTCAATTTTAAATCGAGTAGTACCGAGTATCCAAATTAAAAATATCGAGTATTGAAAAGTAATCGAATTTACCAGCACTACTAGAGACTCTTTAAAGAATTAAGACTTGGCTTACCAAATTGTACTTAAATTTTTAAAAAATTTAATAACTCTAAAAAATTTAAACATTTTAAAGACTTTTTTTTTTGAAGAAAACAAAATATCTCTCCATAAAAAGACATCATTATCCAAAAAATAATGTGTTACAAATTTTTATACGACCCAATTACACTATTCGACAACAACGAGTACAAAACAACTACGAAAAAAATAAAGTAAACAAACTGGGTGGTGTGGTGTGGTTGGTGTTTTCATTTCATTTGTACACAATATTTTTTTTTTTAACTCAGATTAAACAACACACATCCATACACATTTCAAACCAGAGCTTCGAAGATTGGATTCTATTTTGCTATAATTCTCTAAAAACCGAATTTGATTTTTTTTATCTCGTGAATTCTTTTTTAATAAATCGCAAGGAAATCATTCTTTGGAATTCACTAACAGGGAATGCAATTAATTTACCTCATTCGATGTTATCAATCATTGAATTCCATCAATCATGGGAATTAAATTTTTATCATTCATGAGAATACAATCGTTAGGAATTTAATTACTGAGAATTCAATCGTTAGGAGTTCAATCATTGGGAATTCAATCGATTTTTTACTCAACCGAAGGAAAAAAGTTCCGCTATAATCATATATGATTATATATAGTATCACATATAGCTAAACATCACATCATATCTCAACTGATCCGAAAAATGGCATACATCCGAAAAATGGCATCTCATGGTGTCTCATTGGATCTAATCCCATATAGTTTGATCCGAATAATTGGTCTATCAAATATGTTCAATTTATACATAATTTGATACAATTTTATCTGAAATGTTTTTTAATTAAAAAAAAAAAAAAATAATTGAAAATGTTGTAGAGATCTGTTCTTTTTATTTTAATCCAATTAAGTACTACTTGTAATTTAATTATAAAACATATAAATAAAGGGCTATTTTTTAAGAGCTTTCGGATTGGATTTAAAAAAAAAACACACATACAATTTAGAGAAATATATGAAATCTTTATTTGAGTCGATAGAATGTTTCAAGATGATTTCATGTTAATGTTGATCGCGTCTATGTCTCAAATGGTTCATACGCTGGGTCCAATTTTAGCATACTCTCTCCAACATATCGTCCGGTATCTCACGAATAAATTCTTCAATATTGGCTTCTAGTGCGTCAATCGTTGTGGGATTGTTCCTATAGACATGAGCCTTAACATATCCCTACAAAAAATAGTCAAAAGCCTTTAAATCGCACGATCTAGGCGGCCAATTGACCTGCCCCAAACGCGAAATAAACTGTTCAATTTCAATTGGGCCATTGTTTTACGTGGTGTGTGGCACCGTCTTGTTGAAACCACATGCCACCCAAGTCCAGCTCTTCCATTTTGGGCAAAAAAAAAAATGTTTAATCATCGCTTGCCATCCACAGTAACGTTCCTGCCTTCGTTGTCTTTGAAAAAGTACGGTCCAATTATACCACCGGCCCATAATCCAAACCAAACAGTGCATTTTTCGTGATGCATTGGCAGTTCTTGCAATGCTTCTGGCTGCTCTTCACACCAAATACGGCAATTTTGCTTGTTCCCGTATCCATTCAACTTGAAATGAGCTTCGCCGCTGAACTCAAATTTCCGATAAAAAAAGTGGATCTTCATCCAACTTTGCCAGTGCCCATTCACCAAAAGTTAGCCGTTGTGGTAGGTCGTATAGCTTCAATTCTTGCATCAGCTGTATTTTAAAAGGTTTTACACCCAAATCCTTCCGCAAAATTTTCCACGTAGTGGAGTAACAGTGGCCAATTGCTTCGAACAGCGCCGAATCGATAATTTGTGGTCATCAACAACACTGGCGGATACAGCTGCGATATTTTCCTCTGTAAATTTGGTGCGAAAGATTCACAAGATTCCAAATAGCCGCCTCAGAAGGTCGTTGTTCGTTTGTAAGTCGATTCATTGTTAAATTATAGACCAAACTGAAAATCGAGTGATGATTGAATTCTCAAATTTTAAATCGATTGAATTCCTAACTATTGAATTCAGTGATTGACGACTGAATTCAGTGATTGAACAAATCGAATGAATGAAGTCGCTTGAAATAAAATAGAATGAACCAATTCAGAATTCAATCGATTTGTAAAATTGTGATATGAGAATTCAATCATTCCATATTGAATCAGAATCGAAAAATTGGAGGATGGATTATATTCTTTAAAGCTCTGTTTTAAACAAGAATTTCTTAGTTTAATAGTGCAGAATAGTTAAAAAAGCTTAAGAAAAAAAAAAATATTATAAAGTGAGTATTAAAACGTACGAATGTACGACGAGTATCTTTTTATAAAGTAAGGTACATTAAATACGTTCAAAATACAACAACATAATAATGCGTTGGCTGTAATCAACGATGTCAACTTGGCGATTTTGGCACAAAAAATATTATTTTTGTGTAGCGCATTGGAAAAAAAAATACTGGATGTTGTTATTTAAAAATAATCGCTCAAAATGCGGTTGAGTTGGGTGTTACCACTTACAAGGAGAGTCTTCCGATGTGTTCTATTCCACCTTTATTGAATTCAGATATGTGATAGAGCAGAAGAAAATAAGGGACACAATGAAGATAAATTTTGGTATTGGAAACATGTTTGTTGAGACGATTTAATTCGATTTTGTGTATAAAATTTAAGCAAAAATCCAACAGTGAATTCATTGCTTAAATACGGACTTTTCTTTAAATTTGACACTCAAAATCGCACAATTTTTCATTCGCCAAATTTGTCCATAGTGCTTTAAAATACCGACCAAATGCTTTTTTCTGGACGAACTGTTTGGTCGGAAACTTATAACTGGTATATTTTTTGTTATTAAAAAAAAAAGTTTTAAGTAACATTAAAACGGGCGGTTTGTTAAGAAACTATAGTTGGTTTAAGCTGCTAAACATTATCAGCTTTATTCATAAGTTAAATCGAGTGTCTAACATCAAGTACACAACATTCCCTTATGGGAATTTATGTGTAAAAAAAGTTATGTACACGACGTGTGGCACTTGTTTTAACTTATGAATACAGCTGTAAGTACCCTATGGGGAATGGGACTGGTCCTGCGTGTGCCACAGGATCGGTAACTTCGTGCCAGAGACCGGTCCTCTGCTAAACCCTACCCTATGTAAACAACTGGCAACTTTAACATGGGCTTGTCATAGGAGGGTGTCATTTGTCCTGCTTTAAACCACATAGTGGCAAGCCACAGGGCTAACCAAAGATGGGCATACCACAAGAATGTCGCAAAAGGGGCATATCGGAGGCCTAACCGGTTTTTTGCCTTAATATATTGGAGTTAAAAACTTTTAACTATTGCGAAATATTCGGTAGTTAAGGCGTATATTTGAGTATACAGAATTATTTATTAAAAATTCCCAACATGAATTGCAAAAAGAAAACACTTTAATAATTTTTAATTTAAAAAATGGTAGAAAATGAAACAATAATGGGTCGATTATGGATAGCAACCGAACTTCAGTTGCGTTGTCAACTGGCAACGCAACTGAAATGAAAATTGGTATTATGTACGGCAACCTTCGCCAGTTGCCAAAAAGTTATCGATAATCTTATTTTGACAGTTCAGCAACTGAAAAAATGTAAACAAATAAAAAAAAAGGTTGACAAATGTGAATTTGTATAAAAAATATATTAATAAAAGTGTTGTGTAAAAAAATTATTTAATTAAAAATGTTGTATGTAAATGAGTATTTTTCGAGTTGTTGGACCAACAGCTCAAATTATTTTCAGGTTGTGGTTTTCACCATTTTAAAATCTAGAGGTACAAATACAATTATTTCAAATATTTTTTATATGAAATATATGATGTAAAATATATATAAAATATTATTTATATCTATATTACAAATAATTTAACAATAAAATATACTTAATTTTTAATGTTCCCGCCTTTTTTGTTGCTAAAAATTCTACAGCAACCAGAACTTTTCGGTTGCCAATATAATCACTATTTGGCAACTGAAGTTGCCAGCTTCAGTTGCCAGCTTCAGTTGCCAGTTGCCATACGTAATATGTATTTGGCAACTGGCAACGCAACTGAAGTTCGGTTGCTATCCATAATCGACCCATAAATTTCTAACTTATTGGCTTTTTCTAGTCAATATGTACCAGTTAGGTGATATGTCCTACTTCTACCAGTCACGGAACTAGTCTTTTTAGATCAAATTACACTACATAACTCACATCAATTGTAAATAATACTAGTCCTGTGATAATTCCTTTTCCAGCAGTCCTGGTTCTTTTAGGTCAATTTTCGCATCCCGATAATTTTTTACTAAACCAAAAAAAAAAAAAACATAAATATCGACAAAAAAAAAAAACAAAATTAATAATTTTTAGTTTAAAAAATAAACGAAAAATAAACAGCTTCCAATGGGTAAAATTCTGGCCAACTGGCTTTTTCTTGTGAATAAGCATTCTGGTTAAGTGGTATGTCCTCCCTTTACCAGTCACAGGATTGGTAATTTTAGGACAATTGACACTGCTTTTAGGTCAATTGACTCCTCATTCCCCATAAGGTATATTAATGGCTATTTAATTTAATCGAGGGGGTGTCTGAGCTGTTCGTCTTTTATGCAACAAAGAGCTTTCTTACCTAAATTTTATTACATAGGCAATAAGGGTATTAATATTTTTGGTTTTTTGAGTGTGTTAATGCTGCGTATAAATAAATCGGAATTTCGTTAATTTCAGATATGTTTCCATACAAAAAAGTAATAATTTTCACCCCACCTTTAAACGTAAGATTGGGCCTCTATAATATATATATACTAATATCATTAAGATCGAAGAAAACCTATCGTTAGACTCCTTGTTTTAGGAAATTTAGATGAAATCCGTTGAAGGCTTATTTCTCAATTCCCTTTTCAAGTTGCTTTCTAAATGAATGTCTATTTACACCGTGATTTTTGCTTGCAACAATTCTTGGCTTTATTTAACATTTAATCAGCGAATTTTCTTTATTTGTTGATTCTTAGCAATAAGAATATAAAATTTCTAATACAACCACAATTGAATTCATGTGCAATAATTTAAAATTTTTTGTTTTTTCATTTTTTGATCCTTTTTTTAACAGTTTTTGACGTTATTTTTTAACTTAAGTTTTATTTGTCAAGAATACAAATGAGTGTAAACAGAAATGTCAAATATAATCATGAATATCGAAAACCGCACATATTTTGCTTCTCCGCTTTGCTTTTCTGCCCCGTTCGCCCACAAACAGGAATTGCATGCAATAAGATCATGTTAAATAGTCATTGTCTAAATTGACTCTCGTAAGCAACTAAAATGTTTGCAATTGCAACTCTTTGGACAATCATTAGTGTCCGACCGAACAGTTCGGCCAAAAAACTATATTTTGTCGGTTTTTTGATATCTAGAGGCAATGATGACAAATGTTTGTATTGGAAACATGTTTGTTGAGCCGATTTAATTCGATTTTGTGTATAAAATTTAAGAAAACATCCGAAGTTTAGCTATAAAGTTAAAAGTTCGGCCGCCGAACTATTTTCGATTTGACTTTCTGAGGCCGAACAGTGAATTTACTGCTTAACTACAGACTTTTCTTCAAATTTGACACTCAAAATGACATCTAATCAGTCCAATAATCATTTTTCCATCCGCCAAATTTGTCCATAATGCTTTAAAATACCGAATACAGACCAAATGCATTTTCTGGCCGAACTGTTCGGTCGGACACTAACAATCATGAAAAACAAAAAAAAAAATCTTATTTAGCGCTTTTCGTTTTAAAAAAAACATGACATCACTGATTACTATTGCTTGTTCTGTTGTAAAATTGTTAGCTTGGTGTGGAATATGAAAAACTAGTTTTACAAAAATTTTCCTTTTTGGCGACAAAAATGGTGAAATTGTGTCACAAATCTATACCAGCAACAAACCACAATAATAACAATTATACAAACAAATTTGTACATTTAATGATATTAATACACATGTTAATTATTCACAGTATTTACTATAATTAAGGTAAATAAACATGAGACATTAAACTAAATAGAATAATGAACGAAAATATATACTATTTAATTATGTTTGAATAGATTTTATATTGTGTCACTATATATCAAAATTTTTGTTTAAACGTAAATTAATGAATTGATAGTTTAATATTTATTTATTACTTATCTTTAAGTCATAGATCTGTAGAAAAATCTAACATCGAGTTTTAATTAAAATATTTATAAATACAATTAAAATGGTTAATTGACATTGGACCAATTGATGTTTTAAGCATACCAACGAAAAAATATCCGATATTTATTTATTTATTTAATGTCTATAGAACATAGTTCCTTACAGACTAAGAATATCTTAATTTTAATTAAATTAATTTAAAAAAATTAAATAATTATTTAATTATTAAAATAACTACTATAATTTTACAGAATTAAATAGCAAAAAATTTTTAAAATTGGATTTTGATGTATTAAATTCTACAATTTGATTTACATTTAATAAATTGAATTCTCTAATTGTCCTAATTACAGGACTATTCAAGATATAATTAGAACGATGACAAATTTCAAAAAACAAATCATTGTGACGAAGATGTCTACTGGGTACATTGAACGGAATTTTCTCCAAGAGACTGGAGCAATCAATACTACCATTTATTAAATCAAATAAGAATAGCATTGTTTGAATCCTACGCCGAGTTTCTAACGTTTCTAAACCAAGATGCATGCAACGGACTTCATATGTAGGAACTGGATAAACAAAATTCAAATGCGGTAATGCAAATTTAATAAATTTTGTCTGTATTTTTTCAATACGTTTAATATGAATATCTGCATGAGGGCTCCAAATTATTGCACCATATTCTAATTTAGACCTGACATAAGAAGTATACAACAATTTCAAGGTATAGGGATCTGAAAAATCATTACAATTTCTTCTAATAAAAGCAAAAGTAGAGTAAACTTTGGGAATCATATATGATTATATATAGTATCATATATGATTATATATAGTATCATATATGATTATATATAGTATCATATATGATTATATATAGTATCATATATGATTATATATAGTATCATATATGATTATATATAGTATCATATATGATTATTTATAGTATCATAAATAACTAAACATTACATCGCATCTCATCTGATCCGAAAAATGGCATTCATAGGCATGGTATCTAATTTCACAAAGTAACGGGTGTTTTTATAGAGGTATAGAATTTGGAAATGAAATAAAACAAACATGAATTTTTTAAATTGACATGAAATTTACTTTATACGATCGCCACAGCTGGCTTGGACGTAATCTGATCTGGAGGTCCAATTTTCGATGACTTTGTTTTAAACATTTGTTGACGTATATTGGCAATAACGCGTCGAATGTTGTCCTTCAAATGGTCAATCGTTTCGGGCTTATCGGCGTAGACTAGCGACTTCACATATCTCCACAGAAAATAGTCAAGCGGCGTTAAATCGCACGGCCTTGGAGACCAATTTACGGGTCCGAAACGTGAAACTATGCGGAAACCACAGCTCCTGCACATCATGGTTGTTCAATTGATGGACGAAAAAGTCTATTCACGTTGAAAGGTCAAACTAAATATAAATCACTTGACAGCTGACAAAATGGCCGGCAGTTAAAATAATGTTGCCAACTTAAAGTTCTATACCTATATACACCCTTTACATGTATGTTCGATTAAACATATATAATTATATATGTCATATACGATTATATGTTGGTCGATATGTAATAAGAGGAAAAATTTTATACACAATATATAAACATACATAAGCATATAATGTCATGCAATAACATATATATTTATATAAAATAATTCATGATTATATGTTAACGTTTTTACTTGGGGAAATATAAAATATGAACATATATCGAAATATATTTCCGCATATAAGCATATATAATGATATCAAGTTGTATATGAGTATATAGAGATATTTTTCATCGTTATATGAATTAAATAGTTAATAAAAAAATTTTCAACATTTCAATTAAAATTGTAATCGTAATTTTTATCAATAAGAAGATTTTATTGAAAATTTAAAAAAATTGCTGAAATACCAAAAAAAAAAGTATGAACATATTTTAGGAATATAGTAATGCAATATCTTACAAGATATCTTATAGAATTAAACTTTCTTCCATTTCCACTCATTTCACTTTTATACTTATGTTTTTCCATTTAACCGTACACTTTACGTAAAAAGGCTATGGGACATATAAGCTTTTAAAAAAAAGTATTTAAACATTTTGTATTAGTTTACATTTTTAATTAAATATTTAATTCAAACTAATCATAGATTTTCCATTATTATATTATTTTTTTTCTTAAAGCTGACTCTAGTGAAAATATTGGTAACCAAAGTTTAAACTTTAACACCATATGTGTCCTAAACGGTTAAAAATATTAAAAAGAAAATTAAATTTTGTGAATTTTTAAAGAAAAAAATCATTATATTAAAAAATGAGAATTTTTGATATTGCTTTAAGCCAACGGTTCCCAAATTAGGGTCCGTCCGTACACTGATAGAATTGTGTGCGTTGTATAATTGAAATGCATCATTAATACAATGAATTTTTTCATTAAAAAGTCCCCAAAGAAAGTTTCATTGAATTAATGAAATCTTTTTATTTGGATTTTTATATTTATTTATTTTACTTTTCCTACAGTTATATTAGTTTTTTGTTTTTATATACATCGAGATTATTTTTATGTTATTTTCAATTTATAACGAGCTTTCAACCTCCGTATATTTACAAAAATAAAGCAAATCAAACATATTAGCTAGGTTGATACTAGTATTTCGATCTGGCTAAAGATCTCATCAGAACCCGAAGTTTTAGAAAAGCTAGAGCCTATATAATAAGCAGAACTTTAACAAAAAACCTATTAATAATCAATTTTGCTCCATTCTTGTCTTCTTAGTAATCAACCACGTGGTTAGGTCTTTTCCTAACAAGCATCATGACGTTACTAAACTTTGAAGACCAAAAATGTTCTATTTACTTTTCTGTGTTTTTTGTTCTGACATTGACTTTTTTCTGGCGCGACTTAAAACCGCAACCATGGTTGGTGTACCAACAACTGAACAGTAACGCGCTACCGATTGACTTAAATAGCCAAAACAAAATAATATATTTATTTAGACTTCTGTATTAACCCTAGAACACACATCCGGGTACAAATGTATCCACTTGCAACTTTGCAGTGCTGTAACTCAGGAACGGCTTAACATAGGGCATAGAGATCTAGGAAATATAAGTAATTTTTAATCTTTTAAAGGTTATTTGATCCAATTCGGATCAGTAGTTCAGGAGCTACGAGCTTCCAAAGTCGACACCTACGTTAACACACACAACATTTGACTATCCCATGCCCGTGACCTTTTTTGCCTATATCTCTTGAAACAGGTAGAATATTAGCATGAAACAAGAACTAAAACATTTGTAATGAAATTGTACCATTTAAACATTAGAAAAAGCCAAAATAAGCTAGTAGGTACAAACGTATCCCGGGTGTGTGTTCTCGTAGAAAAAGTTGGGTATGCATCGTACGGTTAAAAGGGCTTTTTTCAATTGTAGAAGCGCCTTCTGTAGAAATCTAATGAAACTAAATTTTTGGTGTACAAAAAAAAAAAAATATAAAAAAGTTTGAATATTTTAAGGATCATCCAAAACATTTTATGAAAATTTCATTTACTTAATGAATTTTTCATTAATTTAATGAAAACTATTCATTAAATCAATGAATTCAATTTAATGAAAGACATTTATTAATAGTATGGAGGAAAATTATATCAGTATAGGAGTTATCCAGGGAGTCCGCGAAGAGTTCCGACAAAATGAGTGCTTAAACCAACTTGAACAAATTTCTCGACATTTTTGCAATTCTATTAATAACACAGCGCTACAAAATTGACCCCTAAAATCGAAAACCAGAGTAACTACCATTGATCCTAAATATTTCGGCCAAGCTGATTGTAATCTTGTACGCAGTTTTTTCACTTATGGGCCAGATTTTTCGCAAATTTGCATTAAAGTTTTGCGTGTTTTAGCGCAGTTTTTTATACATACAATTTTAAAAATTAAACATTGTTGAACATTTTCATAGATCTAAAGAAAATTTTCATTAAGTTTATGAAGAGATAAATTATGAAATCTAATGAATGTTAATATGAAATTTTGAATTAATGAATTAATGAAATATGAAATATTTTTAAATAAAATTATGAAAATTTCATAATAACAATTAAATTTCATGTATATAATGAAATTCTTCATGAAATTTAAGAAAAAATATTAATGAAGTTGTTTCATTAATATCATGAATGATAATGACAGTTAAGAGGTATACATTTATGAACATCGCTATATTGCAATTCATCACATTTGCAATTAAAACTTTAGAATTAGGGTTACAAAATCCTACATTTGTATGTATTTTTATCTTCATTGTGTTTAATGGAAATAATCCGCACATTTATGGGTCTTTATTTACATCCATATGACAATTCCACCAACACCTGAAGCTATGGGATGTGTGCTACAATACCACCAACATTCACTATGATTTTTTTCCATTCCACATTAAGCCTTTTCGACTAAAGTTTTGCAAATTATGTAGAAAAAAAAAATATAAGCGTATGTATGACACATCCGTCCGTTGGATTTTTTGCAACAATTCAAATCTCGTACTCTATATTTGTTTTTTGTTTAGCTGACAAGTTTGACATGATGTTTTGTATATTTTAGAATTTTTCTATCCATTGTCATGTTGTCATAAATTCCAACATAATAAAAGTTATGTACGAATGTACAGAAGGTTTTGATCTAAAACTAGATAAAAACATAAACTATGTAGAAGTCACCGACCAGAGAGGAGCCCCTGCCAGTCAGTAATCGAACTAAACATGCATAGTAGGGTGGATCGAATTCGGATTTTGGACAAATTTGGTAGTTTTCTTGAAAAATTAAATTTTTTTTTTACTTTGTTAGAAAATTTCAAATTTTTAGATAAAAAGCCCAAGTCGAAGATCAATTTCGATTTTGCTAAATCTTTCCACTTTTTTTACTAAAGGCCAATACTTAGCGGATGCCCCCTATTAATACAGTGCATTGTGTTGTCAGTAAGATTGGTTATGGGGAGGTGGAAATATGGATATTTCTTTTGAATTTCTTTAAATTGTAATTGTCAGGAAAGACGTCTGCGGGGAGTTGTGATGATTCGACTAATTAACGAGTTCTCTCTGTAATGCGTTGTGCGATCCACTGGACTATCAAATACAAACAGATGAGATCTGAGATGTTACGAACAAAAACACGGGCCTTGTCACAGTGGGGAAAATTTGCTGTTTTTTGAGCAAATTTGCCTATAGTCCGACGATGCTCCAACGAATCAATAGAGCTGGATGCCCTACTGTCATTAATGAGCGCCAACGCCCTCCTTTGCACACGGTCCAGAAGCTATACTTTGAAGCCCCTACCCATATATGGTATCTTCGCCCGAATATAGGTGTTATAAATAGTAAGGAGATCAGAGGGAATGATGTAATTCTTGTACCGGTTAAAAAAGCCAAGACACTTGAATGCTTCTTTCGACACTTGAATAATGTGATTTTTCTCATGCCCAGAACATCAAGATATTCAGATTCCTCAATATTGATACCACCCACGTATACTGACGAAATTGGTCCTATGGGTTAAGAAACAATATTGGGTCTTGCGAGCATTAAAATCGACCCCATTCGTACGTCCCCACTCAGAGAATATAATTAGGTCTTGGTTGTGTGAATCATTCATAATCTGCCTTATGCCTCACAACCTTTACAAGACTTGGCCTGTGATCAAATGCAAATGAATGACAAATGTTGCTGTCGTCTGCAAAAGAGTAGATAGTATTGGAAGTTAGACTGAGAAAGTCGTTTAGGAAGATAAGAAAGAGAGAATGAGAAAGAACAGACCCTTGAGCTACTCCTACATTTAACTGAAACTCATCAGATTATATCCCATCAGAAACAACTCTTGTAGTGCGATCTCTGATAGAACTCTATATAAGTCGAGAGAAGATGAACGATCGAACGCCTTGGAAATATCTAGAGCAACCTCTTTGCTTTCACCAAATCTGTGAATGGAGCGCCTCCAACGCTCTGAAAGAAACGACATCAGGTCTCCCGTAGAACGACTTCTACGAAAGCCATACTGTCGATCATTAGAAAGTTAGATTCTAGATAATTAGCAAGATGGTAATTAAACATAACCTTCGAAAGCGCAGAGCATATTGAAATTGGACGGTAATTATCAGGGTTATAAGCCGCAACCTTTGGCTGGACATTGGTAACCTTCAAACACGATGGAAACATACCCGAACAGTACAACGTTGCCAACGCGATAACGAAGATTGTCTTAGGCATAGTATGTGAGTGATACTCTTTCGAGTTCGGACAGTGGTTGATTACTTTCCGGCAGAAATGAAGAGCAAATAATTCAGTCAAATTTAGCCGGCTTTATCAACTGGGTCAGTGAATATTTGGGCATCCTTTGTAAGAGTTGGAATAGAAGAACATTATCCCTCACTCTTTTAACGAATGACCAAAAGGTCAAGAATTTTATCACGCAGACGCTGGTTTAGTAGAAACTTTTCCCGTCTTAGTACTGTAGCACATTCAGATCTAGCCTCTTTATGCAGCAGATCACTATTGTCGTTCCTATTCAGATGCAAACTACTGAATGTCTCCTCTCAGTGTTTGGGCTTAGCCAATATGTACTTTGAAGGAATGAAACATTTTCAGCGGCATCAACATTGACATTGCCAATTAAAATCGTTAAGTTGAACCCAACAACGAGCCTTTTCATAAATAAAAAAAGCTCTACGAAGTTCGGAGTTTGAAAAGGATGTGAAAATGGTACAATGATGGGAGTTGACGAGACGTTCAAATGATCTTACTTCGTACTTTTCAGGGTGCGAAGTGAGGAAGAGGTCGAGAGTGCTCTGTAACTAACCTTCGGAAGTCATCCCGCTCGAATGACCAGGCCATGAAAAGTGAATATTAAAATCATCATCAACCGCGATTTCGAGGCAGAAAGGGAATCAATACAATTTAATGCCTTGTTCGTTTCCATGTTTTGGCTGATAAATCTTGTTTATCCCTGCTCTAATCGAAATTCTTTCAAAGTCCGGATTCGATCCACACTAATTCACAGCCACCCAAGCAAACATTTATTTAGTTTTATAAAACATTTTACTAACAGAGACTTATCATCATAATTTTTTTTTTTTTTTAAGTAAAACAGTATTTGTTCATTGACATTAGTTGTAACGTTGTAGCAAAAAGTTTGTAGTGGGGCTTACACCAAATAAACAGCCAACCAACTATTTAATACAATGAATTCTGATTGTTCATTCGTCTATATTGTACGATTTTGATTTACAATTTTTTTGCTCCTACATTCCGTAGTATTGATGACAATGTTCATGATAATAATGACGTTGTTTGCTTTCTAAATGTCTGCAAATATAAATATAGGTCACACTTGTGCTTCGTATTATGTGGTGGTATCAAGCAAAACGAAATCTTAATCTTTTACAAATTGTTTTTTTTTTTTTTATTCCTTTTTTTCCAGAATTTAGTTGTACTATTGTATTTTGTAACAATTCAATTACAGATTCTAAATGTATATTTCGAAATAACAAACACACAGGATATGATGTGTTTTGGAGTTCATTGTCCTTGTTTAAATATAGAACTTTTATAAAGTTATACAATTCAAAATGTTTTTAGATCCTTGCAGGATTAAATCGTAAAATATTATTTGATTAATTTTAAAATTCATTTAAAAAATAGCTTAGTTTGGTAAATTGGTGCACGAATAAAAAAAAAATAGTAAAAATATTTGTAAAACGACTAAAAATTAATAAAAAAAAAATATGTTGCAGGAAAAATTGCTTAAATTAGCTGATTTTTTTTTGAGTAGGATAAGAATATCATCTATTGAATCTACAAAAATTAAGTTGTATTTGAGCTAAATTTTAGTTTATTGAAAGTAACTATTTAATTTGCCAAAATCTGTAAAAAAAAAAAAAAAAATTGCTTAAAAGTTGTAGTAAAACTGAACCACATATGTAAGTAAAAAATAAACATTTATTTTTTTTATTTTTTTAAATAACAAAAAACGACTGTAAAAATTAACGTAAAATCATAAAACAGTCATTTGATGTGGTTTGTTTTTTTTATATGAAAAACAACTACACATTTTTAATTATTCGTATCACATTGTATCAAACTCAATGTAATATAATCCATTTATATACAATACGATCAAACATTTTTCGTATCAATTTGCATTTCAATTAGATATCAAACTATATCAAATTCGGTATATCCATTTATATACACTATTTTTCGTATCATATTGCATTTCAATTAAATATAAGGCCATATCAAATTCGGTAGATTTCTTTGTTGCATCATATTAATTTTTTTTTAACGGGTACTTTCTGTTCCAAATATAAAACGTCTTGTAAATCAGGTATACTTTTGCTAGCAAATTTTTTGCTAAAATTCTGTTTTAAGTTAAAATTTTTGTTATACTTATTCAGCACTTAACTCTTTTGAACTAATATTACACTAATGTTTTACTAATTTATTTTGCTAAAAAAATGTGCTGATAAGCACATCAATAGCGTGGACAACAACCAGATTGAAAGATAAACGCAGAATGAAGTAGATATCGCGGCTTGTCAAGATGTAGTAGAGAAGAGGAAAATGATACTAAAAAGTACAACTCTAATAAGACATATAAAAAAAATCAACCATGGAAGATTTTTGTATCTGTATTTCATACATAAAACGTAATTGTAGATTAAAACAACTTAAATATTGCGTTGTCACCGGCTTGTGAAAATAATTCTCTATTAATTAAATAAAAGACAAAATAAAATATTTAAATTAAATAAAGATTAAATATGTGTTTCTAAACTAAATGTTTATAGATATTAATAATATAGTGTGGTCAAATTGCAAACAGTATGTCTAACTAAAGCGAAAGACAAAGACATACATCTTAGGTAGATTCTCATGTTTCCTTTTTCTTATTTATCTATAATTCTCTGCGGCATTTGCGTTCCTTTAAAAGATAGCATCATTTAGACAACCATTGATGTAAGTAGTTGGAAGATAAAATGTTACATTCATTCATGTTGTCAATTTTGGTTTTGTAACGTATTGTAAATTATTTAAAAAAAATCACAAAAATAATGTTTATGGTTTTCAGCAAATAAATTAACTAAAGTATAATTTTTCTACAAACTTTTTGAGTTTTTTCAGTTTACTAATATTCAGCAAAAATGTTATTATTTTTTAGCAAGGGTTTTTTAATTCTTAATCAACTAAGTGTTAGCAAAATTTTTGCTGAATCTACTAATTTTGTTGCTTAAAATCAGCTCGCTAATTTTCAGCAGAAGATTTTGCTGACATTTAGCAAGCACCCTCCTGACTAAAATTTTTCTGACTCAGCAAAATGTTTTACTGACTTTACTAACTTTTTTATTTGAGTGTAGTGTTAATTAACACGTCGCTTCTACGTGTAAATGACAGTGTGATCAATGTTGACCTACTAGAGTTTTGATCAGTTTGCTTCTAAATGTTTGTTACCTTAACAAATTTGTTACTTTGTAAATAAGCCGATATATGCCCTAAGTCCATTTATATATTTTACCACTTACTATGTATTATTTATTTTTTAATTTTATACATTAAGTCATTATTAATTAATTATATAAAATAAATACCGCAGTTATATTTCCGCTTGATATTTCACTTGTTATACATAAAAAGACAAAAAAAAAAACTCGATAATACATATTGCAGGCCATAATTTTAAAAACAAATGACAGAATAACTACCCGAGTAAAAACGTTTGTCTGCAGGTAAAAATTTTAATATTAAACATACCCGGACATAATTCTATAAATTCATATATAAAATTATTTTTATCGATAAATGTTAATGATGTCATATATATTTGAGTATAATCGCATCTCGATCAATATATAATTGTATATTGCATTTAGAATTAGATGAAATTAATCCAATTAAATATGACTTGATATAAGCCTAGGCATTGCAAAATACAAAATAATATACATTTAGATATTAACATGGTTGGCAAACACTACCTTTTCATTATAACGTCAGTTGCCTACCACGTTCACAAAAATACCGATATGAAAATTTTTAAACTGCGATTTAAATAGTGGCGTTTGTCTTCTAATATTACAGGGTTGATATCTAAGTTTTACCCATTCAATTTTGTTATATCTACAAAATACCGTTAGAAATCGGCAAATCGGTATTTTAACGTTATTTTGACTTTAGTTCAAGATATTTCAAAATCAAATCGGTAAAATCGCTTAATTTTGTTATATCTACAAAATACCTTTATAAAACGCGAATCGGTATTGTAGCGTTATTTTAACTTTAGTTCAAGATACGAGGGCGGATCAATAAGTCTGTGACTTTTCGAACTTCCCTAGTAGTTATATGAAATGCAACACTGCTCCCATCAAGTACCTCCCATTAATACACTACTGTCAAATTTTGAGCAAGTTCCGTCATTTACTTTGCGTTTAACAGCTGTTCAAAACATACAACCTCGTGGATTTTTTTAAAAATGCAAAAAAGTGAATTTCGAGTGCTCATTAAACAATATTTTTTGCGAAAGAAAACCGTCAATCAAACCAAGGAAAAGCTTGATAAATACTATGGGGACTCTGCACTATCGATTTCAATGGTAAACAAAGTGGTTTACTGACTTTCGTTATGGTCGCACAAGTACAAATGACGCTGAACGTTCTGGACGGCCAATTGAGGTCAATACACCCGAAAATGTCGAAAAAAATCCACGATATGGTGTTGGCCGATCGAAGAGTAAAAGTGCGTGAGATTGTTGATGCCATAGGCATTTCATATGGCAGTGTGGTTTCGATTTTAAATGATCAATTGGTTTTAAGAAAGCTGTCTGCAAGATGGGTGCCGCGTTTGCTCTCAATTGACCATAAAAGTAATCGTGGCCAATAAGGTCATGGCAACAGTTTTTTGCGATGCACGCGGGATAATCCACATCGATTACCTACAAAAGGGAAAAACAATAAACGGCGAATATTATGCCAACTTATTGGACCGATTTAACGAGGATTTAAAAAAAATGGACCACATAAGGCCAAGAAATGCCTATTTTATGGACCTCGATAATTCCTATTTTTTTGAAAGGTATACTCAAATTGGAGAAAACGTTGGACTAAGTGTATTGAGCTAAAAGGAGATTATGTTGAAAAATAATTTTTTTTTTGCAAAAAAAAAACTGTGTTTCATTTAAAAAGTGACGGACTTATTGATCCGCCTCGTAAAATCAGACATAAATTTCACATTGTTGACTTATTAATAAATATTTGCAATCGGACTACTAAGTAAGAAATGAGCGAACTATTTCCAAAAATTTTGTGATTTATTCCACCACACTACTGTCAAATTTTGAGCAAGTCCCGTCACTTACTTTGCGGAAGGCGGATCAATAAGTCCGCGACTTTTCGAACTTCCCTAGTAGTTATATGAAATGCAACACTGCTCCCATCAAGTACCTCCCATTAATACATTACTGTCAAATTTTGAGCAAGTTCCGTCATTTACTTTGCGTTTAACAGCTGTTCAAAACATACAACCTCGTGGATTTTTTTTACAAATGGAAAAAGTGAATTTTCGAGTGCTCATTAAACATTATTTTTTGCGAAAAAAAATCGTCAATCAAACCAAGGAAAAGCTTTATAAATACTATGGGGACTCTGCACTATCGATTTCAATGGTAAAAAAAAGTGGTTTACTGACTTTCGCTGTGGTCGCACAAGTACAAATGACACTGAACGTTCTGGACGGCGAATTGAGGTCAATACACCCGAGAATGTCGAAAAAATCCACGACATGGTGTTGGCCGATCGAAGAGTAAAAGTGCGTGAGATTGTTGATGCCATAGGCATTTCATATGGCAGTGTGGTTTCGATTTTAAATGATCAGTTGAGTTTAGGAAAGCTGTCTGCAAGATGAGTGCCGCGTTTGCTCTCAATTGACCATAAAAGTAATCGTGACCAATAAGGTCATGGCAACAGTTTTTTGGGATGCACGCGGGATAATCCGCATCGATTACATTCAAAAGGGAAAAAACAATGAACTCGAATATTATGCCAACTTATTGGACCGATTTAACGAGGATTTCAAAAAAAAACGACCACATATGGCCAAGAAATGCTTTTTTAATGGACCTCAAAAAATACTATTTTTGGAAGGGTTACAAAAATTGGAGAAACGTTGGACTAAGTGTATTGAGCTAAAAGGAGATTATGTTGAAAATTTTTTTTTTTTTTTTTTTTAAAACTGTTTCATTCAAAAAGTTCGGACATAAATTTCACATTGTTGACTTAAAAATCTATTAAGTTCCAAAAAATCATTGGATAATGTCTATTAATAAATATTTGCAATCAGACTACTAAGTAAGAAATGACCGAATTATTTCCAAAAATTTTGTCATATATTCCATTGTGCCTTATTCGGATATAATTTTATCTGATAGTATCACATTAGAACTAAAGTAACGCAAATTATATGCAAATATTTCTCGGATATAACTGTATAAACCCACATATTAAATTACGTATGATTATATAAAGCATCATATCAATTTTTTTTTTATTCGGGTAGTGAAAGCACGCATGCATGGAGATATTAAATGATATAACAGACTAATATATATTTACTACATATGTATGTATGTACAATAATGTATGTAGATCATAGGTTAATATGTTTTTAATTTTATATAAATTAATATTATTACTGTTTGTTGTAGTTGCAATTTGAACAGCCATCCATCCATTCATCCGTCCATCTATATACAAGTTTCCGGTAACAATAGCCAAGGAAAAAAACACTACAAAGTCAAAACAATATTAACTGATGATATTAAAACATGTTTTTTTAAATTTGTTTGAATTTATAACGAAATTTCAGATATCAATCTAATAACAATATTTACCTTACAAATTTTGTTTGTATATGAGGAATTTCAAAAATTTTACACACTTTAATGTTAAATCGTGCTAAATATGTCTCATTTATCTTTAACGGGGCAACAAGTATGGCGGTTTTAAGTTTAACGCAAATTTAAATTTACAGTTTTTGCTTGGATTTAATTAAAGTTAGTGCCCCCGGTAGGCTAGTTGGTAGCGTGCTGGGTTATCAGTGCGGGTATCGTGGGTTCGATTCCCACCAGAGGCACTGGTCTGTTTTCGCTACAACGCGCCGAAGTCCATAGTAGCTAATGCTCGGTTAGGGTAATAGTATATAATTTGTAATAATATGATTATTAATTAATAAAAAAAAATAAAAAATAAAAAAAAATTAAAGTTACATCAATTTATAAATCTCATTGATTTATCACATTTCAAAATACATATTACACCATTAAAAATACAAAAATACACTAAAATACAAAATTGTTTTTAAATTACATATATTAGAACTTAAAAAGAAAACCATGATTATTTTGGAAAACACGCATTTTTTTACGGTTTAATGATATTTAATTGGGTTTAAGGTTACTTACAAACAGGAAATCAAATTAAATACTTTTAAGTTCGAAAAGTTAAAATTTTTATATAAGAATGCTTTTTGAGGTTATGAAAATTTTATTTGCTTCATAAAATTTAAAGTCCTTAAAATTTTTTTATGCCTTATCGATTTTAGTATTAAGCTCTTTAATATCTTGTATTTGATGTACGTTTTGGCGAAATTCATACAGTTCTTTACTTGTCACAAAGCGAAATGTCAAGTCAATGTCAAATGAAAGTTCGTGGGCATTGTGGTTAGCGCGTTGGACTGTTACACAGATGGTCCCGGGTTCGATTCCTTGTGACGACAACATCAATTTAGAAAAATAATATGTATCAGTTTTCTATCACTTATATGTATCGCTGCGCCCACCTTCGGTGTTCCCATAGCACTTAACCCCACCGAAGTAAAATAAAGAATCAGGGCTATGAAACAAAAAGCTTCAATAAATTCGCCAACTCTACATCAGGTGGCGAGCGACAACTGTTCTAAGACTTATAATCTCGCGCAATTACAGTGTTGCCATGTTTGAAGCCCTTCATCTTTCACCACCTTTCATCTTTCACCACCTTCATCTCTCCACTATCCCCTTTCCAAAGAAAGCAAAACATTAATTAATAGGAAGAATTTCCTGAGTGTTGATTCTCTTTAAAAAAAAAAAAAAAAAAATTTAAAAATTTCAAATATAATTGTGAATATAGGACTCAAAAAACATAAATTTTCAAAAAATTTACGCCATTGCGTAAAAACATGTCAACTAAATAAAAAAATATGGCATTTTCGGATCGATCACCTATGATTTAAATGAAATTTATCATAACTATCATACTAGACAAGAAGTCGACGACACTGAAATTTCAGGTTCCGGAACTTTTCGGTTTCCAAAATATGAGGTCATGAAAATTGTAAAAAACGTTAAAAATTTACTAAAGTATCCTTACAAATTGGACAGTAAATTTTAAACTGCAACTCAGAAACTAATCGAGATACCACCCACAATTTTTCACACAAATGTAGAGGAGAGTTCAATAAAAAGCACATAATTTTTTAAGCCTTATAAAAATGGGCATTTCGAGATATAGGCATTTGAACTCAAGAACCCTTAAAAATATCCTTTGAACCTTCCGTGAATAGCCGATATCATTTTAAAGAGCATATTTTAACTTAAAAAATTTGACCATCACGAATTTCGTATCTTTTATAGTTAAAAAGTTGCAGTCCAATTTGTAAGAATACTTTAGTCTATTTTTAACGTTTTTTGCAATTTCCATGGCGTCATATTTCGGATACCGAAAGGGCGCACAACCCCTATCTTGGAAAACAAACAGCATACAACTTTTCAACAAGCAGCGATATGGATATTACGTTTTTAGTGAATGTATCTCTCAAGTTGGATCTGAAAGTTAAAAACTATGAGCAAAAAATAAAATGAATGAAAAAATTCTTATAATTTTCAAGTATTTTTTTTAATTTTTGGACCTTTCAATGACCATCAATTTCGGTGAAGACTTTTCAGCTTAAATTACTACATGTCACAGTTTTTAAGCATAGTCTGACTAACCCTGTCGGTCGTTTATCTCAATTCGAAAAACCTTGAGAAATAAATCAATTCAACAGGTGTCGAAAATTTTTAAAATTTTTCATATTTATTTTCAAAATAACAAAATAAAGCGTCATGTTTGAATATTTTTTTACCTGTTGTTTATATTGATTCATTCCCAATACACTTCACTTGTCATTTTGATTTTTCTTTTGAATTTGCACTTTATTCACAACTCACGTTTTGTATATTAAAAATATTTCTTAAGGATTAGTAATATATAGGGCAACCAAAAAACGGCTCTAGAAACAATGTTTTAAGCGCATAAAAAAGCTCTAAAACAGTAAAATATGCCGTTTAAATTCAAAAATAAACTATTAAATTTCATAATTTTATAATTCCGATCAAAAAAAAAGTTACATCTCAAATACAAAATCAGATCTAATTTGATAAAGATCCATATTTATTCTTATCCAAATTTATCTCAAAATTGGGTTATCCAGTAATATCCGATTAGATTCCTCAAATATATTAACGGATTAAGTTAGATCAAAATTGATCTCAAAATTGGGGAATTCAAAAATTTCAAATTTAAGATCCTGATGGATCCCAAAATATCCCGTGCGATGAATTTAGATCTACTTTGATCAAATTAGATCCATAAAGATAATTAACTTTTGGTTAATAGAATGAGATATTTTAATTTTTATTTTATTTTTTTTTTAATAAAAATATAAAAAAAATTTAAAGAATAATAATTTGGACATTTGCGCATATATAAGGTGGCGCAAAAATAACGTTCCGATGTTTTTTTTTTTTTTATTATGTATAGCATTTTCTGATAGGAGGATTACTTTTGCGCCACCTTATATAATTATATATGAGGTTATATATTGTAATATATTATGTCTTATACGCATGGAAAATATTAATGATGTTAGACCATATCGCACACCTAGTTCAAAAGTGACTCAACTATAGCTTATATGTTACCACATAAAGGCGCGGATCCAGGAGAGGAAAAATTGGACATTTCATCCCCCAAAATAATACAAAAATTTAAAAACGATTAAAAGAGTTATTTAGAAATACTCTAACTTCCCTCCACCAAAACTCTTTCATGGATCCGCGCCTGCCATATATGATTACATATTGTGTTATATATGGAATGTATTATTATATATGACAATAGATCTATCATATCTTATTATGTACAGCAAATATGCTTAATATCTTATTTTTTAAAATGTTAATATTTAACAATATATCATTATATATGTTTAGCAATATGCCAAAATCGACTTTTTGCGAAAAAGAACTTTTTTATTGTTGAAAATGGTTCTTTAGGGTATCAGAAGCAACTTTTGTTCCGCGACTTTTTTATAATTCCGTTATTTTTAGGTTCTTGAAGAAAATCAAAATTTTGACCGTTAAATTTCCAGAATTCGACCAAATGTTGGTTGGCAACTTTGTACAAAATCATATGGCGAGTACTTTTGCAGAACATATGAATTCAAAATATTTGCAAATACAGGGTGTTTTGATGCATTTTTTAAAAGAAATGAATTTTACGCCATCTAGCGGCAATAATTTGTACTAACAAAATTCAACAATTAGAAAGGTAATTGAATACCTTTCCAACAAAAAAAAAACTTGAAAATCGGATGAAAAATAACCGAATGAGAAAGAAAAGATCTATAATATAATGAGATAGTACCAAATTTATATTAAAATATGTATGTAAATTTTATTAAATTGATCATTAAAGTTTACATTTTTAGTTTTGCGAAAAAAATTTTAGTTATTTTACTAGAATTGTATTTAACAGAAATCTTTATTATTTATACTTTTAAAAACATCAAGTTATTTTATTATTTAAATTTTTAGAGATCTACATAAGAGTGCAAATTCTTTAGCTTTTCTTTGAGTTGGGACTCTAAATCCAAATTTGCTGTTTGCATCGCATTCAGGAGGTCATAATACATAAGGATTGGTGGGTCTGGTTTCTGGGTCAGAACCTTTTTATATTTTTGTGAGGCTGTGTAATTCATAAGCACGCAAAGGTGACGGCTAAAATATCTACTGCCGCTTTATCGCAATAGTAAATGAAATATAAGTATATTTACTTATCACATGGAAAGGAATTTTGTTTCCCAAAGTGAAAACAGTGTCTATGTTCTTAATAACTAATGTATAACTAATTTCAGTAGCATAAATTTACGTTTTTTTAAAAATTCACCCTGTTTTTTTAATCAATTAATAAAATTTGTCGAAAATAGGCTGTACTGTTTGTAATACGGCACAAATTCGGCTGAATATTATGCCTTGGGAGACAACATGACTAAAATATCTAAAATTCTGCAGTGGTGCTTGAAGATAACATTCCTACTTCAAAAGTTATAAGTGAATGAAGGTCAAAAAACCCCATTTTTTTCGCCTTTTTTTTACATTTTCCTAATTTTCTTGTAAACAAAAAATGCGATCGCCAAGCACCACGGCAGAATTTTAGATTTTAATGTCATTAACAACTGTGTTGCATGGCAAGCCATAATATTCAGCCCAATTTGTTCCGCGCTAAATGTTAGAAGTAGTATTTTCTTACTTCCAAGTTTTGTTGTTGCCACTTTGTTTTTTTTCAGTGTATTATTCCAACAAAAACCAAAAATGGAAGATTACTACCCAAACTAACTATTCAACACATAAAAACATTGATTTTGTAGCTATTAACATAAATAATGCGTTAAATTCATAAAAAGTAAAAAAAATCCAAGTTTTAAGGGCCACCCTAAATATCCGTTTTAGGATAAGTGAGGGGCATTCTAATAAGCAAGTAGGGTACCTGACTCTACCCCCCGAAACATATAAAATCATTCGGGATTAATAGCTTGAAAATGAAAAAGTTGTTTTTTTTGGCATATTGCTATATATGTTACCACATAAGAAATATATAATAATATATGAATATGCATGACACCATATATAATCACATATTATAATATTTTTTAAGATGCAAAACATAAGACAATATATAATTTTTGTATTGGGGTTAAAATTGTTACTACAAATAAAATTTGTATATAATTTGTTCCTTGGATCTGCCTCAGTCAAACAAAGTTTTAATAGAAAAGTAAGCTTCAAAATTCAAATTGGGTTTAACAAAATATTTTGTTAAACCAATTTGTTGTCCCCTCTATAACTTTTAATATTAAATTATCAGTTTTCAATTAAAAAAAACTTTAAAATACTGAATGATAGAAGAAAGTCTTACACTCAAAAAAAAAAAGTTATTAAAGTTAGGGTGCTTGCAAAAAAATTGCTAATATTTTTTGCTGAAAATTATACAGCTGATTTTTAGCTACAAAATTAGTAGATTCTGCAAAAGTTTTGTCAACACTTAATTGATTCAAAATTAAAAAAAAAAATCCTTGCAAGAAGTTAATAAAAATATTGTTGAATATTAGTAGACTGAAAAAAGTCAAATTTTTTTTAGAAAAATTATACTTTAGTTAATTTATTTGCTGAAAATCTTAAAATTTTTTTGTTATTCTTTTAAAAATAATTTACAATACCTTACAAAATATAAAAAGGTTCATAATTCAACATTGACGACACGAATTAATTTAATATCTGAAAATATATAGAAATAATTATATATAATATAAACAAATAATCTTACAACTACTTACATCAATGACTGTCTAAGTGATGACAAATTTCTAGAAACTAAACAAAACTAAATATCAAAATAATAAATAACAACCTTTTTTGCAATAAATTTACAGAATTGCGTAAGATGAGTGTCCTTGTCGTTCGCTTTAGTCTGTCTACATGAACGTATATTTGTTTGCAATTTGACCACACTACATTGATAGTCACTATAATCATTTAGTTTACAAACTACACACTTAATCGTTATTAAATTTAAATATTTTATTTTGTCTTTAATTTAATTAATAGACAATTACTTTGACAAGCCAAAATTTAACACAAAATTTAAGTTTTTTAATCCGCAATTTATATGTATACGATACACATTGTTGGCGTCCCTTTATTTTTTTATGTATGAAAAACAGATAAAAAAAGTTTCCATGGTTGATTTTTTTTATATGTCTTACGAGAATTGTACTTTTTAGTATCATTTGCCTCGTCTCTACGACTTCTTGACATGTCGCGACATCTACTTCAGTCTGCGTATATCTTTCAATCTGTTTGTCCTCCACACTTTTAATGTGCTTGCTTATCAGCACAATTTTTTTTTTTAGCAAAAAACCTTTGTAAAACATTAGTAAAATATCAGTAAAACACTAGTTTAAAACAGTTAAGTGCTGAATAAGTATAACTACACAGAAAAAAACTAAAAACGGGTTTCAATTCAAAATTTTATTGAATCAATTAATATTTTAATTGATTTCGTACCTACCACTGAAATGATAGTATTAACTAAACAAATTTGCAGACAGTTTATTAAAACACTTTCAATTAAAATAATAATACTATCAATTAAAAAGAGTTCTTGTTTTTCTTTACAACCTCAATTAAAAAGTTTAGTTAAATTGATTAAAACTTTAATTGAAACTTGAGAAGAAAACAATGGTAGTTTTAATTAAAAACTCGTATTTTTTTATTTCTTTTTTATGCCCCCCATTAAATAAAAAAGAAATGTAGGTTTGTAAATTAAATTGACATTTTATCTATATCTATACTTCTATACTTAATATTATAAAGAGGTAATGTTTGTATGTTTGTTTGTTTGTAGAAAGTAATCTCCGTAACTAATCATACGATTTCTAAATTTTTTTTACCAATATTTAATTTGGTCCTCCAGGATGGACATAGGCTATATATCGTTCCGGATTTTTTTTTTTTTTTTTCTAAGTTATGAGCGGAAACATAAAAATAATCTATAATCTATATGTATAAAATACAATGTTTGTATGTTTGTCCTCTATAGACTCTAAAACTATCCAACCGATTTGGCCCAAACCGGTTTCATTTGAAAGGTTATTATAGGGTTTCGGCTATATACATTTCAAGTGGGCGTGGCCCCTCCCACATAAATTGAATAAAATAATATATCTTGACTATTGTGATAGCAAGAGTTTTGAAACATTGCAGTGTCCCATATGTTACTGATTTGAATAATCAGGAAAAAAAATGGGCGGGATCGGACCAGTGGGAGTGGCAGCTCCCATACAAAGTAAATATTTAATATCATATATCTACAGTACTATAATAGCCATAGTCTTAGAAATTTGTGCACGTTGATTATTTGTTAATGTGAATAGTCATGGGAAAAATGGGCGTGATCGGACCAGTGGGCGTGTCAGCTCCCATGCAAAGTAAATATTTAATATCATATATCTACAGTTCTATAATAACCAGAGTCTTAGAAATTTGTGCACGTTGATTATATTATGAATAGTCATGGGAAAATTGAGCGGGATCATACCAGTGGGCGTGGCAGCTCCCATACAAAGTGATTATTTAGCTCATATACAAAATAAATATTAATCTATATATATAAAATACAATGTTTGTATGTTTGTCCTCTATAGACTCTAAAACTATCCAACCGATTTGGCCCAAACCGGTTTCATTTGAAAGGTTATAGTCCAAATTATATCAAAAATTTATATATATGAGATATCAAACTCTTAAATCGGTTATGTAGTTCCGAAGATATTTACAAAAAACCTATGTTAATCTTCAAGCTATGTTACACGAACACAACAGCTTCATCCGTCTATTCAAAACAGCCCTAGACCAGATGCCGACAGATGAATTTACGGTTGTGATAAGAGCTGACCAGACAGCGGCTGGTGAGCATGAGCGGCTCTTTAATGCACCGGTTATAGGTGACGTCGCAGTTGTTATGGCAGTTGTTTTCAGCTATTCATTTTATATACTTCAGCAAATAAAGGCGATAGAAGGACAAAGAGGCGTTGGGCTTTCCATGAAATTACAAATTTTAAAATGATTTACTAATGTGAATTTATTTTTTTAATTATTTATTTGCGTAAAAGAAATTTCTTGATTTAAAGAATTAATTACAATTAAAATTTGAAGGCAAAACAACGTTTGCCTGGTCAGCTAGTTTATAATAAAATTAAAGCTTTTTAATATAAAAATATATTATAAGAAAACAAATAAAAGTAAAGACATAATTTTTGTTTTGCTTGTCTTGTCTTGAACTTTTTCTTGTAATTGAATTGCTTTCTTAAAAAAATCACACACAACTTTAAAATGATAGTTTAATGACACTTATACTTATTGAAAATTTAATTATTTACAAAAATAATAGTTTAATTGTCCTTTTTCGATAAGGTTTATTTAAATCCACATGTGCCCTTTTATTACCACAGATAAAACACGAAACTAAATTAAGTTTTCGTGCGTACACGAATATCTCAACAAAAAGAGTGTTGCAAACTCTAGTGAAATAACTACGAATTTGCGTGTATTTGAAATCGGTAAACTATTCAACTTATTAAAAGTTAATCATTTGAGATTTTTTTTCTTTTTATTTACAAATTAAATAATATATTAATATAATTAAACCTTTGTTTGATAATCTAAATAAAATAAAAAAAATAGTTTGCCAAATTTTTAAAAATATTGTTTACATGTTGTCAACACTGTATGGATATATTAGAAAATTCAATAAATTTTTTAATTGAATCAATTAAAAAAAATTGTTTGAATTGCCATTGATATTCAAACAATCGATTAATTATATATTTGTGGCCCATAATTTTTTCTGTGTAATTTATTATAATTTTAGCTGAAAACATAATTTCAGCAAAAAATTTGGGGAAAAATAATATACACCAATACCCCGATTTGCGTCGTTAATTGGGACCGGAGAAACGCGACGCAAACCGAAACGACGCAAAGTGAAACGACGCAAACCGAAGCACAATTTTCCATACATTTGTATTGATTTTCATTTAATTGGTTCCGAGATTCACAATTTTAGCAGAAAAATTAGATTTTTCAAAAAAAAAAATGCAATTTTTTTGTTTTTTTTGAAATAAAAATATAACATTTCATGAGAAAAACGTAAAAAAACATAACAAAAACATAAAAATATTAAGATTAAAATAAAAATAAAAAATTCATAGTATAAAAGCAAGTCTATATCGATTTGTTATTTTTTCTATTCTGAGCTTGAGTCAATTAAATCGATTACCATTTCTTTTAAACTGCGATCTTCGTCTGGATCATTGTTTACAAAAATATCCATTGCTTGCGATATCAACTGCATCGCTTCAGAAACTTTAGCAGCAGTAAGCTTTTTTTCTTCTGCTTCGAACTCAAACGGAAGTGTTTCATCGTCCAACTCATTGTTACTCTGAATTGCTATCAAACTTTCGTTATTAAGCTTTTCGTCGTATAAAAGGAGTTCATTTATATCTTGTTCTTCCATTCCATAAAAATTTGCTTTTCTGGCTGATTCTGCAAGTTCTTTACATACGTGTGGAACATCATTAATATCTTCCATATCTTTGAGAATACATTCTGGCCATAATTGACGCCAAGTTCCGTTCATGCACGATTCTTTTACTTCTTTCCAAGATAGGTTTATATTTTCAATAGCCATCATGATGTTGTAATTCTTCCAAAAATCTTTCATGGAAGGCAAATTATCTCCGTCAGTAGCTTTTAGAAGTTGATTAAAAGTTCGTCGCAAATAGTATGACTTGAAGTTGGATATAACACCTTGGTCCATTGGTTGTATCACAGATGTGGTATTTGGAGGCATAAAAATAACTTTAATATTTTCCGAATAATCGTCTGAAAAAACAGGATGACCTGGTGCATTGTCAAGTAACAACAGCATTTTAAAATCAATATTTTTTGAAGAACAATATGCCTTTAGTTCGGGAACAGCACAATTATCCATCCAATCTATAAACAAGGTTGCAGTCATCCATGCTTTTTTATTTGCACGCCAGTGAACAGAAAGCTCGCTCTTTTTAAAATTTTTAAAAGTTCTCGGGTTTTCAGAGTGGTAGATTAAAAATGACTTAAATTTAAAATCTCCCTCGTCACTTGATGGCGGATAGTTTTCTTTCAGGTCTTCAAATAGAGTTAAAGCTTTTTTTTGGATTACCATTTGACTTAACGGCATTCTTCGCTGATTTTGATCTTCTATCCATATGCTAAGAAGTGACTCCATTTTTTCCATTAAAGGACTTCTCACTTTCGCTACCTGTTTATGTTTTAAGGATGTTGCGGTTTCAGCAAATTTTTTAATTTTACCAGCGTCTCTGGAACAAATGGATTTAATTATAGAAGGTGCTAATCCAAGGTCAACAGCTTTTTCCCCTAATTTAAAACGTTTCAAAATGTCCAGTTTTTGTTCTAAGCTTATTTGCTTTCTTTTTTGACTCATTGTTGCAAAATATTTAGATTCAACCTCTCTTCAGCAAATGTAATTTAAAACTACTAACGACCTTCAACTTTCAACCAGCAGACAACCTGTACATACATATTTGCATTAGCCTTAAGCGGGAAATCCCCCTTTTCTGTTTTAGCTTTGTATAAACATTTTCATATTAACGACGCAAATCGAAGCACTAACGACGCAACTTCGAAGTCATGCTACGCAAACTGAAATATAAACGGGAAATCCACTTTTTTTGTTTTAGCTTGGTACACACATTTTTATATCAACGACGCAAATCGAAGCACTGGCGACGCAACTTCGAAGCCATGCGACGCAAACTGAAACCAAAACGACAGAACTTCGAAATCACAGAAATTTGAAAACGACGCAAACCGAAGCGACGCAAACCGGGGTATTGGTGTACTTGATTTACAAAATATCTTTTCTACTATCTCTTCTACTAACTTTTTTTTTTTTTTTTTTTAGTTTATTTTAATATAATTAATTTTAAAAGAAATAAGTCAGAAATAAGCTTATAAAATTAGCTAAAATAAGCAATTTTCAACAATGGAATCTAGTTTAGTTAAGTTTATTGATTTCCAAAACAACAAGATTAAAAATCTTATAATTAAAGTAATGGATTTTTATATTGTAACATTATTTTTAAGGAACAATAATAGGAAAAAATGATTATTATTATTAAAATATAAAAAAAGAAAAATGGTGGCAGGTATGTAAAATTAAAAAAAAAAAAAAATATAAAAATAATAAAATAAAATTTTTTAAAATAAATAAATATTATATCTAAAATCTAAATTCTTTTATCCTTTCAAATAAAAAACAAGCTCTGGCTTATTTTTGGTTGCCCTAGTAATATAAATTTATTGAACGTTTGAATTCAATTTGCAAATTTTCAAATCGCTGTTTATATATATTTTGTATTTACCTTAAAACGTGTTTTATTTGATTTTTGGCTTATATCCATTTTGTCTGACAATTTTTGTGCATACCTCCTCCCTCATGTTTATTGTTCCTCGTCGTACCTTTTGAAATTTTATAGAGGACTTTTTTTTATTACTATTATTATTGATGACATAATGCCGTATGTATGTGAAAATATATTTTTTTATGAGTTTTGAGATTTCAGAATTCCTACATTTTTGTCATGCTTGCATTTATGTATCATCATCTTTGTTCGTATAAATTATTATTATTTAAATTGATATAATATATTTAAAACCACATCTTCAAGTATATTTACTGTATATTTTTCTTTTTTATTTATAAGTAAAGGTCTTTTGTATTATCCCACAAGTTAATCGTATTGTTTTCTTCTGTTTTTATTATTTCAGAGAGCGTTAAATCCATATTGGGCCGTCACACAAAAATTTTGGTAAAATATATGGTTAAATTGGAAACAAAAAATGATAAAACAGAAAATAGAGTATTGGTAAGTAAAAATAAAAGGCATAATAAACTATTTTTTAAGAGAAATTTTTTCAATGAAACTATTTTTAGTCGCTAAATTTAAGTAAAATTCACTTGCATTTAAGATACTTTTTTTTACTAGATTTAAGCAAAATTTTTATATTAAATTTAAGTCAAAGTTGTAAAGTTTCATATTTGCCGGAGTTGATTTCTTTTTCACTTTTTTTGTTGAAATTAATTAAATAATCGATAAGATAATAATCGACATGTTTTCTTCACATCACTAGCGTATTATAGAATAGCTACGGCGCGTGAAGGTGACTACAGAAATAGACACGACTATTAATTTTCCATTGGTTTTACATTTATGTCGGTTAAACTCTTCTATTTTTTGTTTAACCCTCTAACACCTGACGATGACATTTGTCATCGTTTATAAAATTGTACCCAAATGCTTCGAATGAGTGTTTTATACTTAGAAATTGACATAGTTCGATATAAAAGTGAATTAGCTAAAAGTTTTGCGAAGAAACTGTTCGTATTCAGTGCACTGTTAAAACGCGAGAAAGCTTTAAAGTTCAAATTTTGTAAAAATTCAAAAAATAATTATTTTTTAATTAACTGAGATTTCCAACAACTAAAACACTTATTTAAGTTGATTTAAAACTCTTGAAAATTAAGTATAAGTAAGATTGAAGTATTACCTTTAATAATCAGTCCTTAGTTTTCTTCAAGGACGAACAGGATTTTATCAGGATATCTCTAAAGGACATTGTCTTAACTTATAAAGTAATAGACGGATCGTTTTGAAATTTGGTATAGAGAAAACAATCAGTAATAGTAGCAAAAGTCTAAAGTTTGAACAAAAAATATTGAAGTTAAGATACTTTTTCGCCCTATTTCGCATTTTGCAAAATGCGAAAATCGCCATATCTTCTTAAAAAGAAGCACAAAAAAGTTTATTTTTGGATTGTGGTTATGTCTTGGTAAGAGCAATAATTTTTGGTACAAACTTTTGTTTTACTTGCATTAGTTTTCGAGATAAATTTTAAATTATTTTTGCTCATATCGCCGAAAGTAGTCAGCGAAAAACATTTTTTTAAGAAAAATTATTATTTTTTTTGCGAGACGAAATTACCCTGCGGGAAATGGACCAGTCACTGGTATGGTCATGTGACTAGAACTTCGTGTGTATGAACCTGTCCTAGGTTCGGTTCTGTTATATGAAAGTGACCGGTAATTTTAACATGGGCTTGTCATAGGAGGTGACAATTGCTACCTGTGGAGCACTGTGTGACGTAGAGAATAACTTAACCAATGTAACCTATCACCGTACCGACTGAAATGAATATGCTATGCGGGACAAGTTAGAAGTAGGCAGTGTCAAAGTATGACCATTTTAGGATTCATGTGATATGCAACAGAACCAGTGGGGAAAAAATTATCACGTGACTGGTGTAGGTGTACGTATCGTAGAACTGGAGAAAAATTGTTGTATGGGTAGTTTGAGTGTTCAAAAAAACTTCAAAAAGGCACAACAAAAATCAATTTTAAAATTAGTTTATTTTGTCTATACCCAATAAAAAAACTATAACATTAAATACATTATAACAATTTAAATTTTGAAAAGTACATACACTAGAGAAGAAGTCCGGCTGTTCAAAATATAGATTTTTTGCAAGTTTTTTCTTTAGTATTATCAAACAATTTTTACGAATTTATATTTTCCAACACTACTAAAAAGCACTTCATGAACATTTTAATTTTGTATGCTGCATTATAATTCTATTTCACAATAATATCTTTACAATTAAAAAAAAAAAGTTTGTAAAGTCAGCAAAAAATTTTGCTGAGTCAACAAAATTTTAGTCAGGAGGGTGCTTGCAAAAAAATTGCTAATGTCAGCAAAATCTTTTGCTGAAAATCAGCGAGCTGTTTTTTAGCAACAAACTTAGTAGATTCAGCAAAAGTTTTGCTATCACTTAGTGGATTAGAAATAAAAATGCCTTGCTAAAAATTAAAAAATTTTTTGCTGAATTTTAGTAGACTGAAAAAAACGCAAAAAATTTGTAGAAAAATTGTAATTTAGTTAATTTATTTGCTAAAAATCATAAAACATATTTTTGTGATTCTTATAAAAATAATTTACAATAATTACGAAACATAAAAATTTCATTTTCCCACATTGACGACATGAATTAATTTAATATCTGAAAATATATAGAAATAAATATATATAACATAACAAAAATTTTCTTTCAACTACTTACATCAATGGTTGTCTAAATGATGCTTTATTTTAAAGGACGCAACTGCCGAAGATAATTATAGAGACGAAACGAAAAAATAAACAAAAACAAACGAAACGAAAAAAACAACCCTTAAACAAATAAGAAAAAGGAGCCATAAAAATCTACCTAAGATGTGTGTCTTTGTCTTTCGCTTTACTCTGTCTACATGTCTGTATATGTTTGTTTGCAATTTGACCACACTAGATTATTAATCTATTAACATTTATTATAGAAATACATATTAAATTTAAATATTTTATTTTGTCTTTTATTTAATTAAAAGACAATTATTTTCACAAGCCGGTGACAACGCAAAATTTAAGTTGTTTTAATCCTCAATTTTGTTTTATGTATGAAAAACAGATACAAAAGTCTTCCATGGTTGATTTTTTTATATGTCTTATTAGAGTTGTACTTTTTAGTATCATTTTCCTCTTCTCTACTACATATTGACATGCCGCGACATCTGCTTCATTCTGCGTATATCTTTCAATCTGGTTGTCGTCCCCACTATTAATGTGCTTATCAGCACAATTTTTTTTAGCAAAATTAATTAGTAAAACATTAGTATATTAGTAAAGCATTAGTATAAAACAGTTAAGTGCTAAATAAGTATAACAAAAATTTTAGCTGAAAACACGATTTTAGCAAAAAAAATTTGCTAAAAAATAGTATACCTGATTTACAAGACGTTTTACTAACTTTTGTACTAACATATTTTTTTGAGTGTAGAAAAAGAAGAAGCTGCAACAATTCAGCACAAATTGAATGTATGTATAACTACTTAGCAGAGTAACAAAATATATACTCAGTTTTAATTTTGTTCCCCAAAAGAAATTCTTAAAAATCGCCAATTACTTACACATAAAAAATCGTTACCAAAAATCTTGTAAAATATCTAAACAAAATATTTCGAAAACAATATGCAGAAATGTTGAAACTTTAATTTATATTCTTGTAAAGTGTTTTAAGTTTTTGAATAAGTTGTGCAAAAAATCATATTCTGGTGATAGTGTTTTGGTAGGTAGCGATATTTTATATGGAAAAACACCATTCACTCGTAAAATCGCCAGTCGGCATTCCGAAAATTAACTTGCCAACCGAGTTTTAAGATCGCAACGTTTGGCGTGAAATCGCCATATCTGACAAACTTGGTCACTGTCTAAACCGTTAAGTATTGAGTTATTTTAAACCAGTGGAGTGTTATGTCTTCATTTCCACTGTCACAAAGTCGGTACATAAAAAATTCCTTCAGTGTTTTGTCCACTTTGTAGCAGTCAAGGAACTGCATCCTTTGGTACTAATTGCCATTTTTTAATCCACCGCTAACGGTTTTGAACCAATTCAATGACCAGAAGCAACTTCAGCTGCAACGACAATTGTTGCTTCAGTACACTTTGATGTTATGTTACTTTTTCTCAAGTTACGTGATATATCTGGTACCAACCAGTGAATGTTTTATAACCATAACTATAGTCATGCGATTGGACAATTTACTCAAATTAACATTTTTTTGGGGCACCACAATTTTGGATTCACCAGTTTCGTGACGTGCTCCCCAATCATATATCACAGAATTACCACGTTGGATCAATCGACCCTTCATTTCCCGCAGGGTAATGTGTAATTATAGTTTTGCAACGCAGTGTATTGGCTCTCAATACAAAACATATTTAAAATATGAACTGGGAGGCGGCGTAGCACGATTCGAAGAAAACTTTGAGTTTGTAAATCTTATTTTTTAACATTCAGTATGAATGGAGATTCATTCTTTTTTCATAACCAAATGTGTAACCACTTATTTTTTAGAATCTAATAACTACTTTTTTTTTTTTTTAGGCGAGTGGGTGAGCTAGACTACTTACAAACACGACCTCGTCAAAAACAAAAAAAATGAGTTTAGAAGCCACAAAATAAATTGTGCAAGGCTATAAATTTCCATTATATAACCACTTTTCTAGTAATGAAAGTTTTTATTGTGTATGGTTGGTAGTGTGTAAAATGATACTCGAACTAGATTTCGAAATCCAGTTTTATCTGGATTTCTAGGTAATGTAAATTAAAGGATAGCACGAATGTCTTGCAAGACATTCACAAGACATTTTTATACAACAACACATTTTTGTTTGCTCTAATAATGTTAAGGGGAGACATTACATTCGCGGCAGAGAAAACAGACCTTTTTTTAAAAATTCATAACTCAGTCAAAAACAAACATTTTTTCAAACTTTGTACCAAATTGAACAAATTACAAGAAAAAAAATTCAAAAAAATATATTTTTCACTCCAACATGGTTTTATAGAGCTCCAAACTGGCGGCAGAGGAAAAAACGGGGGTTTCGTGGTTGCAGCGCTGGGAGTCGCAAAAATTGTCCGATCTGAAAAAAAAAATACTTTTTTAAATCTTAATCTTATCGTATGACACGAGCTTTTTTTAAATTTTTTTTTCAATTTTTGGTGATGTTCCAAATTTAAAAGTGTGTTTTTTTGAAAAAATATTGACTTTAAAAATTCATTAAAAAACCGAAAAAAAAATTTAAAAAAAGCTCGTGTAATACGATAGCGAATTAAGTTTAAAAAAATACAAAAAAAAAAATTTCGTCAAAAAATGGAACCGGTAGTGCCGCAATCAGTACGAAAAACATGGTTTCGAGATAAACGCGTTCAAACGCGGGTAGCAAGTAAAACAAGTATATACCAGCTGCCGTACGTAGGTAGCGCGAAAATTAAAAATGCGCTCTCACTAATCCGGCTGTAACTTTTGAACCCGTAGAAATTTTTCCATGAAATTTTTTTTCTTAGAATCTTAAGAATATTTACTAAAATACAAAATTTATAAAAAAAAGTCGATTTAAAAAAACGGCCAATGTCATGTCCCCCTTAAAATTTGGAAATTATAAAAATATGGACAAAATTAAAGTATCCCATGAAAAACAAAAAAAAACTTTTTTTATGTGAATTTGTTTATTTTTTTTATTTTTTGGAATTTTAAGTATAAAAATCTTCAAAGCAGGCAAGATAATATTTTTCAAAACATTCATGCTACCCTTTAGTGTAAATGCAGCTTTATGAATATAAATTTATGAAACTATAAATTTTTCTATTCAAATGCTTAAACGACTTTCAACACATTGAAAAGCTCAGTTAATGGCACAATTTGGTGTCACACTATACCTTTAAATCCTTTGTTGCGCTACCGTACAGTTTTACCTGTCCTTTTTTTACAGCTACACTTTGCTAATTTGTTTAACAATTACTAAATCAAGTGTTAAATGCCATAATCTCTAACAATAAGAGACAACAACAAAAAATATATATAATAATAGGGCGATATTTAATTACAATTGTGAAAGTTTTATATCATAAATTAAACAGTTTTATCCGTATACTGCTCATTTTTTCTTATTCGATAAGATGTTTGTATATGTTGAGCTTGAAAAAACAGAACTAGCAGGAAAATCTATTAAAATACTGCACTCACAAACAAATTAGTGCACACAGAGAATAAATTGGTTGGAAGTCCATTGTAACCAACAAAATTTAATCATTATTCAATAATTTTAATTGTGAGTAGTGTAAATTCATCATCAGCATAAATAAACTATACAATATAGTAATATATAAACAGAAAATATATAAAATTAAGCAAAACACAGTCACATCATTCAAACTATTGATATTCCTTATCAATATTGAAAAAATATTATCTTCTATATTACCTTTAATGCCAACAACCAATCACTTTTCGGAGATTTTATCCCTTGAATAAAATATTTGCAGTTAAAATCGAATATTAGTTTCGCCCGCAAAAAAGCAATCACTCTATCTAAAATATAAGTTTTCGTTTCCAATTTTAAAATAATATAAAGTTTTTTAATAGTTTTGGTTACTCTAATGAAAAATTAAGATTAGCAACCCAATTTCTGTTGTACATACAAATTTATTTTTAGACATTCATATTTTAACTTGAAAGAAACAAATATTCAAGACAGAAATTTTAAAATACAAATTGAAATTGGGTTTAGGCAAGAGGTAAAGCTATTGCATGACAAGCAGAAGGTCACCGGTTCGAGCCCAGTTCGCGGAAAAGAATATTTTATTGATAAAATAATTTTAAAATAATATAAATTTTTTTTATAGTTTTGGTAACTCTAATAAAATTTCCAGATTAGCAACCGAATTTCTATTGTACATACAAATCTATTTTTAGACAAATAAAGGGTCCGCCAAATAACTTTTTTTTTTTTTGAAAATGCTATAAAAAAAACTACTGAATATTTTCTCAAATTTCTTTTTTATTTGAAAGTACAATCCTTCCGGTTAATAATGGAAAATAATTTCATTCAAATGGCTACCTCGGCTGGTCATGCAGTAGCCTACACGATCCGTCCAATTTTTAAGCACATTATCGATTGTGTGCAGCTGTATTTCACCAATATTGTCCTTTAAAGCGTCAATTGTCTCTGGCTTGTTGGCGTAACACTTATCTTTGACGGCACCCCACAAATAATAGTCCAACGGTGTCAAATCGCAGCTGCGAGGTGGCCAAACGACATCAGCTCTGCGGCTGATAATGCGATCTTCAAAAACAGGGCGCAAAACATCGAGTGTAGCTTCGGCTGTGTGGCACGTAGCGCCGCCCTGTTGAAACCAAATGTTGCCAATATCCTCCTCTTCAATTTTTGTGAACAAAAATTCGTTCAACATGGCCCGATAGCGATCGCCATTGACTGTAACGGCCACTCCTTGCTCATTTTCGAAGAAAAATGGCATGATTTTCAAAGTAATGTCGCAATATTTTCCAGCGTAGTTCAAGCGTATACACAACCATATTCGTTCAGCGGAAGGATACAACTAATTATATGTCAAATCAGACATGAGCTAAGTGTTACCATTCACGAAATAAGCACTAGTTGAAAAAAAAACGTTAGATGGCGGACCCTTTATGTAAATTTTTTAGACAAATATAAAATTTTTTAGTAAAAATTCAAGTTTGAAATTTAAAAAAACATATTTATATTGGGTTTAGGCTAGAGGTAAAGTAATTGCCTGACAAACGGAAGGTCGCCGGTTCGAGATCAGTTCAAGGCATACAATTTTTTATAAATAAAATAAATTTTGTTGAATGCAAGTGAATCTATTTATAGAATATTATAGTCCATAAACATAAAATATTCAATTGTTAGAATAAAAATTCGAAATTTGTAAATAAATGTCGGTTGTTACAATAGTATTAAAATTGAATAATAGTGATAGTACGTGGAACCACAAAAATTCGGTTGGCAAAAAATTCGGCTGCAGTTGAACTAATTTTGTCTGTTGTTATCCTTTAAATCAGTTATTTAGCTATAATTATTAGTTATCTCATTTCACCACAAGAACAAATTTTATTTGCGGTTTGAACTAATTTTTCGAGCTTATGTTTAGTTATTAGTGATTTTCAAATTTACCAGTAAATTTAAACCACAATTGTTTTAAAAAAAATATGTTTTGTGTCTCCGCTATCAGTCAACCCAGCAAAACTTTTTATTACCCGGCAAAACTTTTTATTACCCGGTTATAAGTTTGGTAATAAGAAATTAAGGTGGCTTTTCTTTTACAAACCCTGTTATTTTTAGTGTCCGGCCGAAGAATTCTGCTTAAAAACGAAATTTGGTCAGTTTTTTTTGATATTTAGAGACAAATTTTGATAGTGAAACATATTTGTAGAGCCGTTTTAATTTCATTTTGATTAAAAAATATAATGAAAAAGCCGAAGTTTAGCTGTGAAGCTAAATAATCGGCCGTCGAAGTTTTTTCCGATTTGGTCGATTGTTTAAATTCGACATTCCAAATCGCATCTAATAAGCCCAATAAACATTTTTCCATTTCTCAAATTTGTCCATAATGCTTTAAAATGCCGAATACCGACAAAAAGCATTTTCTGGCAGAAGTCTTTGGTCGGACACATATTACCTCCAGTATAAATGTAATAACAAAAGTTCCGATATAATCATATATGATATAGTATCATAAGAACTAAACATCACATCTCCTCTGATCCGCAAAATGACATACATAAGCTGATCTCATGGTATCTAATCTTATATAGTTTGATCCGAAAAATGGCTCTATCAAATATGATCGAATTATATGTATAATTTGATACAATTTTATCTAATAAGTTTTTAAATTACAAAATTGAAAATATTTTAGAGATCAGTGCCTTTTATTTTAATCCAATTAAGTACTACTTGTAATTCATTTATAAAACATATAAATATTAATTTTAAAAAATAATGTTAAATCTAAAAATGTATACTTTTTATGAACCTGAAGTTGGAACATATAATAAATTTAAAACGCTGGGTAAAACAAAAAAAAAACAAACACTAGCCGAGTAAGAAATCAAAATTATTGTTCGGAAAATTTTCAAGTAGAAGACTTACAGATTTTTTCAAGAGCAGAAATAAACAATAGACTTTACACGTTCGTGTTATACAAATAATAATATTATGGATCAATACGATATTTTATTTATGAAGGATAAATCTCCCTATTTAAACATTAAAAGAGGTGCTAATCTCTTGTAATATTGTAATTGGGTCACCCTGTTTTAGTACAGGGTGTACTTACAGGTTGTCAACGTTTACTAACTCGTGCATAAAACATATTTTGGGCATGTAACTTTTGTAAAGAAGGAATACCATTAGATCCATGAATCTTTTTTTTACCTGCATACTTCCCTATTTTATCGAATAAATGTTTAGTAAAATAATATTTGAAATTACAAGTTTGATATAATTTTTATTTAAAATATAAATTATGTTTTTTCAACCTTTAATTGTGCAATGAAAATTAAAATTATTCAAGTTCGATGCAATCTATATTTCTTTATTAGGATATTGCCCTAACAAATAATCTATAGAGTTTTATAAATATTAAAGGTCGTAATTATTAAAGGTCGAAAAAACATAATTTTTATTTTTAATAAAAATTATATCAAACTTGTAAAAAAAGACATAGTACGGTCTTAGTTTACCTCCCCTTTCTTTACATCTTGTTTTTAAATAAAACAAAAACAAGTGTAAAAATAAAAAGGAGAATCAAAATGAAAAGCGTGTATTGTATATCTACTAAAGGTAGAGCTTGCACATAACGAACAAGTTTTCTATTTATTTTTGATCAATGGTGATAATCTTTAACTTCGAGCTCATATATTACGTAGTTCTCATTTAGTGAAGTAATTAGATTATATGAATGTTTGATGTTTTGCATGGGATTGTCACTTCTTTCAAAACGTGTTCTGATGATGGGAACCTAGAAAATTCCCGAAATAGATCTATCAACACATTACTGAAAGTGGTCAATTAATAAATTTGAAAACAAAAACTCTGTAGATTATTTGTTAGGACAATATCCTAATATAGAAATATAGAGTATGGCCTCGAACTTGAATAATTTTCATTTTCATATTTGAAATTACTTTATATTGCACTTGCGTAATATTAATGCTCACAAAATATTTTGAAACTTTCTATGGAAATTTGAAGCTGTTTTGTGCTTATGAATCCGGGGGTTAAATTATGAAATATGTAAATTAAATACAGTTTCTACTTTCTATATCGTTCCTTGTTTACGAATTATGGAGTTTTAAAATATTGTTGCAACTTTCACTTATATCGAAAATAAGTTAATTCTATAAAAAAGGTCGGTATCCCACAAAAACATAGTGTTTCCCTAATGTTTAAACCAACTCCATTGGGCAAGTAGGACATGTTTAGAATTACGCCAATCCTTCACTTACCGGTCCCTCGTTTGACGATGATTCGCTTTTGCATCTTTTTTAAGTTGTGGAGCAAATAATGCCGGCTAATAATAAAAATAACTTTTGTATGAAAGAAAACCTTAGGGTGGGCGATCTCTCCAATGCTATGTCGTCTAGTTATCAATTCGGTCCTCGTTGAACTCAACAATCGAGGGTATATGTTGTTGCATATGCGGATAATGAAGTGATATTGTTATCAGGTTTGAATTTACAAAGTTTCTGGGCTACAGGTAGTGGTCGAGTAGTAGATCCGACCAAAACAAACGGGTACTCTTTTCCAAGAGGACTAAGATTCCGCTCTTCTGATTTGCGCTGTTACAAAGCTGTGAGCTTGAATCTCGGTTACAGATAGTGGTCTAGGAGTGCATCAGAGCAAAACAGAACCGGTACTTTTCAATATGAGGGCTAAAAATCCAGTCTTCTAATTTCCGCGGTTACAGTACTGAGCTCGAATCACTTTTTTTTTAATTCCCTAGTTATTTCCTAATTTTTAAGATCCCCAAAAAATGTACACAAATGTAGAGAAGAGTTCAATAATAAGCATATATTTTTTTTAAGAATCTAAAAAATGCTTATTTCGAGATATACACACAGAGAAAAATTTAGCTATTTGTCAACTGAAATTCGGGTACTGAGACTCAAATTGGGTTAATACGCATTTTAGTCGGTTGGTAAAACTGAACATTTGTTTTCACAACAAAATTCGCTTAATTTAACTGAATTTTAGTTGCAACACTTAAATTATTCAGAAATCTAATGTTAATATCGTTGTACTAACTGAATTTATAAGTTGTTAACATTAATATACACTTTTTAATTCGGTTGGCACTTTATTTCTCTGTGTGTAGGCATTTGAAGTCAAGACCCCAAAATTACAAAAAAGAGCACATTTTATCTTAAAAAAAATATGGCCAACACAAATTTTGTATCTTGTATAGTTTAAAAGTTATAGTCCAATTTGTAAGGATACTTTATCAATTTTTAATGTTTTTTTGCAATTTTCACGACGTCATATTTCGGAAACCGAAAGGGTCCGGAACCTGTCGGAGGGTCCGGAACCTGTCGAAAGGGTCCGAAACCTGTCGAGTGTGACAGTTATATTTATGTCATTGAAATCTTATTGAGTTTACATGTTTTTACTCCTCCTGTGTAACAATTACTGTCCATTACCGAAACTTGTCGTTAAACGAGTCATCAACGTATGGCAAATAATAAAGGAGTAGAGCAAAAAAAAAACACAGGATAAAAGAATTCAGGTGTTAAATGACAAAAGAGACATACAAACAACAAAGGTTCTAATAGTTAGTTTAGTCAAATAAACAACAATAAAAATATAACAAAAAAAATATCATATTACAACAATTGGCTTAATTAAGTTATATTTTGAGTTTAAAAGAAGAAAATTTAATACGCTTGAGCCTAAAAACTTAATAAGACCCATTGAATGTTTTTTTTTTCATTTAACCCCCCGGGTAGAGGATGACGAGTAGTCTACATATTTCTCGGGTGAATTGAACTTCAGCTCTTTGCTTGATTGAAATTTAAATATGAAAAACAAACAAGAAAGCACTTACATTTGCAATTCTTAATTAAATTTTATAACTTTTAATGAAAAATTATGAATAATACATACTTCAATAAACACACACAACAGTAGTCAATCATTCAGTCATTCATTCATTTATTCTTATCAATGAAAAATGGAAGGCGTAGATATTAGGGTGGGGCGATTAGTATGGAAGGAAAAAAATCTTAATGCGATTCGCGTTTCTGATTCTTGGGATTGTACAGAGCAAAAAAGTCCACTAGACCATACGTCTACGGTAAAAATCGAGCTTCCAGATTTTGACTTTACGGCAAAAAAGCCCTATTTTGAAATTAAAAATTAACCCCTTAAACCCCACCAACAAATATGATTGATGCATTAATCTGCTAGAGAATCTTCAAAAGAAGAGATTGATAACATAATCTTGGATAAGCTCCTCCTACTTCCTGAGATATGTCCATTACACACATTGTTGCTTTCACAAAATACGGCTAAAAAGTCAAAATCTGGAAGCTCGATTTTCACCGTAGACGTATGGTCTAGTGGACTTTTTTGATCAGTACAATCCCAAGAATCAGACACGCGAAGCGCCCATTAAGATGTTCAAATCGCCCCACCCTAGAAGATATATTTCTTTTTAAGAAAATCATTTTGTAATATTTTCTTGAATTGTCATTTTATTCTCTATTGCAAAGATAATTTTTTTTTTTTTGAGGAAAATCTAAAGCAAACTTTTTGAATGACTATTGTTTAAACTTAAGTTTTTTGTTTAATAAAACAAGAATAGAAAAAACATTTTTTTTTTTTTGATAAGTACACTTCATCATTTATTCAAATAGAATGTAAGTGAATTTCAAAAGTTTTATTTAAAACTTTTTTTAACCGATGCACTATGGGGATTTTATAAGGAATTGTTGGCCAAAAGAAAATTTTTTATGTGTTTAAAAATTATTTTTTTTATGGCATTATAAAGAAAACTATTTAAAAGTACACTCTTATGAAAAACTTCATTGATTTTCGTCCAATGTACACTCAAAAAAAAAGTTTGTAAAGTCAGCAAAAAATTTTGCTGAGTCAGCAAAATTTTAGTCAGGAGGATGCTTGCAAAAAAGTTGCTAATGTCAGCAAAATCTTTTGCTGAAAGTCAGCGAGCTGATTTTTAGCAACAAAATTTGTAGATTCAGCAAAAGTTTTGCTAACACTTAGTAGATTAGAAATACAAAAGCCTTGCTAAAAATTAATAAATTTTTTGCTGAATTTTAGTAGACTGAAAAAAACGCAAAAAATTTGTAGAAAAATTGTAATTTAGTTAATTTATTTGCTGAAAATCATAAAACCTATTTTTGTGATTCTTTTAAAAATTATTTACTATAATAACGAAATATAAAAATTTTCATTTTTCCACATTGACGACATGAATTTATTTAATATCTGAAAATATATAGAAATAAATATATATAACATAACAAAAATTGTCTTTTAATTACTTACATCAATGGTTGTCTAAATGATGCTGTTCACTTTGGTGAACAATGAAGTAACCCCAACCCTGACTTTAACAGCGCCCTCTAGTGTGCAAACCCCACGCAAATGCAACTCAGCATAAAGTTTAGCTGTCAGCATTTGCGCTGTGATCACACACTTGTTCGTGAACTTTTACCCAAGCAAAATCAGTCGACTTGTTTTTATAACTCGTAGCATAACAACACCGTGGTATATTGTGCGCTTGTGCAAAAACATTTTTTCTAAAAACCCAACAACAATAACAGTGAAACTTGCAACAGATTTAAAAACCCCAACAAAAACCAAGTGGAAATAAATTAATGAAATTTATAAACCTAAAATATAAAATATGAAATTAAAACTTAAACCTAAACATAAAACCCTAAATTAAAACATAAAACCCTAAATCTAATGAAATTAAAACCCTAAAACTAAATCGAACTTAGAATAAACTTAACCTCAAATAACTTTGTATATAAAACTTTATATAAATAAAAATCCTTTTTATTATAACGTTTGCTAAAAATATATATTCTTTTTATTTACGTTGAAATTATATACACGGTAAAGTGCACTAACCTCAACTCTATACCCTAACCCTCTAACCCGTTAAAACAGATGCTATCGCAACTGGCGAAGATAATTATAGAAACGAAATGAAAAAATAAACAAAAACAAACGAAACGAAAAAAACAACCCTTTTTGCAATAAGAAAAAGGTACCATAAAAAAATCTACCTAAGATGTGTGTCTTTGTCTTTCACTTTACTCTGTCTACATTTCTGTATATGTTTGTTTGCAATTTGACCACACATATAAACATTTAGTTTAAATAAATAAATATTTTATTTTGTCTTTTATTTAATTAATAGACAATTATTTTCACAAGCCGGTGACAACGCAAAATTTAAGTTATTTTAATCCTCAATTTTGTTTTATGTATGAAAAACAGATACAAAAGTCTTCCATGGTTGATTTTTTTATATGTCTTATTAGAGTTGTACTTTTTAGTATCATTTTCCTCTTCTCTACTACATCTTGACATGCCGCGACATCTACTTCATTTTGCGTATATCTTTCAATTTGGTTGTCGTCCACACTATTAATGTGCTTATCAGCACAATTTTTTTAGCAAAATTAATTAATAAAACATTAGTATATTAGTAAAGCATTAGTTAAGTGCTGAATAAGTATAACAAAAATTTTAGCTGAAAACACGATTTTAGCAAAAAATTTTGCTAAAAAATAGTATACCTGATTTACAAGACGTTTTACTAACTTTTCTACTAACTTATTTTTTTGAGTGTAATACTTCATAAATATGTTAGGACAATTTCCTAATAAAAATAGATAAAGTATGGCCTCGAACTTGAATAATTTTCATTGCACAATTAAAGGTTGAATAAACATAATTTTTATTTAAAAAAAAAAGACAAAGTACGGTCTTTACCGTTCTTTACATCTTGTTTTTAAATAAAAAAAAAAAAACAAGTGTAAAAACAAAATGGAGAATAAAACAAAAAAATGGGTAGTGTATATCTACCAAAGATAGAGCTTGCACATAACGCACAAGTTTTCAATTTATTTTTGATCCATGGTGATAATCGTTAAATTTGAGCTCATATATTAGTTCTCATTTAGTGGGATAACTAGGTTATATGAAAGTTTGATATTTGCATGGGATTGTCACTTCTTTCAAAACGTGTTCTGATGATGGGAAACTAGAAAATTCCCGAAATAGATCTATCAACACATTCCTGAAAGTGGTCAATTAATAAATTTGAAAACAAAAACTCTAGAATATTTGTTAGGACAATATCTTAATACAGAAATATAGAGTATGACCTCGAACTTAAATAATTTTCATTGCACAATTATAGGTCGAAAAAACATAATTATTATTTTTAATCAAAATTATATCAAACATATTTGATAAAGCTGTTTAATAAAAGGGTAAATTGATGACAGGCTTCTTAAAATTTATGAAATGTTTCACAAATATAATGAAGAAATTTCATAACTTTTTATGAAATGCTGCATAAATGTTATAAAATATTTCATAGCCAGGATGAAGCAGTTTCAGAAATTTTTATAAAATGTTGACATTATGTTGACCTTTGATTTTGTTGTAAGTCTTCCTATTTCTTCGGCTTAAGGTCGATTATTTTCAATTTAAAATTAATAACTTGTTTTATTGCGTTTTAATATTTTAAGATTTTAAATAAATAAAAGTAAAGCCATTCTTCTTAATAATTACACTTCATTAATATTTAAATTAATACTTAAAAGAAAAAGTACTGATCTTTAAAATATTTTTAATTTTTTTTTTTTAAATTATTTAATATAGAAAACTTTTTAGATAAAATTGTATCAAATTATATATGTATAGTTTGATCATATTTGAGATCATATCTGAGACCTCGGAGCATCTTCTCTGCGAATGTCCCAGGCTTTGTGATAGGAGACTTAGGTTTCTAGGTGATCGCTTCATTTCGCTTTCCGACATCGCGAATATTTTGCCTAATAGGATAATTGGCTTTATAGGTAGCTTGAATCTGTAGGTAACTTTAGGCAGCCTTCTGATCTAATCTAATCATATTTTATAAACCCATTTTTCGGAATTACTACATGAAATTTTATCCCATCAGCTTATGTATGCCATTTTTAGATCAGATGTGATGTTTAGTTATATGTGATACTATATATAATCATATATCATTATATCGGATCTTTTTTCATCGGGAACACAAAAAAACTTTAAACTTTTCGCGTTTACGGACGAATGAATAATTGCAATTTTTCCCCATAAAATCCAAAACATGTTCGGATATGTCCTTAACAAAATCAACACCCGTCTTCTTTCTATAAATTAATAATTTTTTAAAATGTGCTATAAAAAATTTTGAAAAATTATATTTTTTAAATTAAATTGTATTTTCAAAATAAATTATATAGAAACCCTGGAACAATAGTTTTAATATTTTTTTTATTATAGTAAGGACCTCAAATTTATACCTGCAGTTTTCTGCGTTGTTATATCTGCCTCCTATCCAAACTTATCGAACCTTTGTTGCTTTAAAGCAACGACAGTGTAAAATGGGTTAAAAGTGCACCTTATAGTGAAAATTTCAATTTCAAACGCAAAGTTAAACGCAGTTTTAAATAAACACTTTACATTTTTCTTAATTTCACTTGAAATATTTATAAAATAAAAAACAGAACTTAAATATAATTAAAACAAATAATTAACATTTCTGTTAAACTAATGAATTAATCAAATTCAATAATCTTAACTAAAGAAAGAAAAAAAAAACAAATATGAATTAAATAACCAACATGCATGCTATATAATAAATATTCGCACGTTGCGTGGTTAAATATCGAATGTTCATTCAATTGATTCATCTATTTTTTACTGTGTACACATGCAAAAAATATAAACAGGTTTCAATTAATTTTTTTTTTTTTTTTCAATTTATAACGAGCTTTCAACCTCCGTATATTTACAAAAATAAAGCAAATCAAACATATTAGCTAGGTTGATACTAGTATTTCGATCTGGCTAAAGATCTCATCAGAACCCGAAGTTTTAGAAAAGTTACATCCTCCATAATAGGCAGAACTTTAACATAAAACCTATTAATAATCAATTTTGCTCCATTCTTGTCTTCTTAGTAATCAACCACGTGGTTAGGTCTTTTCCTAACAAGCATCATGACATTACTAAACTTTGAAGACCAAACATGTTCTATTTATATAAAAAAATTTTAGTTTGTACTCTGGCTCAAGTAATATTTTTTACAGTTATATTAGTTTTTTGTTTTTATATACATCGAGATTAATTTTATGTTATTTTTAATTTATAACGAGCTTTCAACCTCCGTATATTTACAAAATAAAGCAAATCAAACATATTAGCTAGGTTGATACTAGTATTTCGATCTGGCTAAAGATCTCATCAGAACCCGAAGTTTTAGAAAAGTTAGAGCCTCCATAATAGGCAGAACTTTAACAAAAAAACCTATTAATAATCAATTTTGCTCCATTCTTGTCTTCTTAGTAATTTTTTTTTATTTAATTAAAAATTTAATTAAATTTAAAAAAATTGAGGAAATTGTAATATCAATTAAATTAATTTGTTAATTGATTTATTAGTCGTTAATACTAAAAAGATAATCTAGTAAAAAGTGGATTAACTGCTTAATGTTAGTGCAAGTATATAACTTTTTAGTCTCAACGAAGCATTAGCTTCAATTAAAATTGTAATCATATAAATTAAAAATTTAATTAAAGTTCTGCAAAAATTTCAATTAAAATTTTGTTCATAAAATATTTCACTGAAAACGATAAAAAATATGTATTTATTAAAACAAAACCAAGATTATTCAGATCTTTACATAAATTAAAAATAAAATTAGCATTTCATGCATTCACAATTAAAAATTCAATTAAAATTCTTAATTTGTTTAAAAAAAAAATCTGTTATTTTTTTCTGAATGACTGAATTAGCGATTTAATTCGTTATAAGTTTTTCTATTACCAAAATATGATTGTCAGCTTCTTCGGCACACGATTTTGTTCGAATATATTTTTTTTTATTTATTAAACTATTGTGTACCGTTTGTATATTAGATACTTCCTCCTCTATTTCGACTTCTTATCACTTGACAAATTTCCAACAGCGGGAGGATTAACAATTTCCAATATTTCTTCACCTGATAAAATATGTGACGTCAAAACATTAGCATCTACATCTAGAAAGTCATCCACGGATATGAAATTCATATTAGGTCTATCCCATTAAACGGATAAAGAGTGTGCTAAACATGGTTATTTGTACACTGATAGAATTTTCCTTCATAGTATCAATGAAAAGATTTCATTAAAATCGATTCATTGGTTTAATGAAAACTGTCATTAACTGAATGAAAATTCATTAATATTGGTACTTTTTTCATTAACATTTTGTATGATTTTTTCATAATTTCATAAAAAAATTCATTAAATTAATGAAAAATTTTCAAATTTTTTTCAATAAAATTTTTGAATTATAATAAGAAAAAAAAAATTTTTTTTGTAATTTCTTTTTGAAATAAAAAAAAAAAAAAAAAAAAAAAATTTTTTTAAGTTTGAATTTGAATAGTTGGTCACTAAATTCTAGGGAACAGATTCTCTAAGAAAAACGATATAGTTTTGTTCAAAACGAGACCTAAATTGTTATCGTTCTGACGATGTTACACAAAAACGTTATGCTAACCGATAATAAATTTTTGTTTTTTAACAACATTGTTAACAATATTTAACATTTTTATCTAATATGGTCGTAATTTAACTACAAAAAGTTGAATATAATCGTCGATCGTTCTACAAAATTCCAAGCCAGATCGATAAAAAATTACATATTTTGTACCGACTTATAAGAAAATATGTCATCTTTTAACACAAATTATATTACATGTCATCATATTCCAAGTAACGAAAATTTGCTGAATCAGGCTGAGTTTAATAAAAATCTGTTAAATATCAACGAAAATATTTCATACAAACTATGAATTTTATTCATTAAACACATAAAACTTTCATAACGATTAGGCTAGGATAAATGAAAAAAATTTCATATACTTTATGAAATTTTAATAGGGTCAATGAAACCATTCATTAAAATTGATTTAATGAAACACATTTCATTGACTCAATGAAACGTTTCTTTGGGGACTTTTTTATGAAAAAAATCATTGGATTAACGAAGGAATTCATTAATACTACGCACAAATTTCTATCAGTGTATGAAAACGAGTTTTTGGGACTGCTTAAAACAGTTCGTAATAACCGAGGGTTCGTATAAACCGAGTTCGTATTAAAAGATGTATTTTATATGAAAATTGTTGCCAAAACGTCGGGACTTTTAAATAAGTTCGTATTAACCGAGGGTTCGTCTTAACCGAGTTTGTCTTAAGCGAGTTTTACTGTAGTTTTTTTTAAATCCATGAAGTTATAGCGTTACTAATATATTTATGTAAAACTCGTTATCAATTTTTGCCATTTATTTTTTTAAATGTATTAATAATGCATAGTTTTTTTAGTATACATCAAATGTACATTAACTTATTTTGTACAAACACGTGATGTAAAAGTTACCGGGTCTGATACCAGTTCCAACATTTTCATTTGGGTATTATAAAATTTACTTAGGAAAGCCTATCTTTGGAATTAATTCCATCGTATCGAGCTTAAGAGCACTAGTTCTACAACAGATGTCAGCGAAGCAATATAAAATCAGTGTTTCTTTGTACTTGAAAAGTTTTATGATATCCCATGAGAAAAAATGTTCGAGCTGGTACCAGGACCGGTCACGTGGCCTGTCACATTAACATGTCGTGATTTTGGGAAGGTGTTAATTAATACAAAGGGTGGTTAATAATAATTTTATTTTAAAGAAAATGTTTATATTGCATCGCAAAAGAAAAAAAAAGAAGAAAATTATACTTATAGATTTTGCAATAAGTAATTAATGTAATTAAATGAAATAAGTGCAGGAGTGTTCGATACCAAATTAAAATTAAGTTAATATACTTGCGATTTATACTATAAAAACTATGCATTATGAATACATTTAAAAAAATAAATGTCAAAAATTAAAATAGAGGTTTACATAAATTTATTAAAAATGCTATAACATCATGGATTTCAAAAACAGCTATATCAAGTTTCACATCGTTTGAAATATATTTAGAATACATTTCCTTTGATGTATAAACCATTAAAATTGGTTGGATCCATCAAAAGTTCACAGAAAAAATTATGGGCCAAAAATATCTAATTAATCGATTGTTTGAATATCAATTGAAATTTAAACAATTTTTTTAATTGATTCAATTAAAAATTTTTTTGAATTTTCTAATATATCCATACAGTGTTGCATCCCTGCAGGAAATGTCAATAGTGAAAAAGTATTGATTCACTATTGACTGTGTCACCAGTACTACTAACCAAATATTCCCCAGGCAATGTAATTTGCTATAGACATTTAACATGTACGTGTCATTGAAAATCACTAGTGACATTAGAACTATTGACTAGGTAGTGAATAGGTAGTTCTTATGGGACCATATGTAGACATTGGAACCAAAGATTCACTAGTGACTAGGTAGGTCTTATGGCACCATATGTAGACATTATAAACATAGATTCACTAGTGACTAGGTAGTTCTTATGGGACCATATGCAGACATTGGACCAAAGATTCACTAGTGACTCGTTAGTTCTTATGGGACCAGATGTAGACATAAGAACCATATTTTCACTAGTGACTAATTAGTTCTAATGGGACCATATGTAGACATTGGAGCCAAAAATTTACTGGTGTTGATAAAGTAAAAAGTGTAGACGCTTAGTTGACAAAGTCAACAAAATAGTAGACAAAAGTGGAGACTTGGAGACACTTGACCCCAAGCTTCCTGCAGGGATGTTGTAAACAAAATTTTTAAAAATTTGGCATACTATTTTTTTTTATTTTATTTAGATTAAATAACCAAGCAAAGGTTTAATTATATCAATATATTATTTAATTTGTAAATAAAAAGAAAAAAATCGCAAATGATTAACTTTTAATAAGTTGAGTAGTTTACCGATTTCAAATACACGCAAAATCGTAGTCATTTCACTAGAGTTTGCAACACTCTTTTTGTTGAGATATTCGTGTACGCACGAAAACTTAATTTAGTTTCGTGTTTTATCTGAGGTAATAAAAGTGCACATGTGGGTTTAAATAAACCTTATCGAAAAAGGACAATTAAACTTTTAATTTTGTAAATAATTAAATTTTCAATAAGTATAAGTGTCATTAAACTATCATTTTAAAGTTGTGTGTGATTTTTTTAAGAAAGCAATTCAATTACAAGAAAAAGTTCAAGACAAGACAAGCAAAACAAGCATTTTGTCTTTACTTTTATTTGTTTTCTTATAATACATTTTTATATTAAAAAGCTTTATAAAAATGTCAATAAAATGTCAATTTTATTAACAAACCTACATTTCTTTTTTTAATTAATAGGGGGCATATAACAAAAATAAAAAAATACGAGTTTTCAATTAAAACTACCATTGTGTTCTTCTCAAGTTTCAATTAAAGTTTTAATCAATTTAACTAAACTTTTTAATTGAGGTTGTAAAGAAAAACCATAACTCTTTTTTTATTTAAATTTATTTTCATCGGGATAAACATTAATTGCATTTATAGTAATTAAATGTGCTAAAGTCCCAAAACTTATTTAACAAATTGTGAAAAGCAATCTAATGTAGACGTGTCCCTATCCGGATTTCATTCCTGCTTAAGGAAATCTTCAGGGGACTTTGTTATTAGAATTTCTAGAGATATTTGTTATGTTAAATCACAAACTCAATGAGAATTTTAATAAACTGTCTGCAAATTTTTTTAGTTAATACTATCATTTCAGTGGTAGGTGCAAAATCAATTAAAATATTAATTGATTCAATAAAATTTTTAATTGAAACCCATTTTTAGTTTTTTCTGTGTTATCCATCTTTTTGTTATAAGCTTTTTTGAACTTTGAAGGTCCTTGTAGTCCTTTTTATGCAAATTTGGGACATTTTGTCTTTATGAGGCTTATTAGCTTCTGCAACTCTTGCATTATGTATAGTTTTTTTTTCAAAACTAAAAATTACAAATAATTCCATTACCGGAAACGTATTCGATCGCGTCGCAAGTTCTTACCAACGTCGTAGGGTATTGAAATTTGGCCAGTGTTTGTAAAATGTCACCCTTTACCATAATTTTTGAGAGCACCCAGCAAATGTCACCAAGTAATCAAAATGGTACACCCTAGTGGGCAGCCATTTCGGCAAAAAGTATATCACAACTTTACATCCAGTACCCCGTTTCTGTAACTTTCGCAAAAAACGTGTAAAATGCAACCTTACGAAGGGTGACTCACAGACAGTAAAATATAAAGGCAATCAAAAAAGTTAAACAAACGCTGCACTTACATTATTTCGATTTCTAATAACGTATTTTACTAAAATTCATTTGTCCACAGTTTTAAAAGTTACAAGATCTGAAAAATTTTGCTCTAAAAATGTAGTCAACTTTAGTATTTTTTAACTCTCCGTGTAAAAAGCAGGGTGACCATATATTTCTGGATACGAAAACTTCTCGCAAAAACGAGGCACAAGATTCAAAAGTTATGGCTGTTTTCGCGGATGTTTACATTAATAAATTTTAGTAAAACTGGCAAAAATTTATCAGAGATACCAACTCCAAAGACGACATATTATTTTGGCCAGATTTAACAAGCTGTTATTTTGCAAAAACATACCTTTTGTACCGAAATACACAAATCCTTCAAACGTTCCAAAAGCACGTCCAATTGAAGACTATTTGGGTCTTTTATGCCAAAAAGTGTATGAAAATGAAGCCAAATTCACTGAACAAACAAATTAAAAGCATTGTAAAAAATTCACATGAATGTCGTCCAAAGGATGATTGGAGCCCAGTAAAAAACGATGCTTACATGGAAGCAGGTTTATAAGGGAGTAAGCCAAAAAGAATCCTTTGCAAACCTGTAATCATATTTCATGTCTACATTATTACGATTAAAAGTAATAATATGAATATTAGGGTGGCCCTTAAAAAAAAAGTGTTGAATCTTAAGGTCTCACCCCCAGAAATATGCGAATGGCCAAAAAAAGTGATAAATACGAAGTTTTGGGCCAATTGAAAAATGTTTAGAGGTCGCTCAAAGCGATTGAAAATTGCAAATGCGTTTATATGGGGAAAAAATGGCTTTTTTCGAGACTTATGTAAATTTTTCAATTATGGGAAAAAATTTTATTCTACATGTTAAATTATTTGATATAAAGAGATAATTATCTATTCAAAAAGGTATAAAAATTCAAATTCGGTTAAGAACCAGCCCAATAATAAATAATGCCCCAGACCAAAAAAGGTTAAGTTATTACTTCATTGAGAAATTCGACCACACGTCATAAATATTTTTGAAATCGATTGCTAAGTTATCATTTTTTTACTTAAAAGACTCAAGGCTATGAGATATGGAACAAGATTTTTTAATTGGATATCGTAAACCTGTCGTAAGATAACGACATACGCGGACAAAATTTTTGGGACGTTTTTGAAATCTAATTTCAAATTTCAAAATTTTTTCTTCAACGAAACCGAAAAAATTGAGGTTTGGAGTCCAATAAATTTAAAAATATCCACTGGCACACTTGGGTAGGGCAACGATTTGATTTTTGCGGATTTCGAGGAAATTGCGTTTTTTGGTGATAACACGGCTTATTTGCTGTCATAAAATATTTAAAATTAAAAATTAGCTACTTCTGTAATGTTAGTTGTTTTTTTTTATCATCGCTACCCAAGGTTGACAAAAAAAATTTTTGGACATCATTAACCCATGTGGACCTGGTACCAAAAATGACCCCAGATTTTTTTTTTTAAATTTACAAAAGAAGTCAATTTTTTGCTTACTACCAATTAATTTTAGGAAATGTGATTTGAAATATTATAACATAATGTTTGAAGTTACTACGGTAAAATGTTTGGACGAAATAATTAACCCTTACCTTGTCGATTTTTGCGGATTTCGAGGAAAATGTTGTTTTTGGTCATGACAAGGCTCATGAATTGAACACTTTTATTTGACCCATATAACGAAGGGCCACCCTAATGAATATACATAATTTTTTTTACATAAAATTCTACAGATATTAATGTATTGTTGTTAAAATTTTTGACATATTATATAATCATAATATTTTTTTAGCGCTCCACGTGCTAGCTCTTCAGAAACAGTTAAATGACTAATTATTTTTTATTACATACTCAAAAACACCAAACACAATCGGAAATCACTCAGAAAAATTGGTACAGATCATTTATAATCCACGATATGAAACTTTCTGCATTACAACCTGTATCCTTATAAGGTATTAGGGTAAGCTGCTTACAACCTGCACTCTTTTTAAGAAAAACAGAAAGCTCAAAATTTTTGTTTTTTTTATTTGTATACTAAAATTATTCGTTTCTTTTGCTACTTCTCAGTATTATTATAATATTAAGCACTTACATCAGCGCATTTGTTTTATTATGCTTCTAAAACACGAAAAATTTTTACTGGGAGGTATGGTATCAAGCATAAAATGCGCCAAATAGAAGATCGTAAAAAGTGAATTACTAATTTATAGTCACACCGAAAATGTGCATTTGATGAGAGGTGATGTCGAAAAAAATAAAATATTCGGAAAATATGCGATTTGGATTTATTCACTCAATTGCTTATAACTTTGTCATTTTTCGGTCGATTTTCTTCTAATTGGTCTTAGTAAAAGTATCATATTTACGTACATGAAGAAAAATCAGACGTTTTTTTTAACGATTTGTACTTTTCCGTCGGCACAGAATCACTGTAAAATATGATTTTTTTTGAAAATGTGCCCTATTTTCATTGATATATTTTGAACCGCTTTACCAATCAAGGACCCGATAATACATATTTGTTCATCATCTCAATACCTTTCATTTCTAGCTCGAGATATGATTTGTCAAGTGAAAAAAGGTCGAAAAAATGAAAAAATTACAATATCTCAAAAACTGTTCCATAAAAAAACTTGATTTTCGAATTCAGCGGGAGAAAATACATACGGAAATCTATCATCAAAAGTACATGAAAAAATTTCATTTTGTAAACTAGTGTTACAAGCGTTTTAAAATTGTCCATTTACTAAATTGGCACAGGTTATTATTGAATGAAACAACTGAATATTTGTTTTCACGACTAAAAACATAATTTATTATGAAGATAGTTTTCGTAACCGCCAGAATTCGGTGGCCACAACTGAGACTGTTTTCTAGGTGAACATTTTAAAATCATTTTAAATAATAATTAAAATTTGTTTAAACTTTGAATAATATATGTGATTGATACAATTAAACCTTTAATTCAATTTTTTTAATATTTAATTAAAAATGTAATTAAATCAATTAAACTTTAAATTAAAACCAAATTTAATATTAATCAAATCTTTAATTGAACATTTTTGGAAAATTATTTTTCTCTGTGTACTTATTATATTGTGTGTGTGTGTAATTAACACCACTCAACTGTTTGATTATTTTGTGGATAGTTCTTTTTCAACAGCGATAATGTTGCATGCAGTTTCTTTTATTCATTTCGTCTTCAACATGTCTGTAGTGCCTCGTTTACAACATGATATATGATGATATTCATAAACATTAACACCCTCTAATACAAATATTGCACACAGATAGACTTGGACATGCACAGGCATGGACAAATTGTTTTCATGAATGATTTTGGTCATGGATGAAATCGTCTTCAACACAAAACGGCAGGAGATTTGATAGTCAACGAACCAAATAAAATTGAAATAAAATTATAAAAAAAAAAAAATCAAGCGTGTACCATTTGAATTTCATCTAACATACCGTCCCCTTAGTATTAAAATAGCCTATAAATTTTTTGATGTTTTGAGAAAATGAATTTCAAACTTTTTGTCGAAAGTAGCTCTCACTCAAATCTCGTTATGTCTGTAAATATTTATTATTTTCGACGTTTTTTTTTAAGACTGTTTAAAAATGAGTCTATTTTGTTAACTGATCAATTTTTATTATTGTAATCATCCTTTTAATGAACAAAAAAGTGGTGTAAACTGCAAATACATCAGATAAGCTATTTTATTTTTTAATGTTTTCTATCAAGTTTCTGATACGTTATTTTATTTTGTATGGTATACACTATTTTATTCAAGAAATACACCACAATAATTAGTAAATTTAATATGAATTTTTATTAGTATAAAATTATGTTTTAATTACAGTCAGATCGTAAATTATTAGCATGGTCTTTAATAATTGTCGTCTGCGTCCTCTTCTTCGAATCTGTCTGGTTCATCTAAACAATCGCGATTATTCCCTCCTTGTAAATTCAAAAAAAATGTCTGTGAGCCGGGAGGAATTACATTTTTTTTGCATAAATCTTTGAGATCCTTCAGTTTTGTGTCAGAAATTGGTAGTTCTTTTTTATATTTGTGAGTTAATGTAAAATTTGTGACCCCTTTCTTTTTCATTCTCGAGCCATCTATATCAATCACTTTGAAGTCTTCGTTCCATTGTTCCTTGTATAACAATTGTCTCTTTTCACTTTTTATTACTTGGAGAACCTTGATTTTAAGCCAATTTACCGATTCATTGTTGACATTTTTCTTCAAGTTATGGTTCAATTTTGAGAACGCCGTTTTGAGATCAATAATATCACTGTAGTTAAGCCTTTCTACAGCGTACGGATTTTTTCGTCTTGCCAGTCAAAGTATAGTTGGCCATTCTTCTGGTGAATATACACAAATATTTCTCTTAGTTCGTTCTATAGCCGAATGCATGGAATCTGCTTCCATTTGTGTGTGTCCACTTTGAAGATATTTAATCGTTATTGAATTAAAATGCAATGAATGATTTATATGAAGCAATAATGTGGCAATTAATCTGTTTCTATTCTGTCCTCCACAGCAGTCTGAATACAGAATAACATCCGTTACTGATTCGGGTAAATTGTTCAGCATTTTTAATAAAGTGGTTCCAATTTCCTCTGACCCACGCTTACCATGGTTTTCATCCCACAGGAAACAATATCCAGCTCCATTAGCTAAATCGTAAAATGTGTTGTTGTATGTGGCGAACTTCCGACTGTAATACAAGGTGCTTACATTGCTACATGGTGTCAATAGCACTGATTGTAAGTCAAAAGTAAATACTTTTATATTGATGTTATTTTTAGATAACTCCTTGTCAGCATGTTTGTGGAGTCTTGCTTGGGCTTTATTTGCTAAGTGTTCATCATATGATTTCTGTATAGAAGCCTTGTCCTCTGTATTTTTGAACGTTTCGCATGTTAAGCATGTGTCCTTTTTTGGATGATGGAATGAATAATTGTAATTATTACAAAATATGTGGCGATACATATGTTCTTTAACTGAGAGATCTGGGTGGCGTTCTTTAAATAAGATATACATTTTTGTAATTGTTAGGTCTGAGCTCAGATAAAGGCGTTGGGACTTTGCTCGAGTATAGTGACTTTCTACTGCTGGAAATGACTCTATGTGTTCTTTAATAAGAGTTGCTATCTCCGCGTCTACTTTTCTTTGCATTCCGTGTTTACCCCTCATGTCAACAAATTGTCTTTGATTTTTTTTTTTGGCTAATACAGATATCGCGCAGTCTGACACGTGTAAAGTATTTAAAAAGAACTTTTTACAGACCTGTTTGTCATTTAGAAAGTATTTTAGAGTGTTCGACCGCCGTGATTCTCTCGTTAATGTCCTGTTGCACTTCTCCACTTTTATGTTATTACTAAGGAATAGACGTTGCTTGCAGTAATCGCCCAAACTCCAATAGTCTGCATTGATTTTCTTACGATCTTCTTCAGAGAAGTGTTCTGGACATTTGTGATGACAGCTGCAATTAGCGGGCTTCGGTAAACGTTCCTTAATTACTTTACCACTCTTTGTAACATAAGCCTTTCCTTGACTCCTGTCACTCTTTCTTTTGTTCTGCATCCAAAGCTGGCTCTTACGCTATTGAATAAAACAAATCTGCGATTTCGCAGAGCACTTCATGTTGCTTTACCGAAGATTTTTCAATTTCCTCTTCATCCGTTTCTGGAATATAATAATCCGACGATCCTGCTGAAAAGTCTTCTCCATCCTCTTCGTCAGTTTGCGATATATTTGAATCCAATGGTTCCACAGATAATCCAACAGAGTTTGGAGCAAGTTTGACACATAGGGCTCCTGTTAATTCCATCGCAAATTCTGTTGACAATTAATATACATTAATATTCCTTCCTGCAATTTAAGTTAGCAGATACTCACCAGAGCTTGATAAATCCATGATTAAATAAATGAATGATTGGGAACGAATGAACGACTAAATGATTATGAACGAGCGAATTTCAACAACGAACTGAAATCCTTAATTGTACAAATTATTTCTATTGCATTTACATACATGATAAAACAACGTAAGCATTGCATAGCCTACTTTTGTTTTTTGTTATTTTTAAAACACATGTTAATTGTTCTGACAATATAACGGCCTATAAGATTCATACAAATGAACAAATTGAAAATATTTGTTGAACAACAACGTATATCATTATACGTCATTTTAGGTGTTTGTGTCATGATAAAATTGATTTTTTTCCTAAAAGTTAAAATAGAGTATGTGAGTGTACATTACTATTATATTGAATAAACAGAAAATTTACTTTATGTAAAATAGCGTATATGCGTTTACATGATTTTTGAGGAAAATAATTTAATACAAATTTATACTATATTTTTTTGACTGACGTTTTGACACACTTTGTGGAACTAGAATTTGACAAAATTTTGACCACATATAAAATCGACGATGGAGAATCCAAAAATTCAATAAAAAAATAATAGCCTATGAGCACATAGGCTATTGTTATACTAAGGGGACGATACAATAATTAACAATAAATAATAGGAAAAATTACAAAAATTATGTTTTAGTATTAAATAGAAAATTAAAAAAAAAAAAAAACAATGTCGACCAGATGCGTTTTAAAAACATACAAATTTTAGCGACACGTAATATATTAGCTATTTTATTCCAATTTCCATTTGAAATTCAAAAAGTGCCATACACAGAGAGACATATCGCACACCTAGTTCAAAAGTGACTCAACTCAAAATTGTAATTTTTCGGGTTTATATGCTTAAACTATGCACAATACACTTGTTTATCTAAAGGGTCCGCCAAATAACTTTTTTTTTTTTTGAAAATGCTATAAAAAAAAACTACTGAATATTTTCTCAAATTTCTTTTTTTATTTGAAAGTACAATCCTTCCGGTTAATAATGGAAAATAATTTCATTCAAATGGCTGCCTCGGCTGGCCATGCAGTAGCCTACACGATCGGTCCAATTTTTAAGCACATTATCGATTGTGTGCAGCTGTATTTCACCAATGGCTTCACGAATATTGTCCTTTAAAGCGTCAATTGTCTCTGGCTTGTTGGCGTAACACTTATCTTTGACGGCACCCCACAAATAATAGTCCAACGGTGTCAAATCGCAGCTCCGAGGTGGCCAAACGACATCAGCTCTGCGGCTGATAATGCGATCTTCAAAAACAGAGCGCAAAACATCGAGTGTAGCTTCGGCTGTGTGGCACGTTGCGCCGTCCTGTTGAAACCAAATGTTGCCAATATCCTCTTCAATTTTTGTGAACAAAAATTCGTTCAACATGGCCCGATAACGATCGCCATTGACTGTAACGGCCACTCCTTGCTCATTTCCGAAGAAAAATGGCCCAATTATGCCTCTGGACCAAAATCGGCACCAAACAGTGACTCGTTGCAACATTACCATGATTTTCAAAGTAATGTCGCAATATTTCGTAGCGTTGTTCAAGCGTATACACAACCATATTCGTTCAGCGGAAGGATAAAACTAATTATCTGTCAAATCAGACATGAGCTAAGTGTTACCATTCACGAAATAAGCACTAGTTGGAAAAAAAAAAAGTTAGATGGCGGACCCTTTATAAAAAAAAATATGTATTTATGTCTTCCTTTATGTTGCAATTGGTATAAAGTTGAAAATATTTTTTTTCTATTTCTGAAAAATTAAAAATTTTGAGTTGAGTCACTTTTGAAGTAAGTGTGCGATATAATAATAGCTCTCACAAAGTGCACGAACATTTTTTAAAATTAATAAAAACCAGTAAATTCATTAAAATTGACTTTACCAATTTTTTTTATACCCTCTCCACCATGTATATGTTACAAATGAAACATTACAGAGGTGAAAAAAAATGAATGTGATGTGAAGAACCTTGTTGGATGTAAAAAAAAATATTTTATGGTGAAATAATATTTTTAAGGTGAAAAGGAAATTTTAAGGTGAAATAAAAATTTAAGGTGAATCATGACTAATCCGTTACCAAACAAACTTGTTAGGACTTAAATTTTAGATTTTTATAGTTTTTTTTTCGAAAACAAAACAGTTTTAATAAACAATTATTTTTTCGTCAATTACAATTGCTTGTTTTAGGCATTGGAGCCATTTTATGACCATTGGTTTAATCAATGCCAATTATTTTTCATTGGCATTGGAATGGTAATGAAATTCTCAAGTATAGTGCAGGGTATAAAAAACATACTCTTTATGGAGCTAGAGCATTAATAAAACTTTTTCATTTAGTAAATAAAACTTTAATAAATAAGATAATATTTTCTATAAAATTTTAGGAAAACAAGTTTGATATAATTTTTATTAAAAATAAAAATTATGTCTTTTGTTTTATTGAGCTAAAGATCCTTTATTTTATAATTATAATTATTTATTTTTTAAAATTAATGAAATTAATAAATAATTATAATTATAAAATAAAGGATCTTTAGCTCAATAAAACAAAAGACAAAAATTTATTTAAAAAGATCGAAGAAAAATAAAAATTATGTTTTTTTTTTTTTGAAAACTTCCATTAATTTAATGTAAAGTTTCAATGGACGAAACCTGCATTAATTTAGTATAAAGTTTCAATGCGCGAGTTCCGGAAAATACTAAAATCGAGTTTCAATAAAATATTTCTTGATTCAATTAAAAGTTTAATTGAATTCGGTGCTATTAAGAAAATCATAGTATCAATTAAAATGTTACTATTTAATTGATTGTATTTTTAATTAAGATTTTAATCATATCTATTAAAAATGTAATTAAATATTTTTTATAGTTTGTTTTGATGTACATATATATCGAGATTTTTTTTATGGTATTTTATTGCTGACGAGTTTACAACCACCGCAAATTAAATATAATATCTAAACTGATACATATATTTCGATCTGCCTAAAGATCTCTTCAGAACCCAAAGTTTTGGAAAAGCTAGAGCCTCCAGAATAGGATAAGCTAGAGCCTCCAGAATAGAATAACAAAAAACCTATTAATTATCAATTCTGCTCCATTCTTGTCTTCTTACACAGAAAAAATTATCGACCTAAAATATGTAATAAAAGATTTGATTTGAATTAAATTTGTTTCTAAGCAAACTTTTAATTGAATCAATTAATATTTTAAATGACTTTTAAATATATAAATACATATTTTATTTTAGACATAATTCTCAACTTGTTTTTTCATACACAGTAGCTTAAATAGAAAATTTTCGGTATAAAATACCAAATGCATTTTAAGTTTACAAACAAAACAAGCACACATACAAACAAACAACCAGACTCAGCATTAACATAAACACGCATACCAACGTATCGCTCACACACTTTTTTTTGAGTATGGTAATTTTTTTGTAGATAGTTATTTAAAGCTTTTTTCTTTTTAATTTTCAATAAAAGTTTTAGTTAATATTATCATTGCCGTGATAGGTGCAAAATCAATTAAAATGTGAATTGATTCAATAAATTTTTTAATTGAAACCGGTTTTTAGTTTTTTCTGTGTAGCAAACAAACACGTGTTTTATGTATGAAAAACAGATACAAAAATCTTCCATGGTTGATTTTTTTATATATTTATTAGAGTTTAATTTCTAGTATCATTATCCTCGTCACTACTACCTCTTAACATTCCGCGACATCTAATTCATTCTGCGTATATCTTCTAATCTGGTTGTCGTCCACTAGGCCGGGTCGATTTGTATGGAGGCAAAAAAATCGCTCAACGTTCAAGGAAAATCGTATTCTAGGGATCAAAATAAGAAACTTTGCCGAAGGAACCATACCTCTAAAACGAATTCTGATGTCCCGACTTTTGACCCGTAGGGTGAAATTTTGAAAAATCCCACTTTGACCCATTTAGAGTGCCCCAATCGAATCCAACCCAATCGAATATATTTATACTCTATTTTTTCCGGAGAAGAAATAGAGACCCTAATCGTGGAAAGACTCCTCCTACTTTCTGAAATATCTATCCCGAGATTTGTACATTTTGCTAAAAAAAAACACGGCTAAAAAGACCCTCTTTTAACATAAATTTTAACCCCTAGAATGATGATTTATGCATTAATCTGCTAGCGCGTCTCCCGGAGAAGAAGTGTCTCCCATAATCTTTGAGAGATTCCTCCTACTTTCTGAAATATCAAAGTGGGCTTTTTCAAAATTTGACCCTACGGGTCAAAAGTCGGGACATCAGAATTCGTTTTAGAGGTATGGTTCCTTCGGCAAAGTTTCTTATTTTGATCCCTAGAATACGATTTTCCTTGAACGTTGAGCGATTTTTAAATCGACTCGCCCTAGTGTCCACACTATTAATGTGCTTATCAGCACAATTTTTTTTTTAGCAAAATAAATTAGTTAAACATTAGTATAATATTAGTAAAACATTAGTTTAAAACAGTTAAGAGCTGAATAACTATAACTAAAATTTAAACTAAAAACATAATTTTAGCAACAAATTTGCTGAAAAATAGTATACCTGATTTACACGACGTTTTACTAACTTATTTTTTGAGTGTACAATACAAGGCGTATGTGTGTGTTGAAATGCCGAAACTAATTTTTATTGATAATAGTATAAGTACATAGGAAAAAACTATATAATTTTAAGTATAATGTTACATTTTTTTAAAAAACTTTCATTAAATTTATGAAGAGATAATTTTGGAAATCGAATGAATTTTGTTATGAAACTATGAAAATTTATGAAAAATATTAATAAAATGTCTTGACTACATCCAGTCAGTTCTTTTAAAATTTCAAAAGCATATATTTTTCTGAGCATGTCTGTTAATATCAAAGATTATACAGTTCTGATCCGAAAATAAACTCTTATCTGATGCCCTTCAATATCTGACCGCATGTGAGGAATTGTCTGAAATTAATTGCCTAACCTGCAATATTTTCTTATAAATTCATTCACTAAATTTTCATTAAGGATTCAACAACACTCTGGTTTTGCAAAACACGTAATTAAAATATACTCGTAATTACAAACTAAAATTAATGACTTACAGGTTTAAACTATACCAAATTATAAATTTTAATTAGATATTTCTCTATTATTAAAGCTAATTATTTTTATTGTTCATCACCAGTTCACATTACTAAATTTACGATACAATTTGTTCCCTAATGTTTAACTTTATTTAAAAGTAAATCTTATTAAAATATCATTAACATCTATATAAGTATATTATTAACATATATTCATAATTATGAAATAGAGACGAATAGTTACTTCTAAAGCTTTTAGGAATACATATATTAAAAAGCTTTTTTCCAAGCATTTGAATTCATAATTTTTTGTGTTGCAAATTAGGTTACTTTTAATATAAACTACTTAAGAATTCATTTGGAAATTTATAATTTAAATATCCTCTTCTTTTTCTTTTTCTTTTTCTCCTTTTCCATCTTCTTCTTGTCTATTTTACAGGTCTTTACACCAGTGCGTATATATTTGCTTATTGCAAAAGTTCCCACAAAGGTTGGTTGCCCATTATTAACTAAAGGGTGATTTTTTAAGAGCTTTCGGATTTGATTTTAAAAAAAAAACACATAAAATTTAGAGAAATGTATGAAATCTTTATTTGAGTCGATAGAATGATCTACAAATTTTCAATGTTTAAAGATGATTCCATGTAAATGTTGACCGCGGATATACCTCAAATGGTTCATACGCTTGGTTCAATTTTGGTATCTCAGGAATAAATTCTTCAATATTTTTTTTTTTTTATAGAGAAGCAACACTCAGGAAATTCTTCCTATTAATTAATGTGTTGCTTTCTTTGGAAAGGGAATAGTGGAGAGATGAAAGGTGGTGAAAGATGAAGGGCTTCAAACATGGTAATAGTTGTTAGAATAGTTGCTGCTCGCCACCTGATGTAGAGTTGGCGAATTTATTGAAGCTTTTTGTTTCATAGCCCTGATTTATTATTTTACTTCTTTGGGGTTAAGTGCTATGTTAACACCGAAGGTGGGCGCAGCGATACATATAAGTGATAGAAAACTCATACATATTATTTTTCTAAATTGATGTTGTTGTCACCGGGAATCGAACCCGGGACCATCTGTGTAACAGTCCAACGCGCTAACCATTACACCACAACGCAGACAATATTGGCTTCCAGTGCGTCAACCGTTGCGGGCCTGTCCCTATAGACATGAGCCTTAACATAGCCCGACATAAAATAGTCTAAAGGCGTTGAATCGCACGATTTAGGCGGCCATTTTACCGGCCCCAAACGTGAAAAAGACTGTTCACCGCACTCGTCTCTCAATTGGGCAATTGTTTCGAGTGCTGTGTGACATGTGGCACTGTCTTGTTGAAACCACATGTCCACCAAGTCCAGCTCTTTCATTTTGGGCAAACAAAAATTTGTAGTCATCGCACGGTAGCTCGCCATTCACAGTAACGTTCCTGCATTCGTCGTCTTTGAAAAAGTACGGTCCAATGATGCCACCGGCCTATAATCCAGTGCATTTTTCTGGATGCATTGGCAATTCCTGCAAATACGGCAATTTTGATCTTCACACCAAATATGGCAGTTTTGCTTGTTCACGTATCCATTCAACAAGAAATCAGCTTCGTCGCTGAACACAATTTTCCTATAAAATAGTGGATCTTCACCCAACTTTGCCAGCGCCCATTCACCAAAAGTAAGCTGTTGTGGTATGTCGTGTGGCTTCAATTCTTACACCATCTGTATTTTAAAAGGTTTTACACCCAAATCCTTCCGCAAAATGTTCCACGTAGTGGAGTAACACAGGCCCAATTGCTGCGAACGGCGCCGAATCGATAATTATGGTCATCAACAAAACTGGCGGATACAGTTGTGATATTTTACTCTGCCCGCACTCAAAGTATTTGTGTTGGTGGTTTAGTGTCGAATAATGTAAATTTGGTGCGAAATTTAGTCACAAGATTCCGAATAGCCGCCTCAGAAGGTCGCCCAAACTTACCATAATTTAGAAAAAGTGCACGATGCACTTTCTTAACCATTTCAATAATCTGCAAGCGTTATTTGTTTCAAAGTCGATTCATGGTTAAATTATATACCAAACTGAACATGTTACACGAAAACAGCTGAGCTGCCAAAAACAGTGTTGCCAAAAAGAAAGTTGTTAAAAAATCACCCTTTATATACAATTTTGCATTATCTTTAATGTTCTTTCATGTTTAAAATAGGCATAAATAATATTAATTATTAATTGTTATTACATTTTTTTGTTATTTAAGATTGAATGTCATTTCCATTATTTGGACATTCAGGCAGTAGAAAGTAAAAAACCTACACATTTTTCCATTGTGACCAATGATCGTCCATATAATTTTGCTACAACTGGTGATGCAGGCAATTTTAGTTCGGTAAGTTTGTCGGGATGGTTTTAAAGTCCTTTTAAATAAAATATTAATTTTTTATATTTTTTTCTTCTTGAATATTTCTAGAATGCAGATGTGATTTTAACCGATTTAGCATCGGCTATAAAACAAATATTTCCAACAGTTCCTTTAAAGTATATTATAAGGAAGGTAAGTTATTTAAAAAAGTTACAATTTATTATTAACTAACGATAACACACTGGGCAACAGCATGTCTGAAGATTGGGTTATAATACATGATGTTAGTCCATTTTTTAATGACGATTTTAAATCTGTGACTGATGTTTCTGTATCAGGTCTAGCTAAAAACATATGACACATTTCAGCAAAAAATAACCTGGATTTGGTTAGCAGTAACTACATTTGTATGCTTCAATTAGGGGAGTCATTCTGTTGTGCTTCCCAAAATGTCTTCTTTGAAACAGTGAATAATGCTTACAATGAAGCAGTAAAGAATGCGCTTCTTATTGAATAAGAAGGCATGAATTTATTGCTTCTAAAAGCACATGAAAGAAGCACTTTTCACCTGCTTAAAAGAGTCATACCAAGTGGGACAACGCGAACAAAAATCATTTCTTTTGGATTTGCTTTGGAAGCGCTTCGTAATTAAATAATGTATTTCGGAAATGCTTTTGGGTAAGCACTATTTTTTGCTGGGATGGGCCATTTTATAATAAAACGCTATATATTTAAAGAAAATCATATTTTTCAATAAAAATGTTTTCTTCTTCCGGTAAAAATATAACTAAAGAAATCTTTCAAAATAAATTTGCACAATTCAGGCGTAAGTCTATTCATGTTGAAATGCCAAACCAAACTAAAGATAAATCACTTGACAGCTGACAAAATAGCCGCCAGTTAAAAAAGTGTTGCCAGCTTAAATTTCTATACCTGTATAAAAAACTCCCTTTATTTCCCCAAAGTTTGATCATAAACTAAACAGTCATTATAATTCGGGCATAATGGGGCTAAAACGTTCGGTGTGCATTGACACTACCTGCATAACTTAAATAACTTTCACTTTCATTTGACATGCCGCGACATCTACTTCATTCTGCTTATATCTTTCAATCTGGTTGACGTCCACACTATTAGTATGCTTATCAGCAAAATTTTAGCTGAAAACACAATGTCAGCAAAAAAATTTGCTGAAAAATAGTATACTTGATTTACAAGACGTTTTACTTACTTTTCTACTAACATATTTTTTTGAGTGTACCTAAAATTAGACAATACACTTTAACATTTGCATAAAAGACGCATTTGAAAAAAAAACTGCTGAAAATTTGAGTTCACAGAATATTTTGTATTCAATCAAGTTCAAACGCATAATTAGCTTGTGGAGCTTGAACAAATCATGTACTGAAATCAAAAAGTTCCAAGGTACACTCATTTTAATTTTAGCAAAAAACTTAGTGGGTATACAAGTTAATAGTGTCAATTTTTTTTGCATGAAAATTGCATTTATTATAATAACAAAATGAATTGATACATTATTCAAAGTAGTGTCCATCGTTAGCCGCTACTTTTTCCCATATTTCTGGTAGTATATGAATTCCGCGCCAAAAGCACTGCTCCGGTTTTGAGGTAAAGAATGAATCAAGCCAATTTCTCATACACAGCTCTGAAGTGAAGCGTATTCCAGTAAGGGCGTTCTGCATAGATCGAAACACATGGTAGTCAGAAGGGGCAAGGTCTGGGCTATAAGGCGGATGAGCCAAAACTTCCCATCCACTGTTTTCCAAATAGTTTTTAACCGGTCTTGCAACATGTGGCCGAGCGTTGTCATGATGGAAGATTATGGTCTCGTGTCTGGTCGAATATTCTGGTTGCTTTTCGTTGATTGCTCTCTTCAAACGAATCAATTGTGTTTGGTACAGGTCCCCTGTGATTGACTGACCCGATTTCAACAGCTCGTAATACAAATCACACTTCTGATCCCACCAAATACAGGGCATTACCTTGGCACCATGGATATTCGTCTTCGGCGTTGATTTTGCTGGTTGACCGGGCTTTACATATGACTTTTTGCGCTTGGGGTTATCGTAATGTATCCATTTTTCATCACCAGTAACAATACGATGCAAAAATTACTTTTTTTTGTAGCGTTCAAGTAGCATTTCCGGCAAAATAGGCTTTCAACGTCCCTCGGCTTCAATTCATATGGGACCCAATTTCTTTGTTTTTGAATGAATCCCAATGCTTTTAGACGTAGGGAAATGGCTTGTTGTGTGACTCCCAATGAAAATGCAAGTTCATCTTGCGTTTGACAATAATCTTCGTATAGTAATGCTTCCAATTCTTCATCTTCAAACTTTTTCGGCTGACCAGGCCTCTCCTTGTCTTCTGTGTCGAAACCACCACTTTTGAATAGCGCAAAGTTTTTTGAGTTGGTGCATGTTGACCGTAAGCTTCTACCAACAATCGATAACTTTCAGCAGCCGTTTTCTTCAAATGAAAGTAGGTTATCAGACTTCCCCACAAAACATCTTTTTTAGGCACAAAATTCGACATTGAAAAAAAATGTGTGTTTACACTTTGGCGTCTATCGAATACTAAATTATAATGACAGATGTTTACAATTCAAAATACCATATTTGGTATTATTGACACAAACCATATTTGATAGTTATGCCATATGGTCCACATCGACATTATAAACTTGTATACCCAATAATTTTTTTTTTCCTAATTCGTGAATATTATTTTAAAAAATAACTGGTTATTGCATTTATAAACTGACAAGCTTTAAAAGTTCTTAAGCCCGAAACTGGTAATATCTTGCTTTTTTTTTTTTTTTTTTTTTTTTTTTAAAGAGAAGCAGCACTCAGGAAATTCTTTCTATTAATTAATGTAGTGAATAGATAAAAGGTGGTGAAAGATGAAGGGCTTCAAACATTGCAACACTGTATTTGCGCGAGATGATAAGTCTTACAACAGTTGTTGCTCGCCACCTGATGTAGAGTTGACGAATTTATTGAAGCTTTTTGTTTCATAGCCCTGATTCATTATTTACTTCGGTGGGGTTAAGTACATATTAGTACATATTAGTGATAGAAAACTCATACATATTATTTTTCTAAATTGATGTTGTCGTCATCGGGAATCGAACCCGGGACCATCCGTGTAACAGTCCAACGCGCTAACCATTACACCACAACGCCCACATTGATCGTTTCAAGTCAATCGAACTTAATTTTAGGGATTCCTCTATATTTGTCTACTACTTTCTATATCTCAAAGTCACTATTTACGTAAAATTAAAAACTTCATTTCTTTAGATCCTTTTAGTTCGTTTAATTCCACCTTTAATTCGTTGTATTTGAATGCATATTCAAATAAATTTTCACTTGAACAAGTGAGAATTCAACTTTTCTTTATATTGCGTCTGCTGGTTTTTTTTTAAATATTTTTTTTCTTCTAATTTATACTAAAAGCCTTTAGACTACATCGGCATTCATCTTTATCATTTTATATGTAGACTTTTTTTAAGCATCATAATTCGTAATGTACATACATCGTCGTTTATATATTTTTTATTTTATTGACACAAAGACCTATATTTTTATTTTAAATTTTATATGTGTAATATTACGTTTGAGAATTTATTTTGTCGGTGCTTTAACCTAATTTAATATGCAAGAACATAAAATACATAACTTATATGAACTCTTCATTTAACCCTCAAACTGGCCTAAGTTTTTTTTTGCAATGAAATTTATACCACGTGTTCGGCATGAAAAATAAACAATATGTTCTTCTGCATAATTCTTTTTCGTTGCCTAATCTAGGCAATATGGGCCAAAATGGGTTTAGAGAGATTTTCAAAAACTAATCAAGTAAAAATAAAGAAGTTTAGGCATAAACTATGTCTCTTACCAATATATGACTACAGTCCAAAAAATACACTTTTTGTACTTTTACTTGAGAAAATTTGGCGTTTTTCGAAATAAGCGAAATTCCGCGAAAAAGCACATTGGCTTCAAAATATATTGATCAAAATTTAAGGCTTTGCTGTTACTACTAAATATAATCTTTCTGCCAAATTTCATAAAACTCCTTCCATACGAATTCGAATCCTGTATGGAATTGGACCAAAATAAGAATATTTTTTAGAAACTTAGCCTTCAATCTTATTTAGTGTTTACTATCGACGGTTTCTAGCCAACATAAATATGTTTTTAGGATCTTTGAAAATTATGTTCCTTTTACAATATCTGTTTTTTTTTTTTTTTGAAATTTTACTTAATTTCAACTTTAACACCTTCCCGCTTCCAAACCGTGCACTGCACACTAAAGGGTACACTCAAAAAAAAAAAGTTTGTAAAGTCAGCAAAATTTTAGTCAGGAGGGTGCTTGCAAAAAAATTGCTAATGTCAGCAAAATCTTTTTAGCAACAAAATTAGTAGATTCAGCAAAAGTTTTGCTAACACTTAGTAGATTAGAAATAAAAAAGCCTTGGTAAAAATTAATAATTTTTTTGCTGAATTTTAGTAGACTGAAGAAACGCAAAAAGTTTGTAAAAAAAATTGTAATTTAGTTAATATATTGCTGAAAATCATAAAACATATTCTTGTGATTCTTTTAAAAATAATTTACAATAATTACGAAATATAAAAATTTTAATTTTCCCACATTGACGACATAAATTAATTTAATATCTGAAAATATATAGAAATAAATATATATAACATAACAAAAATTTTTTTTCAACTACTTACATCAATGGTTGTCTAAATGATGCTTTCTTTTAAAGAACGCAACTGCCGAAGATAATTATAGAAACGAAAAAATAAACAAAAACAAACGAAACGAAAATACAACCCTTTTTTGCAATAAGAAAAAGGAACCATACAAATCTACCTAAGATGTGTGTCTTTGTCTTTCGCTTTACTCTGTCTACATGTCTGTATATGTTTGTTTGCAATTTGACCACACTAGATTATTAATCTATTAACATTATAGAAATACATATTAAATTTAAATATTTTCTGTTGTCTTTTATTTTATTAAAAGACAATTATTTTCACAAGCCGGTGACAACGCAAAATTTAAGTTGTTTTAATCCTCAATTTTGTTTTATGTATGAAAAACAGATACAAAAGTCTTCCATGGTTGATTTTTTTATATGTCTTATTAGAGTTGTACTTTTTAGTATCATTTTCCTCTTCTCTACTACATCTTGACATGCCGCGACATCTGCTTCATTGTGCGTATATCTTTCAATCTGGTTGTCGTCCACACTATTAATGTGCTTATCAGCACAATTTTTTTTAGCAAAATTAATTAGTAAAACATTAGTATATTAGTAAAGCATTAGTATAAAACAGTTAAGTGCTGAGTAAGTATAACAAAAATTTTAGCTGAAAACACGATTTTAGCAAAAAAATTTGCTAAAAAATAGTATACCTGATTTACAAGACGTTTTACTAACTTATTTTTTTGAGTGTAGTTTTATTCAATACACGGTGTTTTTGTTCTTGCATACATAATCTCAGAAGTACAACTCCAACAACGCAACAGTTCTATTTTTAGAAACTTGCCTCACTCTAATGTCCACTGTTTTCCCATATGTTGTAAGTGATGCCACATCTATGATAAATTCTTTGTATATTCGAGAGATGGCGCTTACGTAGTTAGGGAAGAATTGCCAGAGAGCAAAGTTTGATTTTTGTTTGAGTTTGAATTTTAACGTCTTTTTCAGACAATTGCAATTAATACTATAATTAATATGCAATTTTATTTAATTTTAATTGTGAAAGGCGTGGTAGAGAAGAATTAGAGTATTTTCTATACAAATATGTCTTTCGACATTCGTGCTACTCTTTATATATTAATTCACAAAATATTTTTAAATTTGTGGTTCTATCCAAATAGCTCAATTTCTTATTATAAAACACTCATTTAGCACATTTATGGCCAATTTAAAATATTCCGCCTGGTATTTAGAGGGTTAATATTGAATAAAATATGGTAATTGTCAAATGAATCATATATTCTTTTGAACAATTAATAATATTTTAATATTCAAGTACTCTTGTAACACCTTTTAATTCGAATACCATAAAAAGAAAGATTTCCATTCCTTGTGTAATTTTTACAAACCACACATTCTTTTCATATAATTCGCGTGACAATGAATATTTTTCATTTTAAGTAATTTACAAATCTCATATAAATACGATAAACTCAACAAAATGCAATTGTTATAACAAAATTAAAATTGCATACAAACATGCAACAATGAAATTTTGATTAAAAAATTCATGAGAATATATTTTTTTTTTTAATTGGGAAGAGCAAAATCAAAATTTGTGTTCAAAAAGCTTTTTAAAATTGAGCCATTTACTTCTAATGAACTGCTTAAAAATTTCTGTAAAAATTTCAAATCTGGTATATTTTTTTAAAAAAAATTGTTTTAATCTAAAAAATGTTTTTAAAATAAAAATGGGATTTTTCTTAGAATCCTTAAATCCTTAAAGTACTAAACTTGACTTGTAACGTGAATATTTTTAAATTTTGAGTATGGGAACGACTTTGGGACTGTTTTTGGGGCGTGAGTATATTTTTATTTACTAACGTTCACGTTTACGAAATACGACATTTTCTACAGAAATCTTAAAGCGTTGACACAAAAAACTGCCACTAAATATTTATGTTTTTCATCAAGATCTTTTAATTTTAATGCAAAAAATGTTCTTTAAACATAAAAGTTGAAAAAACAAGTATAATTTCATAGTAGCGTCTCGTGCATAAAATATTAGGTAATTTTTTTCACCACAAAAATAGTTTTTCACCTTATAAATCTGTTTTCACCACAAACATTTATTTCACATTCAAAAAAGTTTTTCTCCTCAAATTTATTTTTTGACCTTTACAATGTTTTTTTATTTAAATTTATTATGTCAGCGATGATAAATAAAAATTAAATCTTCTGTATCTTGATCATTATTACATTTTGTCTCACGGGGAAGTTTACCGACCCGGACCCGCAGATTTTAATGAACTTTGGCTATGTTGTAGAGAAGCAAAAAAAAAAAACAGACACAATCTCACGTTTATGTGCAGAATACTAACGATTTGGGCGATGCCTATGAAACAATTGTATTGTCTATCGTGATAATGATCAAGCTTTTTAAATAGCAACAAATAAAATATAATATGACAATATCATATTAGATTTTTGGACTTGAGGTAGAACAATATTCTGACTAAATATATAAAAATATAGAAAGTCAGAAAAACACTTTTTGTATTTTTGGAGTAAATTTCCATGAAAACGAAAAAAAAAAAATATATGGACGTGCGAAATTTTTTTGAATTCAATCAAAAAGTGTAATTTTCAGAATTTTTTTAAAATTTAAAACGCCATAACTTTTGCGCCCCTTGCTGAAGGTGATTCACTCAAACGGATTCGAAGTCCCTAACATGGTGGTTTATAATGTTGTAAAATCCTATTATTGTGCAATAAAGTTAAAAAAAAAATGTTAACCCTAATTTTATATAGGTACGTCCTCCAGCGTAGTTATCCCAAAAGAAAACAGGAACGCCGTAAAATGGGGGATCAAAAGAAAAAAGGCTCTTCCCTTAACGCCATGCCAAAACCACTAAGGAAAGAAACTTAAAATTTGGTTTGTAGATTCCTTCCTCTGCATAGGCACCCGCTAATAAGGGGTTTCCTCCTTTATTCCCTGCCAAACCCCCTTTGAGCACCCAGCAAAAAATTGTGCTTACCCAGAAGCAGTTCTGGAAGTCATTATTGAATTACCCAGCGCTTCCGAAACTATTCCAGAAGGCATGATTTTTGTTCGCTATGTCCCACTTGGTATGTCTCTTTTTAGCAGGTGAAAAGCGCTTCCTGCATGTGCTCTAAGAAGCAATAAATTATTGCCTTCAAATGAAATGAGAAGCGCTTCTTTGAGTATTGACCACATTAATGCTTCATTGTAAGCATTCTTTACTGCTTCATTGTATGCATTCTTTACTGCTTCATTGTAAGCATTATTTACTGATTGAAAAGAATAAGAATGCAATCAGAGAAGCACAGCAAAATGCCTTCCCATTTGCTTTATTGTATGTAAGACGGTTAAGCGCTTTCTTGGAAGCTACAAATGTTGTTACTGCTTACCAAATCGAGGTTATATTTAGTGTCTATAGAACCTGCATTAAAGAGATAATTCTTGAAAAATCCAATAAGAAGGTGGTTCCAAGGGGGTTATAATGAAAAAAAAAGTCACCCATCCAAAACCGCTGAAGCAAGGAACTTTAAATTAGGAATGTAAACATCCACTTAGACTAAGTTTTGAACATTTTTATCTGTATGTGGAAAAAGGGGAAGTGTTCCCCTTAACGTCCTGTCTAAACCCCGTAGACTAAAAGTCTAAAACTTAAAGTAAGTGTTTCTTAAGGTATGAGCTAATTCACTAAAAATATACTTTTTGGAATTTCGATTAAATCAGGGTATACATAGAGTTTAAAAGAGAAAACAATCAAATTTTAATGACGTTTGCAAAGCCACTACCAGAGGTTAAATAAATTTATTATATATATTTTGATATTTAAAACTGCCGGAAACTAAATATCGGGCTTTAAATTTAGTATTAACAGATTTCAAAATTAACCGTTTGTCCCCACAATGATATACACTACTCCGCAACAACATGCCATAAAAAATATGTGTGAGGACGGAATGTTAAGAGCAATTGGGATTATAGAATGAATAGCCTATGAGGATAAAAATTACGTTCGGATTTGCGCAAATTCGGATTAAGATTGTTAGGATTATCGAGAGTTTACTGTATATATTTTATAAATTTTATGACAAACTAACTTTATTTTTATACTTTCAATGAAGTTTTTTTTTTTGTAAAACAAAACTCTAAGTTTGAAATACATACCCAGTCAGAAACTGTCAGTGTCACACTTGCCCAATTTAGAACGATTCTGATTAGTCCAAAAAAAAAAATCTTTTGGTTTTTAAAAATAATTTTACTTCGGAAAATTAGCCTCCCTGTTAAAAATCGACATATATGGATCCATACATGAGCACTAGGGCGGGTCGATTTAAAAATCGCTCAACGTTCAAGGAAAATCGTATTCTAGGGATCAAAATAAGAAACTTTGCCGAAGAAACCATACCTCTAAAACGAATTCTGATGTCCCGACTTTTGACCCGTAGAGTAAAATTTTGAAAAAGCCCACTTTGATATTTCAGAAAGTAGGAGGAATCTCTCCAAGATTATGGGAGCTACTTCTTCTCCGGGAGACACGCTAGCAGATTAATGCATAAAACATCATTCTAGGTGACCGTTAAGGGGTTAAAATTTAAGTTGAAAGAGGGCCTTTTTAGTCGTGTTTTTATAGCAAAATGTCTAAATCTCGGGATAGAGATATTTCAGAAAGTAGGAGGAGTCTTTCCAAGATTAGGGTCTCTATTTCTTCTCCGGAAGACGCTCTAGCAGATTAATGTAAAAATTATATTCGATTGGATTGGATTCGATTGGGGCACTCTAAATGGGTCAAAGTGGGATTTTTCAAAATTTTAAACTACGGGTCAAAAGTCCGGACATCAGAATTCGTTTTAGAGGTATGGTTCCTTCGGCAAAGTTTCTTATTTTGATCCCTAGAATACGATTTTCCTTGAACGTGGAGCGATTTTTTTGCCTCCATACAAATCGACCCGGCCTAATGAGCACACATGCTTTATACATGTCCACATGCATTCAGACATGATTCATATGTGTTCATAAATGATTCATACATGTTAATATGTTGGACCATATATGTTCATATGTGTGCATTAACGAAAATTGAGGAAATATTTACATGTACATACATACATGTCCATACATTTTCATACATGTTCATATGTGTGCATTACCGAAAATTAGTATTTACATGTATGATCGCATATGAACGAAAACACCTATGAGCATACAGTGTCGGACAAAACTAAAGCACAGAATATTGCTTACTACTATGTATTTCAATAAAATTGGAAAACTTGGTTGCATTTAATTTTTTTTATTATTTTATAAAGATTATACACTAAGTTTACTAAAATAAAACAAAACATAATAATATTCTTTATTTTAAACAAAAAAAAAAATCGTATTAAACTGAAAATAGTCGTTATACTTGCGCGACAAAACTACAGCACATATTCAATATATTCCATAAAAATTGTAATTTTTCTAATATTTGGTTGCGTATCTCTTATTTTTCAAAACTGCTGCACATCTGCGTGTCATAGACTCAATTAGATTGGACAAGACATCCCCAGAAATGCCTTTCCATGTGATTTCTGCTTGCCGGAAAAGGTCGTCCTTAGTTTTGCTAGTTTCGCGTAATATTTTACGATCTACAATGTCCCATAGGTTTTCTATGTGATTGAGATCTGGCGATTGGGCTGGCCACTTTAAAATACCGATCTTATTATTTACAAACCACTCTTTCACACATTTTGCAGTGAAGATTGTAAAATATCTTTGTACATAAAACGATCCATTATACCGTTTATCTAATGGATTGGCCCGATTCCATGAACTGAAAAACATTCCCAGACCATTACATTCCCTCCTCCGAGCTTTACTGTGCCTTTAGTATAGCGTGGTTCAATGCGTTTTCCTCTTGGTCTACGCACTAGCTTGAATCCATCAGAATCTTTTAAATTGAATTTCGATTCGTCAGAGAAAAGCACAGTTTTCCATCGAACAGTAGTCCAGTTAACATGTTCCTTTGCAAACTCAAGCCTGGCCTTTACATTTTTATGGAAAATAAACAGATTTTTTTGCGCTTCTGTATGTTGCTAAGCCACCATCCACAGCTCGTCTTTGGATGGATCTGGGCGATATCAGAAAAAAAATAATCGCTATAAATAGATATATATTTTCCCAAAGTTTAATCATAAACTAGCTAGTTGTTAGAATTCCGGCATAATGGGGCTTAAATTTATCGATGAGCATTGACATTACCTAAATAACTAAAATTATCTTATCCTTTAAATACCGTTACCGAAATAATTAAAAACATTTATTTTATAAAAGTTATGATGATTTGTTTAAAAAAGTTTGTAGTCAGAAGATTTCGAGTTCGATTTCTGCCATACATTTTATTGTGATTTTTTTTTAAATTTTTAATTAAAGTTGTCAAATATTCGACCTATTTGAAAAACCGGTTTTCGAATACTTAAAAACCCCCCTTTTTAAAAATCCGGTTTTTTATTTTTTTTTTAATTAAACACTGGTTCGAATAACCGGGCTTTCGGATTTTTTGTAAATCACTTTATATCTGAATTTTTGTTAATAACTGAATTTTTTTGTTCAAGTTTTAAAGAAATTACCAAAAATTTAAATGTTGACATATAAAACAGATATCCTTTCTAAAATCCTTTTTAGTTATTTTCTAATTAACATGAGTCTTAGGGTAATCTAAAAGTTTAGTCCTCATAAATTCAAAAAAAATACAAAATACAGCCTGAATAAAAATACTACAACGTCTGAAGAATCATTGAGGTCTATAAATCGAACTTATTTAAACTTGCCCCTTTTGGAATAAATAATTTTGGACAAACTTAAAGTAGTAAAATTATGTTGGTTTTCTAAATAATCTAGCTCAAGGTCTTAATTGTTTTTAAAGTTTTTTATTTATATAAAAATTCCTTCGCTATTCATCTTCCGGGCGGATATTGAATGTTTACACACAAAACACTAAAATAAACTTAAGCTATGTATTAAAAGCACTCACTCAGTGCATAGCTTAAGGTTACTTTAGTGTTTTAGTGTGTAAACATTCAATATCCGCCCGGAAGATGAATAGCGAAGATATTAGAAATATTGACTTGATTAAGGAATTTTTATATAAATAAAATACTTTAAAAACAATTAAGACCTCGAGCTTGATTATATGGAAATCCAGCATTCTAAGAAAAAGGTCGAATAAAATCTAAAATTTAACTAAAAGTAGTAAGATTATGTTTGGCTAACATGGCACTCAACGTAATTGGTGGCTGCCCTGGATAAAAACCTTGTTTGTAAGCAACGTCTTTTAAAGCCTTCAAAGGTATTATCAGAGAAGACAAAAAAATGCTGATTATAACTTTCACCTTTTTTTGTGCAAATATCAAAATTTACCTATCTTAGCCGTAAAGTCCATAAATAAATATTAAGAAACATTACATAATTTTTTAGCGATTTTCAAAAAAATTCCCGCATAAACCTTTTTGAAGTTGGGAACAATTTTTTTTTTTTGTTAATCTCAGCTAAAAACCGAATATTTGCCCAAATTTGTAAAGTAATTAGGACCTAACGATCATATCGATTTTAAAGGGCACAAAAGCTATTAAATTTAAGAGTTTTTTGCGTATTTTAGATAAAAATATATTATAGCGTTATTTCGCGAACAACGAGCACATTGAATAAAAGGTATTTCAAAAAATGTCGTGCAGCTAATTTTGATCCCTTAATGCAACTTTAATATAAAAGAGTGAAAAAAAACATTTTTAAAAATTGTACTTTATGCCGAGAGGTTTTTGTTAAAAAATTGCCCGAAAAGCGGTTTTAATTATTAATATAGTATTACCTATCATGTGAAGGTAGGTAAATATTTTGCACAAGAAAGTTCTAACCCTAATGTTCATATTTGAAGTAAAAAAAAATTTGGAAAATCCAAAAAGGGACAAGGGAAACAAAGCTAATTTATCTACTTAGTACTTTTTTTATTTAAAACTGAGAGAAACCCTTGCAAATTATTCCAAAAATGTTTATTTCTTTGAAAGTTTCAGATTCAAAAATATTCGAAACCGTCAAATTATTCTAGACGAAAAAAAAATGGAAGAAGAAAAACGGGATTTTGAAAAAAATCGAAAAATAAAAAAAAAACGGTTTAATGAATAATTCGGAAGCCGGTTTTAACAACTCTACACTTAGAATACTATGTAGGTAAAGACCACTGCAAATGTAGTTAAAAACAAAAGAAATTTCACTTAAAGAAATGACGACTTACATTTCATTCAATTCAACTAACATTGTCATTGGTTTTTTAATGTTCAAAAACTGAACCACAATTGTAGTAAAAATGAACCACATATGCAGTAAAAAATAAACAAACTTTTATTTGTTTTACTTTTTTAAATAAAAAAAAAAAAACTACTGTATAAAATGAATGTAAAATCATAATAATAATTTTATGTGGTTTGTTTTTTTAAATGAACTACAAGGTTAGTAAAAAATTTAATTTGTTCTACAAATGACTGACATTTACATTAAAAATAAAGAAACTGTATTACAACCCAAACAACTACATATTTTTAAAGCAGAAGTTCCCTGAGTGTACTTTTAATATATTTTTATATAAAATTGATTTGTTTTTGTTTCTGGTAAAGAAAGCTCTTTTAAAGCCAATTTTTTGTTTTTGTTTACCCAACGTGGGCAAGTTGTTTCTGGCAAACCTTATGACAATACTAGCATATTTGATCAATTAACGGTTACCCAGCCGTTATCATTATTTTACGTTTTAAGCTATCAATTATTATATGTCTTGTTAGATCAGTGGGTAAAGCTGTCGGCTAACAATCTGGCGGCCAGGGTTAAACTCCTGGCAGGACCAAAACATTTATAAATGAACTTTTTTTAATTGAGATAGGCGTGGTAGAGAAGATTAAGCATACTTTTCTAAAAATCATAACTACATTGTAAATTTTTATTGAATTAGACTGCGCAGTTTCTGGTAACACAACCTTCATCAGTAATCCTTTTTGACAATACTGTAATTATTTGTTATGGTTTTTATTGTTTGATTGCATCTATATGAAATGTTTATTTATTAAATGCAATCCTGACCGTGGCTTGAACCTGCTTTCTTTGCCACATGCACTTCGCACTACACTTAGACAGAGGCTCTAACCAACTGATCTAAGTAAGGTCGATTTTTGCTGTGGCTTAAAACCAGTTTCAATTACACGGGGTCGATTTTACATTTAATTGTAATTGCAGAAGATAGCTAAGACAAACACCACAACAATTCACAATTGTTAGAAAATCATATGTAATCTAATTTCCACTATTTCCCACATTTTGTGAGTTGGCGCAACTATGATGTATTTTTTGTACATACGGTAGTTTGGCTATTCACTTAGTTAGGGAAGAGTTGCCAGGGAGCAAATTTTTGATATATTTTATTGGGGATTTTTGAATTTTATACATCGTCTTCTTAGACAGTGTACAATTAATACTATAATTAATATGCACATATTTTTCAATTGTTTGAGATAGGCGTGGTAGAGAAGATTAAGCATACTATTCTAAAAATCATAACTACATTGTAAATTTTTATTGAATTAGACTGCGCAGTTTCTGGTAACACAACCTTCATCAGTAATCCTTTTTGACAATACTGTAATTATTTGTTATGGTTTTTATTGTTTGATTGCATCTATATGAAATGTTTATTTATCAAATGCAATCCTGACCGTGGCTTGAACCTGCTTTCTTTGCCACATGCACTTCGCACTACACTTAGACAGAGGCTCTAACCAACTGATCTAAGTAAGGTCGATTTTTTTAATTTTAATTTGGAAAATCTGCTTTGCCGAAACTTTTTGAACAGATAAACCTGTAGTCTTTAGGTTAGGTTAGGTCGAAAAGAGGATTCGGAGAAGGGAAATACTTCCCTAATCCGACTCAAGTCCCTGAGGACTTACACTTAAGCCAGAATGTCGGATTGTTGTGCGCTCTAAACAATCGATTCTATGTCACCTTACTACCCCAGGAACTCCGTCGCACTGATGAAACTCCTCAACTTCTTCCATCCTATGCCCCTAAGAGCCCCCAATGTGGATATTGGGTCACTGGATATTATTTCGACCCGGATCCCGGCAAATGCCGGGCATTCACAGAGATAAGTGTTCCCAGGTCTCCTCGTCCTCCCCACAGGCCCTGCACACTTCCGAGTCCGCCCTACCAATACGGTGGAGATGGGCCCTAAGTGTCGAGTGTCCCGAGAGGATTTCCATCAAAAGACTCAGTTCCTTCCTACTGAGATTCAGAATTTCCCTCGTCTTGTCCTTGTCCGGGTTGCCCCAGAGAATATTTGTAGTCCTGCCAACACCCGCATTTTCCCAGATTTTCCTATGCATGGTGTCAGTCCAGTCCACCAGCTCCGCCTTGAGAGCTCGAAAAGGTTTAGCGTTCTCCAAAGTGACTAATTCCAGGGAAGATCCTCCCCTAGCCAAATCATTAGCCACTTCGTTCAACGCTATACCACAGTGTCCCGGCACCCATATAATCTCTGCGTCCTGTAGTCTAATGATGTTATCATTTTGGGATTGGCAAAGCATTTATTGCCAGTACTTGTACCACCTGTTAAAGTGCATTGCCAGCAGTGGACCGTTTGTCTTTTTCTGACTGGGTAGTTTCATAAAACATTTAAGTTGTTTTTTTTTTTTTTTTGTTTTGGTTTTATTTTTTGGCTAATAAACATTTATTTACTTTACAAAAAAAAAAACTAAACAAAACCTCTACATAGGTCAGTAACTTCTCAAATTGCTTTTTGCCATTCATACTTAGCCAAAAATATATAAAAACAGAAACAAAAAAAAAAAGTAATTATAAACTTTTTAACATTGTTATATTAAATGTTCTTTTAATATTTTCTACATTTTCTCATGCCAGCATGCAAACATTTAAAACTTATATTTTTTATTTTATGAATTAATTCCAGATTGACATACAACCACCGGAAAGGGAAACAATATTTTCAGAAGAATTTCGACCATCAGATCCCCGCAATGTTGGACCATGTGGTGGTTTTAGTACACAATATGCCTGCATGTGTGATTTTCATGGTGTCCCCTATAGAGAAGAAGTTGCCTGGGATATTGATACGATTTATTTATCACATGATACAAGAATTTTAAATTTACGTGATTTTGATCATTTAGAACCAAAGTAAGTTAAATTAACTGAATGTCTTGCATTTTATCGTTCAAAAATATTTTACATTTTTTTCTTATACTTTCATCACACAGAGACTTAATGGCCATTGTATCGGCTTTGGAATATAATACATTTTTTCGTGGCTTAAAAGCTTCACATATGCGTTTATCAAATGAAACATTGGAACGTATATTACATGTGCTCAAGCGTTCTATGTGGCTCGAAGAGTTACATTTAGAAGCGTTAGGTTTAAGGTAAGTTTAAAAAAAAATTTGCAGATTTCATTGAGTTTATAAAATTGGTTTTACAAAAGTTAATAAAAATGTTGATAACAATTAGAGAATGTTTAAATCACGTAAATTGTTTTAACAAAAATATGTAGTGTTGATTGAGACACCTGTTAAACTATAGACACAAATCTGGTGTGTAATCAAGTAAAGCTATGTGAAATCAAATGGAACATTGGTCTTAATCAAAACGTTATGGAATAGAACGGAAAACGAAAAATATTGGCGCACATGGATAAAAATGAAATGAAACGTTCCCTTCGCCAATTCATTTCGATTGTGTTTCAAATTCACTCGTTCCGTTACATTTTGTTAACTATGTTTATTTAGTTTACAATTTTTTCAAACAATTTGAGAAATCCCGAAATTTTTGTCCAGTTTAATTTTTATTTTACATTAGACCATCACTCAAGGGGATGCCCCCTATTAATGCGCTGCATTGTGTTGATATTAGTAAAATAGGTTATGGGAAAATTAAAGTGGGTGCAGTATTTGTGAATATTTAATTTGAATTTTCCAAATTGTAAGTGACAGGAAAGACCTCTTCGGGGAGTTTATTTCACATGCAAATTCGGTCCCCGGGGATAAGTTCACTTCTCTCAGCAGAACACTTACCATGGGAATATCGATAGTACAGTGTTACACAACGCACATACCGGCAATGCTCCAATGAGTCAATAGAGGTGGATACCCTGGAGTTATTGATGAATGCCGATGGAGTCCTTAGTACACTGTCCAGAAGCTCCAAAATTGACTTCGAAGCCCCTGTCCATATATGGGAGTTGTATTCCATCTTCGGTCGGATATATGTGGTATAAATAGAAAACGATGAAAATTAACTGCTTCTTTCGACGCTTGAAAAATGTGATTATTCTAACGGACGTCACACTGAATTTTCATGCCCAGAACATCATGAGTGTCCGACTCCAATATCGATAACACCCAAATAAACATACGGCCATGTTGACTTTACGGCCCTACGGGTAAACTACAGCATTGGGCCTTGCGTGCATTGAAGTCCACTATATTCGCACGACCCCAATCGGAGTTTTTAGGAATGTTACGATTGAGTATGACATTCATTCCCCTGACATACTCAAGGCTTGGCCTACAATCGAAAGAAAATGAATGGCAAATGTTGCTGTCATCTGCGAAAGAGTAAATAGGGTTAAAAGTTTGGTTAAGAAGGTCATTAAGAGGGTCATTAAGAAAGATAAGATATAGAGAATACTTCTTCGGCACTTGAAAAACGTGTTTATTTTAACAGACGTAATACTCGAGTTGAATGAACATCAAAAGTTTAAGACTCCTTTTTATCGATACCACCCGAATTAACAGATGACAATGTTGGCCCTACAGCCCTATGGGTGAACATACAACATTGGGTCTTGCGTGCATTAAAGTCGACCATATTCGCACGACGCCATACTGATATTGTAGAAAGGCCACGATCGAGTGTTTCATTCATTATCTGCTTTTGGCCCCCAACCTCAAAGCTTGGCCTATGATTGAAGCAAAATGACTGGCAAATGTTGCTGTCATATAAGAAACATGGAAGGAGAAAGAACGGAACCTTGCGGTACCAAATGAAACTTCATCTATTCATTAGTTGAAACTTCATATATAACAACACGTATAGTGCGATGTCTGAGAAAGCTCGAACTAAAACGAGCTAAGTCATAATCGACACCAAAAGCAATAAGCTTTGATACAACCCAGTAAAAACCGCTGCTTACCTGCAAGCAGGTTTGTAAGGGAGTAAGCCATAAAGAATCCCTTACAAACCTGCTTACATTTGCCATGATTTTTATATGTCGAATTCCCACTTGGAATCATTGCTTTTGGACAAAATTAAAAAGCTATGAGTAAATGACTTTCAGTAAAATCATATTTCATGTCTGCATTATTACAATTTAAAATGTATTTTACATAAAATTCTACAGACATTAAATTTTTTTGTTTAAATTTTAGACATATAAATACAATAATTATATTTATGTTTTTACTGCACCACGTGCTAGCTCTTCAGAAACAGATAAATTACTAAATATTTTTTATAACATACTCGAAAAGAACAAACAGAATCGGAAATCACTCGGGAAAACTTATACAGGTCGTTTATAATCCACGATATATAACTTTCTGCATTACAACCTGCATCCGTGTAAGGGATTAGGGTAAGCTGCTTACAACCTGAATCCGTGTAAGGAAAAACAGTGAGCTCGAATTTTTTTGTTTATTTTTATCCGAAAATTACTCGTTTCTTTTGCTGCTTCTAAGTATAATCTTAAAGTAAGCACTTACATCAGCGTATTTGTTTTATCCTGCTTCTAAAAACTGGGAAGTGCCCCGTGACACACACGATAGAAAGCCTTAGAAATATATAGAACAACCACTTTGGTCTCACCAAAACCTTGGATGGACCGACTAAAACTGACAGGTCCCCTGTAGAACGACTTCTACAGAAACCATACTTTCGATCGCTAAAAAGTAAGTTAGACTCCAGATAATTCACAAGCTTGTGTGTAATTAACCATGCTCTCCCTTACCTTTGATAGAGTAGTGCTTATTGCTATTGGGTTGTAATGTTTAGGGTTAATAGCCTCACCCTTTTTAGGGATTGGCTGGACATTGGCGACCTTCCAACATGAAGGGAAAATTCCCGTACGGCACGAAGCGCTAAAGTGGTTTGCCAATGGACGAGCACGCGTTAAATATCACTGTTTCAGCACCAGTGACTACCCGGTGACTTATTTACGTTGAGGTCTGCAACAACCCTTTTAACTGTCCGAGCTTGGAAGAATAACATAGGCATTGAACACGATTCTCTTTCCAGTTCGGGCAGTGGTTGATAGCCTTCTTGCAAAAATGAACCGGATCAGTGGATATTTGGTCATTCTGTATAAGAGTTGGGCTAGTTGAACTATCATTATCCTTAATTCTTTTAACAAATGACCAAAAACTTTTAGTACCCCTAGGAGCAGAAAGAACTTTAGTACGAAGACATTGTTCGTAAAGAAGCTTTTCACTACTAAGTACTTTGGAACACTCGTATCTCGCCTGTTTGCGAAGCAGATCAGTATTGGTATTTCCGCTATTTCGCTAATTATTGAACGCTTCCCCTCTGAATCTGACTGCATTTCTACAAGTCTGGTTCAACCAACATTTATCCTTTTGTTTAGCCGAAATTTGCTTCGAAGAAATAAACAATGTCTTTCCCAGCAGTATAACAACAGAGTTTCCAATTGAAATGTCGGAAGAAATCGTACTTTTTCGTAGATATAATGTTAACGTTTCGTAGAAGTTGGCGAAACGTTACGAAGTCCGGAGAACGAAAAGATGCGGAAATGCCACAATGATCTCAATTACCGAGAGGTGCTAGTGTTCTTTCTTCACACTTGTCCGGATGTAAAGTAAGAAAAAGGTCGCGAGTATTTTAGTATTCACCTCCAACGCTTGAAATGTGCTTTGGTTCGTTTACCAGTTGCACTAGGTGGTTGTGCTCAGCAAACCACTCAACATAAAGGCACTCGGGAGTTATAAAAACCTGCGTTCATAATTTATTATTAATTTATTATTCTAATAAAATCTTAACATTCTTATATCTCTATTCCATTTCAGATCCGATTTTCTTCATAAATTGGCTGTTTCTGTGATTACAAATAATAATCCTGCAATACGAACTATTGATTTGAGTCATAATTTAATTGAGGATAAAGGTAAATTTTGTATTTAATTTTTGTGGAAACTTTTGTAAAATGTCTTTTCAAATCAACTAATCCCCTTTTTTCTATAAATCAGCTATGTATATGACTTTATATGACCCTTGTTTTGTTTAATTATCCATTTAATCCAATTTATATTAAACGAAATTTATACCCTCCTTGCTTTATTTTTTTCTTCTGTATGTTTTTTGTTTATTTTTTTATTTCTTTAACAACATGTAGGTGCAAGCTCTTTATGCGCCCTACTTGGAAAAATTGTTCAAGGTTTGATTAACTACAAAAAAAATTTAGAAAACACAAAATCAATCTCAATGTTCAATGTTTTTCTTTCTCAATTCATTCGATTAATTTGATTTTTAATGCTTTTTTTTATTGCTTCATTTTTATGCCATCATTATTGTATAGTTTTTAAACAAAACAAAAAGTTTTCATTGTTTTTTATTTTACGATGGTTTTGAAGAAAATTCTTAATAGGAAAACAAGCCAGCCAAACGAAAAGGCGAACATACTACCCATTGCGATTCTATGTAGTCTCCCCATATGGAAACTCCTCCTAAGACTCTTCGGTTTCGATTAAAATTTAAACAAGGTCGTACAAAGATATATCACGCAGACTGCACGATGAATAAAATATAATCCCTAAATATCTCAGTCTATACTCACAGAGTATATGCTGCATTGTCTCCTTCTTGTCGCTACTGAAATCTTGTATAGCATATATAATGCTATATAAGATTTCTCGTTTCATTTCCGCTAGGCAACGACCATAGGGTCCGAAGCACCTCACAAGTAGTAAATCCACCTTGATCTCGATTCCGTATTTGATATGATCCTGATCACACCAAACAACTTCCACAGAGGAATCGGGACACTTTTTTTTTTACACAACTTTAATTTGATACCAAATTTGTTCATATTCAATTTAAAATAGAACGAAATAACCCAAAAAATCGGAGAATAGGGTTATTTTTGACCCAATTCAGTTACCCATAAACATGGTAATGGCCAGCCGAGAAAAAATTTGTATCTCTTTAATTTTTATTCTCCACAACATATCCGAAGTTCCCTTGTCAGATATTAACCACGCGGCATTTTATTGTAAATTAAGTAAAATTGCATAATATACAAAAATAATTCATTAATTTTTCATTATTTGCTATTCTATTTATGAATCACCAACAAAATATTATTACACAATTTTTCTCTTAAAGCTCTTAAAATAACCTCTTAAATTTTACACAATAAGTGATCAGTTACCACTCTCTCAAAAACAGTTAAAAGTTTTAAAAAAATGTTTGTAATATTAGAAAAAAATAGCAAACAGCATTTGTAATTATAGTTATGGAACGCAGTGTAGGCTTGTAGTTCTTGGCACTATTGACTATTTTTCCCTCTGTAAAATAAAGATCACTCTAACCACGCTTCATTTCTCGGTGCCAGGATACCAGTGAAAGTAAGAAAAAGTCATGGCATGTTTACATCCAGAGACTCCCGTAGAAGTGCCAGGAAAATACCATCTGGCCCTACCGATTTGTACGGCTTAATTTACCTTACCGTTAAAGTGATCTTGCGTTCGTCCACCATTAATTTCATGTGCAACCTCAATTTAGATAAGAGAAGACTGTATCCAACGGTATACTACATTTTATCTCGTTCATGCATAAAAATATGAAAAAACTCAAAATTATAAAAAATTATGTAAAATAAACGAAATCCGGATAGGGACACGCCTACAGCAGATTGTTTTTCACAATTTGTTAAATAAGTTTTGGGACTTTAGCACATTTAATTACTATAAAAGAAATTTTGTTTATTTTGCAAAAGTTTTCGTTGAATTGACACTATTTTTGTAGCTTAACTCATGGATTGTTATGAGTGTTAGTATCCATCAGAAAGAAGCCCAAGTATTTCTAACTGCCTCGGTGTTCCTCTCTACAGAATTTCGACCACTATTCACTTTTCGCCCACTATTCACTTTTCGCCTTACAAGTTTATCCTTATTGAAGAGATTAATAATGCTAAATGTTTAACATTCTCAACATATTTAACTCTTTGGGCTTCCGATTAGTTTAAGGTTGAAAATACCTATTCGGTTTTAAGGTCCCAACTCCAAACTTTTAGTTTAATTTTATATCGAGACCTTATATTCAATACCCGCTATGAACCAATTTCTTAAAAATCACTTTTTGATTGAAAACTGTTCACTGATAACAGCTACATCTCTGACAAATTTTTTTATATTTTTATTTCTCTATCAACCATAACATTTATTTTTGAATGCAATACCCTCTATCAACCACATTAATGTTATCGACTTATTAAAAATTCCTTATTACTACATATATTAAACGAATTTGTTTCCTACAACTGTACTTAAAATATCGAGATCATTTAAATGCTTGTTTATTAGTGTGTCCCGCAAAATACGTTTTCCGGATTCTTTAAGAAATAACATTAAATCATAGGATTTTAAGGTGCAGATTACAAAATAATACCAAAAAATTATTGGAGAGTGTTTTATGGTGATATTTTTTATTTTTATGGTCATATTAAATTTACAGAATTACAAATGAATTGCGGAGAATTAGTATAATTACCGCTACTATTTTTTAATATTGTCATAAATGGGGATTTTGAATATTGGCTGTCCTATTATTTCGAAATGGTCCTTGGTACAATTTTAGTTTTTTGCACCTGCAATAATGGTGGACCAAAATTACGTTCTGTTTAATTTAAAAAAAAAAAAAAAAAAAAAAAAAAATTTGGGACTTTGTATCAAAACCTTTTTTCAATGTATTTAAATTACATTTTTTTTTTAATTCTATGGTGCCAAACTTATTCGCTTTACGAGCATTACCCCTGGTCGAGCCAAAAATGATTCAACAGTTGCGCAATTAAGATCTCTAAAGCATTTACCAAATCGTGATATTAAATTTAAAGTGAATTTGATGAAGAATATTTACTTTTATTTTTATTGTTTTTTTAATAAATTATGCATTTTATGTAATCTTTATTCCTACTATATTTAGTATCTTTTCAGTTTTTTTAAATATCGGTGAATCTCGTAAGAGCTCCACATATTAATTTGGCAACGGCATAGTGGAATAAATTATAAATAACATATATTTTTTGAAAATTTTAAAGTAAATTAGGTATCAATGAATCACGTAGCTTTAACCGTTAAAAAGATATGGTCGATTAAGTACGATTACTTTTGTTAAATTTTCGATTTTTGTCGTAATTTAAAGCGTGATATTTCCACAACCGTTAGAGCTAACAACCCAAAACTTGTACGATGACATACTTATATGACACTTATACTTCCGTACCAAGTTTGGTTAAAATTGAAGTGGGTAGAGTCGAAAATTGGTTATGGTTGTATATTGCATGAGTCAATAATAAGATTTGTAGCAATGTCCAATTCGGAATTATCTGATTTCTTGTTAATTGTTTTGTTGTTTAGTTGTTGAAATAGTTTGAAAAAACGTCAAAGAAAAAGTTGAATCTTATATAAAATTACCCTCTATCAAAAAATATTTGAATTTTTCATTAGCTATACCCTCTATCAGCCATAGCGCCGCGAATAACTTCAAATATTATAGTATTTTTATATAGGATTCAGTAGTCAAATTTAACAAATATTGTAGAAGGTACAGTGATTAATACTTTGGGCATAAAACAGTTTTTTGTGTCTTCTGGGAAATTTTTTTTTTTAAAGAGAAGCACCACTCAGGAAATTCTTCCTATTTATTAATGCGTTGCTTCCTCTTTGGAAAGGGGATAGTGAAGAGATGAAGGGTGGTAAAAGATGAAGGGCTTCTAAAAATTCATTCCTTTAATTGCCCGAAATGATAAGTCTTAGTTGTTGCTCGCCACCTGATGTAGAGTTGGCGAAATTATTCAAGCCTTTTTGGTTCATAGCCCTAATTCATAATTTTACTTCGGTGGGGTTAAGCGCTATGGGAACACCGAAGATGGGCTCTGCGATACATATGAGAGATAGAAAACTCATACAAATTATTTTTCTAAATTGATGTTGTCGTCACCGGGAATCGAACACGGGACCATCTGTATAACAGTCCAACGCGCTAACCGATTACATTACACCACAACGCCCATAAGACTTTTGCTTTAAGGAAATTGTAATCTTGATGTTTTTTTATTAATTCACAACCTCTGACCCCCTACCAAAACTGAATCAATTGTTTTTATTTCTAAATCATCTCAATGTTTTTTTCATGATCTTAATGTTTTGCATGGCCAAATCATTTAATCATATTTATCTTATTTGTTTTACTGCATATAAACTATAAAATTAAAGTTTTATAAGCTTTGTTATTAAATTTATAAATGTTTACAGCCTACACATAGAATAAAAAATGAAATGATACTAATTCCAATTTATTTCAATAACTCTTACAGGTGCAATACATTTAGCAGGACCCATTGCTAAAGTCTCAAAAGGTTTATGCAAGTTAGCATTAGCTCATTGTGGCCTTACATCGAAGGGTGTTAATCAAATGTCACATTCATTATCGCTCAATCAAAGCATTTCAAATTCTTTAACATATTTAGATTTAAGTGGTAACAATCTTAAAGATGATATAACAGTAAGTTTTCATATATTCAAAAAAAAAAAAATTTTAATTACTTCTTCTCCGTTACAGAATTTACATAATTTTTTAGCACAACCGAATGTTTTAGAATATTTAGATCTCTCTACGACTGATATAACTTTAGAGAATGTAAGTTTTTAATTGAGTTTTAAGGATATTTTTAAAAAATGTATATTAAAAATTTTGTGTTTTCTTAATTACAGTTATTTGGTGCCCTTTTACGTGGTTGTGCAACGCATTTATCTCATCTTAATGTTTCCCATAATTCATTTAGCACAAAAAAAGGCAAAGAGATACCACCATCGTTCAAACAATTCTTTACCAGTACATTAAGTTTAAAACATTTAAATATTGCCGGTTGTAAATTACCAATGGAAGCATTGAAGTAAGTATTTACATTGTTTAAATAACATTTTCTAAAAATAATAACAAATTTTTAGAATATTTAAAAAAGTTTTTTGAACCGAGTAGTTTAATTTACCAATCAGGGGTTATATCCTATAAATTCATTCTGTTGATGATAGAAAATAAGGTTAGGTAGGAGGAAAGTGGGAGTTAGGTTAGGTTAAAAAGAGGAAGGGCAGTTTTCCCCTGTCCTTCATGATTTTTTCAAAGGATGACATACACAAATGCCTGAAATCGACATGTTGTGCACTCTCGCAGTATGGCATAAACATTCCGGCCTAACTGAAGAATTCAGCATGGTTTAAGTAGTCCATCAGTTACCCTAAGTCAATATCCCGAAAACAATCCAACGACGGTATGACGTCGCACAGGCAGCCAATACTCCGTCCTGGTCCTTGCGAATGCTGAACATAAGCAAAGGAAGTGTAGCACGGTCTTATCAGAATGGTGCGACATAAGTGTCGAGTAAACCGTTAAGATGTCTACTAGATCGACCAGTTTCTCTTTTCGTCGCGAATCTGAGCCTCTAGACAAAACCTTTGAACCACAGCAACATACTCCCTGACCCAGATCCTCTGGTCCATCTATGATAGCACATTGTTCAACTTATGCCTTTGTCGCCCGAAAATGCATTGAAATTTATAGGTTAACAGAGACAAGTCTGAAACCATTCTGAGCTCACCCATCAGCCCTCGCTTATCCCTTTACTTCACAGTGTCCTGGTGGCCATTTCCCCCTAAGACATACCCTGCTAGAATAAACTTTAATTTCCTCCATATCCCCAGAATAATCAGTCACATTCTGAAATCGAATTTACTTCGCAATAACATCCCACTCCGTCTAAAAGACTGTGTTGTGGTTTGGGAGTCGTCAGCACAACCCTATATTCAGGCCTTGCAGAGAAATATAAGATATTTCTCAATTCCAGCCTTAAGCCATACTTGTGGAAATAGATTCAATCCAATATTACTCCTTTTCTCCACATCTTTCTATCCGTAATAAGACACCAGCAGTTTGCTAAAACATGCTGTTCAACCACCCGATTACCTTGCATCTCTGAGATGTGATATGGTAAGAGATTATCGAGGACCCTTTGAAGAGTTCACTTTATAAGTGCCGTAAGCCAGAAGGATCGAGTTACACCTCATTACTGTTGTGTATGTCGTTCCAGTCGCTCCGCTAATGCCCAAACAGCTTAGAAGCTGTACTCTCTGCAGTGCCCCGATATAACACATCTTCAGTATTGAAGGCCACCACGCAATATCATCATGTCGTAATCGGTCTGACCACACTTGTTTTTATTTTAGAGCCCGCTTCACAGTTATCCTACTCTCAAAATTGTTACCACAGTGAATTTTAAAATTCAGTACTTGACACTTAACAATGCTCATGTTTACGCTCCAGGAATAAGTAATTGGTTCACGTCAAGAAATTGTAGAGACTGGATAAACGTATTAGTCATGACATTTAAAGTTTCTATCAATAAAAATGTCGGAGGTATGCATTTCCAAATCGAAAGACCTTTCAACTACTTTCCACAGATCTTACTTTGATGTGCGAAATTCAGAAATGTAATCGAGTATACGCTTAAAAGTCTTAAGAATAAAAAATGTTAAGCTGATCGGGCTTTCGAATTAGTACTACTCTGGCTTCGATCACTCCTGCGAAAATTTAAGACACGCATGGAAAATCCCTACTAGATTGGTATTCGGTAAACAAAAACACTTCTGTATTTATCGCCCATCCTACCACTATCTATTTCCTACCCAGCGATGTACTATCCATCCCGTTACAAGCCAGTAAACAATTGTGTATCCATTAGAATTCATATTGTTTGATTCATAAAATCCGCTCTTTTTCCATGTCTCAATTAGATTTTCAATGTGAGTATAATTCTTATGCAAAAACACGATCAATTTGTTCACGAACTTGTTTCCAGAAGTTAAGTTTTTGCCGTACTTATCCTTTTATTGTGTATACTGAACCCTTCTTCCGTATTATCCGGTTGAAAAGTTTGCGAGCCTGCTTCCTTATTTACGCGCTCAGTCTGTTCGAAAAGAGGATGATTTCTCAAAAGATTAAACCACGTGACCAGTAAACCTATTTACCCTAAAGAGAGGTGATGTACTAAGGTGGTCAGTTTGTTTTAGCCTTATTTCGAAACAAAATAGTCTCTGGTGGTGGATATGAGAGCCTAAAGTATATTTACCTGTGATCCGAGAGCGATTGTGTATCTAAAACACCCCATTAATAGATCTCATCTATTAAATTTCCCGAACAGGACGTTATATCTATAATTATCCTGTTAACAAAAGTAGCAGTGTTTCCAGTGATTAAAGTGAAGAAATTTTAGCAATGAGAGAGTAGTGCCTGTGGACATTTGATTTAAATTTCCACAAATCAAGTAGGAGCCTCTGCGGCCTCTCGGAGTTGTATTCAACTTTCGGTAGAATGTTGATCGTTAAATTTAGTGGAGTATCCCATACCCCCCTTCAAAACTCAAAGACGCTTGAATTCTTTATCGATAGTTTAAATACGTGTTTGCTGCAAACAACGTCACACTGAATTTTTGCGCCCTGAATATCGAGAGCATCGGACATTACCCTATGCTAGAAAAGACAAAGTTAAACTCTTGTATCGGTTTTGAATCAACTAAGCTTTGGATTTTTCGCGCATTAAACACGATCCTATTCACAACGACCCACTTTATGAACGTAGAAAGGTCCCGGTTAAGTGAGACACTCATCTTTTGTCTTACATCACTTACCTTAGAAATCATTTATACAAGGTTTTGAAACTGGAAAACCTAATAATTCATTCTATTTTATTTGATTTTTCTAGTCCGGCCAGTTCATCGGCAACAATGTGGCCGCTGTTGTCCCGTGTCCTGTGGTAAACACGGAAATTAGGGACCTTATGACAGCTTAACTGTCGGTGAAATCAACGATATCCTGTTAGGATATCTCATGACACCTTATCCAAAACATAGCCCGTTGTATATCCACCAATTACTATATATACGTCACCTCCTACTCTCCTATCCCTCTTGTACCCATTCCTTGTAAACCACGAATGCTCCCCTCTGACCAATCCGATCTTTCCGGTATTCAAGTTCCGAACTCAAAATCAAACGAGGGTTGCTTGATGCTACAATCAGCACACAAAGACACGTCCTGTTGGAGCCTCATTATTATGGCATGTCCAAACGATCTGTATGTACATGTCCCTATAGTCGCCAATCTCACAGCCGTCTTTGCGGCCCTTTGCCTTGCAAGAAGACAAATAAATTAAAACTAAAAATAATATTTCAAATTTTGTTTTCTCATGTTTGACCACTTTTTCCATTGTTTTTCTTTTCAGAAATTTACTGCTAGGTTTGGCGTGCAACGAGTCAACAGCTGGGCTGTACTTAGATTTAAGTAGCAATGTCTTAGGTGCCCAGGGTGCTCATGTTTTAGAATCATGCATACATGGTGTTCGTGTTTTACAAAGTTTAGACATAAGTGACAATAGTAAGTATAATTTTAATGGAGTAAGTCCCCATCTTTTACAATCAAAAGTTAATCTATAAATTTACTTGTTTCCCTTCTCCTCTCCTCTCATAGATTTAGATGTTGAATTAGCTCCTGTTTTAACTTCTATCTCCAAAAATCCTTCTATACGTACATTAAATATGTGCCGTAGTTTAACTGGCATGAAATTGAAACACATACCCACTGTTATGGATGCTTTAGTCAATCTAATACAAAAAGATGATTTTCCCCTGGCCGAATTGATATTATCGGAAAATAAGCTCAAAAATGATATACACGATTTTATAAATGCCCTGGGTAGTAATCAAAGTTTACAAAAGTTGGATATATCGGGAAATTATATGGGTGATGTGGGTGCACGTCTTTTGGCTAAAGCATTACAAATTAATAATAAATTACGTACGATATATTTGGATAAAAACAATATAACCTTACAAGGTTATGCCGATTTAGTTTATGCATTGGAAAATAACTTTACCATGCGTAATATACCATTTCCTGTGTTCGATATAGCACCACATTTGAAAAGTCATCCGGATAAGACAGATACTATTATGCGTAAAATGCAAGAGTTGTTGCAACGTAATGGCAACGGTTTGAAGCGTACTACGGGTCAGGGTTTCCGTTTACAACATGGTTTTATGCTCTCTTCCACACATCAGCTAGTTGATAAACTTGTGGCTGAAACACAAGATACTATGTCAATAGCTAAAAGTAGTAATGATTCGACATCATCATCGGCCGTCCAGCGGCTCATTGAAGATGCCGAGAATTGTAAACAATTAATGCCAAAATTACAAGAATCCGTACGTTGTGAAACTCATCCAGTGGAGGTGAAATTAACCCGTATTGCTAGCGATTTAAGTTATACTATACAAAGTTATTTGGAAGAGACTTTAGAAACAATGATACGCACAGGTGTTGAACAGTGTCCCAAGACATTGGGTAATCAAGTTGTTATACAAGATTTACGTAAAATGTTGGGTGAACGTTTAATTATTCCCGAAGATTTTTTACAAAGTTGTCTGCTGAATAATGCTGGTAGTGAGATTATTTATAAAGTGAGGTAAGTTTAAGATTTCTATAAGTAACAACGGCATATATCAGAACAAAAATATAATAATAATCTGACCATCAATACTATATATTTCGGATGTATGATACAGTTTTTCCGTTTTTTATATACAATAATTTGCAAATCTAAGGGCAAGACCTGAAGTACTATTTATGGGCCTTATTTGATTCATTAGCTCAAAATTAAACTCGATGTTAAGTGTTTTTTGTAATTCTGTAAAATTTATCCAAAATTCGCTATTTGCTAAAAATTTTGCATGGCAGCATAGCTTATCAGGATTTATTTCATTTATTCATTAAATATACTCAAAATGATTCAGATATGCAATTCATTCATTAACCCACTTTAGCCTGGAATACAAAATGACCCTCGAATTTGAAAAAAAAAAATGCAAAAACGTTTTTTTTTTTTTATTATTAGTTTTAAAGATTTTTAAAATTCAACCGAAATTTGCCCATAATGCCTCCAAATAAGAGAAAAGCCATAGAACAGGAGGCACCAACTGGCGGAGCGCGGTCCGGATCCGGACCGTAGACCAATTTAATGCGGACCTTAACAATACAAAATATTTTACATTATGTAACAACAAATTCATAAGAAATATTTTCGTCTCAACATCAGCCTTTGGTGATGATCCGTTAACTAACAAGTAATACGGAAACCTGTGCAAAAAAAAAAGATAATTTGGGAGCGATAACACAAACAATTTCATTAGTAATATTGTCTGTCGTCATCAGCGAGGTGCAACAAAATCTCACACATGCATTCGTCGGACAGGCTCATAAAATCATTCAAAACTATCAACACAGCCTGTTCGACGAGTGTATGTGTGAGATTTTTTCTTAGCAATAAAGAAAACTTAACTTCCATTGCTTTCTTATCTGATATTTTTAAACACATCAATGATCTGAACCTTAAACTTCAAGTCAAAGAAAAGCTTGTATGGGAGCTCCTGACAGAAGTAAAAAGCTTTTTGCGAAAACTCGATCTTTTCAACATTGATCTAAATAATGAACGCCTGCACTTCCCTTATTTAAAAAAAAATTTCAATGACAACGAGCTTGACGTCGGCCAATGCAAGACGTTCATTGAGGATCTAAAATCGAAATTTGAAAACAGATTCGCAGATTTTAAGAAAATTTGGAATGTCGTCGATATCCTCATTAACATTTACTCTCTGAATCCTGGGAATGAATTAAAATATTTTCGGGAGTAATAAAGCTTCTCTCCAGATGAAAATGGTCGATTTCCAAGAAAATACAGTTTTAAAACACCAAAAATATGAAGTTTCTTGTCAAAAGTCTTGGATAAAATTTGTTTGTGCTAATAAATACCCAGAATTAAAAAAATTAGCCTTGAAATTTCTCACTTTGTTTGGGTCAATATATGTTTGTGAAGCAGCATTTTCTTAGATGAACTTCATTAAAAATAAATTCCGGAACAGACTTGCCGATGAACATCTCCAAGACTTAATGAGAATAGCCTGCACAAGCTTTACTTCAAACTTCAGACGGATAGTCCAAGACAAAAAATTTAATTTTTCTCATTAATACTCATGCACCGAAACCCATTCGTTTTATTTGTCCATTGATACAGTATCTAAACATATTATTTAAATAGTTCAGTTTATTACCTTTCGTACCGCGACGGTCGTGATTTTTTAAAAACGGACCCCAAATGAAAGTAGTTGGTGACCGCTGCCATAGAATATATCTTTTGGCCAAACTGTTCAATAGGATAGTACTTTGAGAGAATTATCTGCATGATATTATTCAACTTTTGCAGAAAAGCAGCTGGAACTCGTCCATTGAAGCTTTTAATTAATCTAAATCAAGTTTTCATAAAATTTAATGAAAAATATCATTTCATAAGTAAATAGTTTTATTCACTCAATGAGGTTTTAGTTTTATTAAGAAACTAATTTCATAAAAAGTAATAAGCTTTTCATTAATTAAAAGAAATTTTTTGTTCACTTTATACATTTTCATTATTTTTTGTCCACTAAAATGTTTTCTGTGTAGAATTGATCTTCAGCAATCATACTTTTTAGGTTGATATGTTTATCATAAACCGCCGAAATTATTCTGCAAAACATTTTAAAGTAAAAAAATTTTCTCGATTTTTGCACCAGTTTCCATTAACCAATTACTTTAGACAAATAATGCTTTTTTTTTTTAAAGAGAAACAACACTCAGGAAATTCTTCCTATTTATTAATGTGTTGCTTTATTTAGAAAGGGGATAGTGGAGGGATGAAAGGTGGTGAAGGATGAAGGGCTTCAAACATGGCAACACTGTCAGTGTGCGAGATAAGTCTTAGAACAGTTGTTGGTCGCCACCTGATGTAGAGTTGGCGAATTTATTGAAGCTTTTTTGTGTCATAGCCCTGATTCATTATTTTACTTCGGTGGGGTTAAGTGCTATAGGAACACCGAAGGCGGACGCTGCGATACATATGAGGGATAGAAAACTCATATATATTATTTTTCTAAATTGATGTCGTCACCGGGAATCGAACCCGGGACCATCTGTGTAACAGTCCAACGCGCTAACCATTACACCACAACGCCCGAAATAATGCTTTTATTGGATATTCGGCATATTTAATAGTACACTGATTGTGAGAGCAATCTCTGTATGATATTATTAAATTTTTGCATACAACCAATGATGCTGCACTGGAACTTGTCATTAAACTGATGCAAATTTTTATAAAATTTTATGAAAAATATCATTTTATTTATTAAAAGTTTCATACACTATTCTTGACACAAAAAAAAATGTTTTTGAAGTAAAAAAAATGTTGATCAAAATTTTAATAAAGTTTGTGGGTCATATTTGATTCCAGGTTAAATTACCCACTTAATATCCGATGAAGTCACAATTCCATATCTGAATAATTTTGAGTGTATTAAAGAATTAAATGAAAATTGTAATTTTATGGAATTTCGAATGTGGGGAATCACAAATGTGTCTTATTTACCTACACTCAAAAAAGTTTCACAGTGTACGCAGAAAAAAGGCCATAAAGCCTATTTCATTTAGACCCTCTAGCGGCTCATCGTTGTTCTACAAGAAGTCTTTATACCAAGACTTACCGAGAAGAATTTTTAATGATGAAGAATAGGGTGTCCCAAAAAAAACGTTTGTTTGTTGCTCAAGCTTAATTTTAATGCTTATGGGGTAAAGTATTTTTGAAATTTATTGGAAGAGGTAGAGGTCGGGCAAAAAATCTGTGTTTCTGGACGTTTTCTGAATTATACTTATAACTTGGTCAATAAACAAAATTTTCTTAGCTTCTGAGTCAACATTTTGAAGAAAAATGTTCAAACTTTTTTATGTGCATAAACCATACACGCAGAGAAAAATGTGTATCATTTACAAAAATTAGAGTAATAGTTTACAAAGTTTCGTGGTAATTATACGACTATATAAAATAAACTACAGTTTTGTCAAAACGCTTATGTAAATGGTCGAAGTGATTATATCGCACACCTAGTCCAAAAGTGACTCAACTAAAAATTTTTAATTTTTCAGAAATCGAAAAAAAAAATATTTGCAATAAAGAAAGACATAACTGCTTTTTAAGCAACAGTTAACAACAACAAAATACACTGATATTTTTTTTATAAATAAAGAAGAGTATTGTGCATAGTTTAAGCATATAGACCAGACAAATTAAAATTTTGAGTTGAGTAGCTTTTGAACTAGGTGTGCGATATATGTAAATAAGCCGACTTTTTTTTGTATAATATTGCAAACTTTTTCCAGGTTCAATTAACTATTTATTTTTGTAAATAAAAAATACTCCATTATATTGCAAAGAATATTTTTATTAAGCGGGGACATTACGCTCGCGGCAGAGAAAACAGACCCTTTTTTAAAAATTCATAACTCAGTCAAGAACAAACATTTTTCCTACATTTTTTTTATTATTGTAGAGAATTGAACAAATTACAAGAAATCAAAAAAATATATTTTTCACTCCAACATGGTTTTATAGAGCTCCAAACTGGTGGCAGAGAAAAAAAACGGGGCCTCTTGGTTGCAGCGCTGGGAGTCGCAAAAATTGTCCAAACTGGAAAAAAATGACTTTTTTAAATCTTAAAAAAATTGGTTATCGTATGACACGAGCTTTTTTTAAAATTTTTTTTTTCAATTTTTGTTGATGTTCCAAATTTAAAAGTGTGTTTTTTCGAAAAAAATTATTGACTTTAAAAATTCATAAAAAATCGAAAAAAAAATTTAAAAAAAAGCTCGTGTCATACGATAGCGAATCAAATTTAAAAAAATACAAAAAAAAAAAAAATTCGTTAAAAAATGACTAGCGGGTGCCGCAACCAGTACGAAAAACATGGTTTCGAGATTAACGCGTTCAAAGTTTGTGAACAAAGAAAAAAAAGGTTACCTTCAATCTGCCATGCGTGCTTCGTACTGTATGCTTTCGTTATCTTGTGTTGTGCAGTTTCTTACAGTTTTTTGCAAAAACACAAAAAAAACCCACCCTTCAAGTAGGTAGCGCGAAAATTAAAAATGCGCTCTCACTAATCCGGCTGTAACTTTTGAACCCGTAGGAATTTTTCCATGAACTTTTTTTTCTTAGAATCTTGAGAATATTTACTAAAATACAAAATTATAAAAAAGTCGATTTAAAAAAAGGGCCAATGTCATGTCCCCCGCTAAAATGAATACTTTATTTAACAACAAATAAAACAACAACAACAACACAACAAATACACTTGAAAACGAATATAAAAAAGTGAATTTCGAGTGCTCATTAAACATTATTTTTTGCGAAAGGAATAGCTTGATAAATACTATGGGGACTCTGCACAATCGATTTCAATGGTAAAAAATTGGTTTACTGACTTTCGTTGTGGTCGCACAAGTACAATTGACGCTGAACGTTCTGGGCGGCCAATTGAGGTCAATAAATAAAGTTTTTTTTTTTTTGCAAAAAAATCTGTTTCATTCAAAAAGTCACGAACTTATTGATCCGAACTAGTATATAAAAGATAAATATTACTTACATTCTTTATAATTTTTTCGTTTTTCACAGCCAATTTTACATTATTTTTATTTAATTAAATTGCATCAGAAATAAAATTCTTAAGAAACTCCACCTCCATTATGCATTTATGTTCGATATTGCAATATCCAACAAATATTGAAACATTGATTTTTAGTATGTCAAACTAAATTTTTAGTGTTTTTTGTAATTTATCTTTTTTATTAGAAAAATATACTTGTAGCTTATATTATATTTTCCAAATTTCATCAATGTAAATTTTACATAGCATGTTTTGTATTAATGATCATCAATGTAAATTTTACATAGCATAAACTAGAATAAATTACCAAAAAAAAAAATTGCGAAATTAAACAAAAACACAGTTTAACATATTACCCAAACATTTTCGCCATTATTTCAACACTAAGTAAATTTTTCAAGGTTCCAATGTATTTAGGCGCGAAAAGTTTCTTTATAAACAACGTGTCCGTGCTGAAGTTCTTTCTGCCCCTAGGAGTAGTAGGAGCTTCTGGTCATTTGGTAAAAGAGTAAGGAACAATGGCTAGTTCAGCTATCCCAACTCTTTAAAAGGGCTATCAGTTATTCACTGAACCGGTTGATAAAGCTAACCTTTTGGCTGAAATGCTTGCAAGAAATTATCTCTTGCCGGAAAGCAATCAACCACTGCCCAAATACGAAAGAGTATTATCTACTATGGCAAAGATATTCTTCCGTGCTCGTTGCAGTTAAAAGGGTTCTTGCGGGTCTCAATGTAAATAAGCCTTCGGCTTGAAGCAGTGGTCTTCGACGTTAGCTCGTCCATTGGCTAATATTTTCAGCTTTTCATTCCGTGCTGAAATCTTTCCATCTTGTTGAAAGGTTGCTAATGTTTAGCCTATCCCGAAAAAAGGTGCTGCTAATAACCCTGAAAAGTACCGCCCAATTGCAATATGCTCGTGGCTCTCGAATATGAGCAGAGCATGGTAAATTACCATCTTGTGAGTGTATAATTCACGTTTGAGCGATAGACATGTATCACTTTCGTAGAAGTCATTCTACGGGAGACCTGTTAGCGTTCCTCTTAGAGCGTTGGAGTCGGTCTATCCACCGTTTTAGTGAGAGCAAAGAGGTTGCTGTAGATATTTCCAATTCGTTTGATCCCGTGTGTCACTGCGCGCTTGTGTCTAAGCTTATTGCCTTTGGTGTTGGCAATGAATTTGCTCGTTTTATATCGTGTTATAGTGCGACGAGTTTCAGCTTTTTCTTAATGACCGTAGTGTTCAAACTTTCAACCCTATCTTCCCTTTCCCAAATAACAACAACATTTGTCATTAATTTTCCTTTGATCGTAGACCATGCCTTTTGGAGGTAGGGGGCAGATTATAAAGGGTGTTTTTTTATAGAGGTATAGAACTTTGAAATGGAATAAAACACAGATGAATTTTTTAAATGAAATCTACTTTATTTGAAAGATAGTCTTCTGACATTATAATTTAAATATTATTTCTGGCATATGACCGCCACGGCTGCCTCGGACGTAGTCTAATCTGGAGGTCCAATTTTCGATGACTATATCCAACAATTGTGGCCGTATGTTGGCAATATCGCGGCGAATGTTGTCCTCCAAGTGGTCAATCGTTTCGGGCGTATCGTCGTAGACTAGCGGCTTCACATATCCCCACAGAAAATGGTCCAGTGGCGTTAAATCGCACGATCTTGGACGCCAATTCACGGTTCCGAAACGTGAAACTATGCGGTTGCCAAACGTTTCCTTCAATAAATCAATTGTTGCACGAGCTGTGTGACATGTTGAGCCGTCTTGTAGAAACCACAGCTCCTGCGCATCATGGTTGTTCAATTGATGAACGAAAAATCTTCCATAAAGTGAATGGATACATATCCAATTCCTGTTCACGATGGCGGATAGACTGGTTGGGGTCTTCATCTACGCTACGCTCTACAGCAACAATGACTTCTTCTGTACGCACTTGTGCGACGTCTCTGTGGATGCATATTATCATTTAGAGTAAACGTGATGCGAAAACGTTCCATAGTTAATTGAATTAATTGCTCTGATGGACGATTTTGTTGACCTTAAAATGGACGTAGTGCGCAATACGTATTTCGAACAGATCCATGATTTTCAAAATAAATTTGCATAATTTGGAACCGTTGTTCAGGCGTCAGTCTATTCATCTGAAAATGCCGAACCAAATCAAACATAAATCACTTGACAGCTGGCAAAATGGCCACCAGTTTAAAAAAGGGTTGCCAACTTTAAGTTATATACCTGTATAAACCCTTTGAATGACACCCTTAATCAAGACCTTCAGACAATCTCAGAGTGGGGGTATTGCGAAAAGGGTCGAATTTAATGCACGCAAGACCCAATCCTCTCTTATCTATACCACATATAACCGGCCGAAATTTGAATACAACTCCCATATATGGGCAGGAGCTCCAAAGCCTACTTTGGAGCTTTTGGACCGTATGTAAAGGAGGGCGTCGGTGCTTTTCAATAGCAGTGCTAGCTTTGAAATACGGCAATCACCATTGAGTTCAGCGTAGTCGAACTAGTAGGATTTACCAGAAGAGTGCCGAGCTTGTTAAAATTTTGCGACTAGCACAGTGTAATTAGAAAATTTAATTGCCTCTCCAATGCATAAAAACGTCATATCTGTAGTACTGTTCGAAATTTTGACTTTGCGTTTTTAGTAAATTTGTATTGAAATTAAAAGAAAAAATATTTTTAAAGTAACGAAAAATTAACTGTTTAAAACAGTTGTTTTAACCAATTTTCACGTGTATTTCAAAAAGTGTGTAGTAAAAATTGTCAGTTATTTTTACGACATCATTTCTTATTTTTTCTGCATTTTTTAGTTGTTATTCAACATGTAAAAATATATAAATTGTTCGTAATTTTAACGGTAATGGCCTTTGTCGCCTCTTTAACTGAACTTACAGTTCTTTTAATTATCATTTTCAGTAGATCCTAATGTCCAACTTTTTTGAGTGTAGAATGTGGAAAATACAAATTTTTTATTGAAATCAAAAGAATTTTTTTTTTTAGAAAGGTTGAGGTTAAGAAGAGGAATAAACGTTTTTCTCTAAAAATTATAAACACTATTAATTTTTAAATCAGACTAGACTAGTTGTATTATTTTTTGTGTTTTAAAATTGTCAGAAATTTTTTTTTATTTTTTTGTTAAAAAGGGTCAGCGATCTAACGTTTTTTTTTTTTGCAACTAGTGCTTATTTCGTGAATGGTAACACTTAGCTCATGTCTGATTTGACAGTTTTTATAGTTTTATCCTTCCGCTGAACGAATATGGTTGTGTATACGCTGGGAAATATTGCGACATTACTTTGAAAATCATGGTAATGTTGCAGAATGTGTGCCGATACACCCAAAACGAGTCACTGTTTGGTGCGGATTTTGGTCCAGAGGCATAATTGGGCCATTTTCTTCGAAAATGAGCCAGGAGTGGCCGTTACAGTCAATGGCGATCGTTATCGGGCCATGTTGAACGAATTTTTGTTCACAAAAATTTAAGAGGAGGAAATACAGCTGCACACAATCGATAATGTGCTTAAAAATTGGACCGATCGTGTAGGCTACTGTATGGCCAGCCGAGGCAGCCATTTGAATGAAATTATTTTCCATTATTAACCTGAAGGATTGTACTTTCAAATAAAAAAAGAAATTTGAGAAAATATTCAGTAGTTTTTTTATAGCATTTTCAAAAAAAAAAAAGTTATTTGGCGGACCCTTTATTTTTAAAATACGGAAAAAATAACTGTTAAGCAAACAGTACACTCAAAAAAATAAGTTAGTAGAAAAGTTAGTAAAACGTCTTGTAAATCAGATATACTATTTTTCAGCAAATATTTTGCTAAAATTATGTTTTCAGCTAGAATTTTAGTTATACTTATTCAGCACTTAACTGTTTTGAACTAATGTTTTACTAATATTATACTAATGTTTTACTAATTTATTTTGCTAAAAAAAATAGTGCTGATTAGCACATTAATGAATGAATTAGATGTCGCGGCATGTCAAGATGTAGTATTGACTAGGAAAATGATACTAAAAAGTACAACGACATATAAAAAAAATCAAACACGGAAGATTTTTGTATCTGTTTTTCAGACATAAAACAAAATTGTGGATTGAAACAACTTAAATTTTGCGTTGTCACCGGCTTTTGAAAGTAATTGTCTTTTTATTAAATCAAAGACAAAATAAAATATTTTAATTTAATAAAGATTAAATGTGTATTTGTAAACCAAATGTTTATAGAGATTAATAATCTAGTGTGGTCAAATTGCAAACAAATATACAGCAAGTAGACAGACTAAAGCGAAAGACAAAGACACACATCTTAGTTAGATTTTTATGTTTCGTTTTTCTTATTGCCAAAAAAAGGGCTGTACAGTGGACTCGCAGAAACGTGAACATCCAGTAACATGAACGTCCCAGAAACATGAACACTTTTTTTACATTGACTATTCCAAAACGTGAACAAAGTTCAATAGCTCTAAAACGTGAACACATTTTTTTTATAAGAAATGTTTCTATTTCTTTAATATTTTAGTAATTTGGGTAATTCCCGATTTATAATTTCACTACGTTCTTATAGTAAACACCTTTTCTAACGTGAACAAAAAAACTCATTAAATCTTTTCCTGTGTCTCCGAATTTAAGAATTTTTTATATAAAAATTGTTTTAAAACGTATAGAATTAATTTTAAATGAAATTAGCAGTTATTTTTATAGTAAATGTATTAGAAATTAAGAGCTGTTAAATATCAAAAACGTATTAAAATCAATAATTTGGGTATGCAAAAATTGTCTTATATTCTGAATTTGGTCTATTTAAATAAGTCCCAAAATTAGAAAGTTTTCTAATACGAAAAATGTCTTAAAGTGTTAATATTTTTCTATAGTCAAGTGTCTGAATATTTACAAAATTTTTCTAAAAATGTATGTTTGAATTTCAGAATTTTTCAGCAGAAAAATATTCAAAATCTTTGCATATATTATTTTTTTGTTAAATAATCAACATAATGATTGGTTCTGAAGTACTTGGAATAGAATTTATTCTAAGTGGATCAATTCTGTAGTAAAATAAGAAACGCGAACACCCCTTGCAAAAATTAGTTCACGTTTTTGAGAGTTCACTGTATGTATGTATATGTTATATTTTGTTATTTTTTCGTTTCGTTTCAATAATTATCTGCAGCATTTGCGTTCCTTTAAAATAAAGCATCATTTAGACTACCATTGATGTAAGTCAAGCTGAGTCAGCAAAATTTTAGTCAGAAGGGTGCTTGCAAAAAAATTGCTGATGTCAGCAAAATCTTTTGCTGAAAATCAGCGAGATTTTTAGCAACAAAATATGTAGATTCAGCAAAAGTTTTGCTAACACTTAGTGGATTAGAAATACAAAAGCCTTGCTAAAAATTAATAAATTTTTTGCTGAATTTTAGTAGACTGAAAAACGCAAGAAATTTGTAGAAAAATTGTAATTTAAGTTAATTTATTTGCTAAAAATCATAAAACATATTTTTGTGATTCTTTTTAAAAATAACTTACAATAATTACGAAATATAAAAATTTTCATTTTCCCACATTGACGACATGAATTAATATAATATATGAAAATATATAGAAATAAATATATATAACATAATAAAAATTTTCTTTCAACTACTTACACTAATGGTTGTCTAAATGATGCTATCTTTTAAAGGACGCAACTGCCGAAGATAATTATAGAAACGAAACGAAAAAATAAACAAAAACAAACGAAACGAAAAAAACAACCCTTTTTTTGCAATAAGAAAAAGGAACCATACAAATCTACCTATGATGTGTGTCTTTGTCTTTCGCTTTACTCTGTCTACATGTCTGTATACATATGTCTGTTTGCAATTTGACCACACAAGATTATTAATCTATAAACATTTAGTTTAGAAATACATATTAAATTAAAATATTATATTTTGTCTTTGATTTAATAAATAGATAATTACTTTCACAAGCCGGTGACAACGCAAAATTTAAATTGTTTTAATCCTTAATTTTGTTTTATGTATGAAAAACAGATACAAAAATCTTCCATGGTTGATTTTTTTATATGTCTTACTAGAGTTGTACTTTTTAGTATCATTTTCCTAGTCAATACTACATCTTGACATGCCGAGACATCTGCTTCATTCTGCGCATATCAATCTGGTTGTCGTCCACACTATTAATGTGCTTATCAGCACAATTTTTTTACCAAAATTAATTAGTAAAACATTAGTATAATATTAGTAAAACATTAGTATAAAACAGTTAAGTGCTGAATAAGTATAACAAAAATTTTAGCTGAAAACACGACTTTAGCAAAAAATTTGCTAAAAAATAGTATACCTGATTTACAAGACGTTTTACTAACTTTTCTACTAACTTATTTTTTTGAGTGTATAACATTAATTCATGTCGTTAATTCGGGAGTATGAACATTTTTATATTATGTAACGAATTGCAAATTATTTTTAAAAAAATCACAAAAATATGTTTTTCTGATTTTCAGCAAATAAATTAACTAAAGTATAATTTTTCTACAAATTTTTTCAGTTTTTTTCAGTCTACTAATATTCAGCAAAAATTTTATTAATGTTTAGCAAGGGTATTTAAATTTCTAATCAACTGAGTGTTGACAAAACTTTTCCTGAATCTACTAATTTTGTTGCTGAAAATCAGCGAGCTGACATTAGCAACTTTTTAGCAAGCATACTGCTGACTTAACTAACTATTTTTTTTGAGTGTAGTTTTAACAACTTTTGTCAGTTGTTTTGAAGATTTTGTAGTAGAAAATGTTCAGTTATATTTTAACATTGTTAATTATTTTTATTGCATTTGTTAGTTGTTTTTCTTTTAAATGTCAATGAGTGCGACAAGGCACTTTTTGCTAAAGAAGCTAAAATTCAATAAAAAATTCTTCCTAAAGGGATTTAAGAAAAAAAAAACGGATTTTTTTTTTTGAAATGCAAAAAATGCATACAGTAGTTTTTATATTGTACTCGTAGTTCGAGTTGACTAAACTTCAAAAAGAAAAACGCTTGAACTAAAATTGAAATTTTATCTTTTAAAACTATTCTAAACGACCATGATTTTGTTTTATTTTAGTTGTCGTTGTTGTAGTTTTTGTTATGTCTCAATAAACTTGTTCATATTTGTGTGTAACTGCTAATTTTACAAACAAAAACCGCTTTAAAGATATAGAGAGTAGAGTATCTCATATTATCAAATACTTTTCCTCTCTTGTCACTCTTCAAACACGTTGTTAAGTGTTTATCAATAAACTGGCAAACAAAATTAGTTTTGGCTTAGAAATCACACTGAAACGCAAAATGAAATGAATCATATAAAATTACTGACAAATTTAAACAGATCTTAAAAGAATGTATTCTTTTTTTTTATAGAAAATTTTTCAAATCGATTAAAGAAGGTTCCAAAAGTTTTAAAAAACTACTTCGACAAAAACACTTTTACGGGTTTTTTTTTTTGTAAAAAACTTCACATTTAAATTAAACGTTTAAAATAAGAAAAAAAAACTGATTAGAATAATAACCAGGGCAACCAGAACATGATGTAAAAAATCCATTTTATGTCCATAAAAAAATCCCTATATACCGAAAATTTGCTCTTAAAATTAAAAAAATATGCCCTAACACCATACATGGGATTTTTTGATTACCATTAGTTGATTCTAATGAAAATGAAAAAATGTCATTATGATTTAATGATAATGAAATATTTTCCATTAGAAAAATCATTATTAATGATAATGAAATCGCACTAATGCATAAAAAAAACTAATTACAATTGTTAAAAAAAAATAATTTGTTTACAAAAAAATCTAGCTTGGAAACAGGGTTGGAAAGTAAAAAAAATATTTTGTTTAAAGAATTTTTTTAATTCTAAGCGATATGGAATAAAACAAGTAATGAGTGGAATTGGTGGTCATATTGGAATCGAAATTTAATGGAACGAAGAAGAAGTGGAATTTACAAACTAAACATGAAAAACGATATGGAATGGGAAACGGGTGGAATTTTAACATTAATTACAGGTAACGAAATTTGTATTGAACTGGCAACGAAATTTGTTTTATCGGAGTATCTAAATTTATATTAAAAAAAAAAAAAAAAATCATCCTGTGGTCGCTTTGGAACAAATGGAATCCTTGGTATCTTTTCCGGACCTATTGTGTATTAATACTCCTTTGGAGCAAAAATTTTATCCGTTTTTTCGGAGATACCAGCCATTAAAAAAAAAACGTTATTTTATAATATGACTAGTATCTCGAAAACTAAGCGATATATCGAAAAAAGGACAAAATGTTTTCAAAACTTGACCAACGCAACACATAACGATAATGTTTATGTGTTAAGTGTTGCGATTCTACTCATTCACCGTTCCATTCTATTATCAGTGTGTTTAAATTTGTAATATCATGTAAGTATAAGAGTTAACATTTAATTATTACACCCTGTGGTTGTTTTATAAAAAATTAATCTCTTCAAATCTCTCTAGCCTGCTTTTATTATCAGGGTGTATTAATACTGCTGTCGAACAAAAATTTTGGCCGCTTTGCTGTATCTCGCTTAGTTTCGGAGATATCGGCCATTTAAAAAAAAAAATTACTTGTATCTCGAAAACATACCCATAATACTAATGTGTTAAGTATTCCGATTCCACTCGTTCCCCGTTCCATTCCATAACGTTTTATTTTGGCACAATGTTCCATTCTATTATCGGAGTGTTTAAATTCGAATTTTCACGTACGTATATGGGTAAACAAATATTTAAGACACCCTGTGGTTATTTCATAAAAAATTAATCCCTCGGGATAATTCCCAGACCTTGCCTATTTGTATTATATCAGGGTTAATTAATACTCCTGAGGAGCAACAATTTTGTCCGTTTTGTATTTAGTATTCCAATTTTACTCGATCTACTTTACTTGGTTACAAAACAGACTGAAAATTAATATCTTACTTCAAATTAGGATAAGTCTGAGCGAGGGCTTTCCATCCCTGATTTCAGCGATTTTTCACAATTTTAAAAGTCTATTTTTCAATGGTACTTAATTTTTTTAATAGTTTCATTATTAAACCTATTTTCATTAAGCAATGATATTAAGTTAATTAATTAAAAAAATAATAATGAAAATACTTTCATTGCCATTGATATCAATGTAATGGTAATGAAATCATCATTTCATTAGTCCCATGTATGCCTGCAACACAAAAATTCGTAGTTTAAAACTTATTTTTTCTGTGCAGTTTAAGTAACTTTTGCAAAGTTTATTTCAGTAGCTGACAAAAAAGAATAAAATATTAAATTTATCAAAATCGGAATATTCGTAAAACTGAAAATTAAATTTTCATGAATTTTCGAATTAATTTTTTTTATTAAAAAATAAAATGTGAGATTTTATTCGTTCAGTTTTAGATCATGACAAATTTTTCTCTAAATTAACAGAAAAATTATAATTTTTATATGATAATTTACTTTGACTATAAGAAAAAAACACAGAAAAAGTTATTAAACACTAGCATGAATGGAATGCATTTTCTGACCCACTACGGTCTTCATCAACATTCTTCGTGCCATTTTAATGTTAATCGTAAATATCTTCTATTTAACGCACACGTTAAAGAAATTGGGTGACTTTAAATCCCACATTACTCTGTGTGTTGAGTTAGAATGAAATTTACCACAAACGATTTCTATTTATAGTGTGTTTGTTTTTCTCTAGTCATTATCATAATTGCCAGTTTAACTTTCAGTTAAAACTTTAAATGGCAATTCTTTTCTCTAGTGTCATCATATACTATCCTTCTACATAAGCAAAGCATATCAACAAACATTAAAGATTTTTTTGTTAATACATATGTCGTGCATATACATTAAACGATTTTTACACTGTACCTGGTGAGTGGTTTAATGGTGAATTTTATCGTTGATCTATAAGTTTATGTGTAAGATTTTATTCGTTCGATTTTAGATCATGACAAAATTTTTCTCTAAATTAACAGAAAAATTATAACTTTTATATGATAATTTACCTTGACTATTAGAAAAAAAAAAACACAGAAAAAGTTATTAGACACTAGCATGAATGGCATTTTCTGACCCACTACGGTCTTCATCAACATTCTTCGTGGCATTTAGTGTTAATCGTAAATATCTTCTACTTAACGCACACGTTAAAGAAATTGGGTAACGTTAAATCCCACATTACTCTGTGTGTTGAGTTAGAATGAAATTTACCAAAAACGATTTCTATTTATAGTGTGTTTGTTTTTTCTCTAGTCATTATCATAATTGCCAGTTTAACTTTCAGTTAAAACTTTAAATGGCCATTCTTTTCTCTAATGTCATCATATACTATCCTTCTACATATGCAAAGCATATCAACAAACATTAAAGATTTTTTCGATAACGAAAAATTGAAGGAATAATAGAAAAATATTCTCTAAAACTATGAGTTTGTTCTAAAAATATGCACAAAATTTGCATTTTTTGGCTCTAACAAATAGATGCCAGAATTCGTCAATTATTATGGAACGGATAAATGTCTTATCTTATTTTTAATGTTCAATACTATTTACTCACCGAAAAAATATGATATAGAATATTTCTGGTTGCTCTATTAATAACATTTGAAGTAATAGAATTAATTCTTTTAAACATTTATATATAAAGTGAACAAAACTTAAAGGTAATTCAATAGTTTATAGAAAACCTAAAAACATTTTATTAATTTTTTTTTTCTTTAACAATATGCCCAATGAGATTTTATAAATATTTTTGATAGTATAAAATTTCATACAACATATTTTTATACAAATACTTAAACCAGGGTATAACTTGAAAATTTTTGTGTTTTTTGTTTTTTTTTTTTTTTTTGCCCCAAACAATAATTTATTGTTCTCTAGTTGATAAGATTATTAATAATAGGAGAAATTCATTGCACATATTACAAATTACTGAGAGCTCTTAAATGACATAAACAGTATATGAGCAATTTCAAATTATAAATATAAAAATTATAAATTATAAAACTTTATATATGATAAAATTTTATTTATAAATTATAATTATTTATTTCCAATATTTCGTCTACACATTGGGTGACTTCTTCGGGGAACAATTATTATAATTTGATTGATAAAATTTTATCAAGTTTTAAAAAATGAAACACCCAACCAGTGTTGCCAGTGGGTTTTTAAAAAAATACCTACACTAAGCAATAAAAATCCCTTTTCTCCCTACATTATCGAATTTTTTCCCCTACAAAAATCGCTACGAAATTTTTTATATTTTTATAAACCAAATATGCTTTGAAATTATCATACTTTCGACGACAATTCCAATTTAAATTTATTTTCATCGGGATAAACATTAATTGCATTTATAGTAATTAAATGTGCTAAAGTCCCAAAACTTATTTAACAAATTGTGAAACAATCTAATGTAGGCGTGTCCCTATCCGGATTTCATTCCTGCCTAAGGAAATCTTCAGGGGACTTTGTTATTCGAATTTCTAGAGATATTTGTTATGTTAAATCACAAACTCAATGAGAATTTCTTGCCCTCGTCTAGGAGCGAGATTAAAAATTTAAAATATCAAAGAAAAAACAAAAACAACAACAAAATATTGTCACAATTGGCTTTGTCATCTTCCAAATACTACTCTGTTTTTTTGCCAGACCTAGCAATGTAGTGACGTTTATTCAAGTAAATCAACAATAGAAAATCATATGTTTTCTATTAGTGTCAGTTACATTTAAATTTGCACAAGCACCTGCATATTTGTTATTTAAATTTATTTTCATCGGGATAAACATTAATTGCATTTATAGTAATTAAATGTGCTAAAGTCCCAAAACTTATTTAACAAATTGTGAAACAATCTGATGTAGTCGTGTCCCTATCCGGATTTCATTCCTGCCTAAGGAAATCTTCAGGGGACTTTGTTATTCGAATTTCTAGAGATATTTGTTATGTTAAATCACAAACTCAATGAGAATTTCTTGCCCTCGTCTAGGAGCGAGATTCAAAATTTAAAATATCAAAGAAAAAACAAAAACAACAACAAAATATTGTCACAATTGTTTTCAAAAATTAATACCCAAATACTACTATAGAAAATTTGTTCGAAAATTATTTGAAAATAGATAATTGTTTAATTTTCCAAAATATTTTTTAGAATAGATTTAAAATTGTCAATATTTGCCAAAACAAAAATCATGCCAGCTATCAAAAAGTTTAATTTCATTTCAATTTCATACTAGCGGTTTCTATTTAATTTTTATTTGGTGTTTTTTTAACATAACCCATCAAAAATTGTATTGCTTTTCGGCGGTGAAATTTAACATTGGTTTTTCATAGGTGGGAAGCTGTTCATACAATGCTGCACTACAACTTACAAAGGATAACTTTCTAAATAACTTCCAAATAGATTGTTAGTTAAAAAACAATCATCTATTAAAATGACAAATTATAAGAAACTAACTTTTTCTACGGATATATCTCTCAAAATATAATCATTTTACAAAAAAATGTAGAAATAGCTGTTTTTGAAAAGATTTGCATTATTTGGAAAAAGTGTAGGTACTTTTGACTAACTTTAAATATCTGTCCCTTTTCCCCTACGCCGTTATTTTGAAGGCAAAAAAAACCTACATGTAGGGATTTTCCCCTACTTCTGGCAACACTGCACCCAACCCATGCGTAATTGATTCTAAATTTTCAATTTTAAAAATTAAATAGTTAGTATAGGCAATATACTTTCTACCACTGATCCTGTTTTGTGGTTAACAAAATAGTAGTTGTTTTATCCTTCATAAAAAAAGATCGTATTGATCCAGAATAACGACCGTATAGTTATTATTTTTAATTATTTTGTATTTCTGCTCTTGAAAAAATCTGTGTCTTCTACTTGAAAGTTTTGCGAACAAAAAATTGTGTTTTTTTCCTCGTTAAAGGTTGCGTTTTTAATTTATATGTTCCAACTTCAGGTTCATAAAAAGCATAAACTTTAAGATTTTACATTATTTTTTAAAATTAATTAATTTTTTAAAATTAATTAAAACGGCATTTGAACGATTAATGTTTCTGTTATTTATAAAAAAAAAATTTTTGTGACTTGTGCAATATTATAAAAACAGTTAATGTAACGTAATTGTTTAGGTTAGTTCAGTACCTGGATCCATCCGGATTATTTCTATAACCCGTACATAATATGACACATGCGGAATAATTAGTAACTGGTAATATGCCATTTACTTTTAATTTGTCCTGTAATTTGTTCGCTTATCTCAGTTTAATGATAAGTCACGAAATTATTAATTTTGTACAAGCTCCGTAACATAAGGCATTGCGATTAATCTGTAACTAGTATTTTACCAAATATTTTTCTTGTGTACTGTCATATTTATGCTTAAACCAGTCATGAATTATTTCATTTCGAACTGGATCAATTATTTTCTTTTTTTATTTATTTAATAGATATAAAAATATATTTACAAGAAATTCATTAAATTTTAGAATAAATATAATTAATTATCTATAAGTGGCATAACGTATTAGTTGTGAGCCAGATTGGCAAAATAAAAGCTGTTATAAAATTCATGAAACATTTTTTTTTTTTTTTTTTTTTTTTTTAAGACATGTAAAGGGTGGTTAAATTTCAAGGGCCGATGTTGATTTTGAATAAAACACAAACTATTTAGGAAATTATTGTAATTTTATTTTATTATGATATATTGGTATTACTCAATTATGTATGGAACAAAATATCGGCCAAATGGGCGCCGCGACCACGGCGGCACACCTCCATCCGATGGTCCAAATTTTCGATGACGCTGAGGCATAATGGAGGTTCTATGCCGTTAATGTGCCGAATTATCTCATCCTTTAGCTCTTGAATTGTTGCTGGCTTATCGACGTACACCTTTTCTTTCAAATAACCCCAAAGAAAAAAGTCCAACGGTGTCAAATCACATGATCTTGGCGGCCAATTGACATCGCCATTACATGAGATAACACGGCCATTGAATTTGTTGCGCAAAAGAGCCATTGTTTCGTTAGCTGTGTGGCAAGTGGCACCGTCCTGCTGAAACCACATATCGTCCACATCCATATCTTCCAATTCGGGCCATAAAAAGTTCGTTATCATCTCACGATAGCGAACACCATTCACAGTAACTGCCTGACCGGCCTCATTTTGGAAAAAATACGGCCCGATGATGCCGCCAGCCCATAAACCGCACCAAACAGTCACTCTTTGTGGGTGCATTGGTTTTTTCGACAATCACTCTTGGATTCTCATTCGCCCAAATGCGGCAATTCTGTTTATTGACGAATCCACTGAGGTGAAAATGTGCCTCATCACTGAAGATGATTTTCTTCGAAAATTGATCATCCACTGTTGCCATTTCTTGCCACCATTCACGACGTTTGGAATGGTCAAGAGGCTTTAGTTCTTGAGCCAATTGCACCTTGTAAGCGTGTAAATGCAAGTCTTTATGCATAATGTTCATCAACGACGAGCGTTGAGGTGGACGGCACATTTGGACGATCAAATTGACCAAAAAAATCACGAAGAGCACGATATGCATTTTGATTTGAACGCCCATTTTCATAATAAGTCTGGATAACTTTAACACGTTGTTGGATTGTGTATCTCTCCATGGTTCAAATTGAGTAAGTCTGAAATAGAGAAATGTCAAATAAAATTCGGAAAAAACTTGGCGTTTAGGTGTGGTTCACATTCAACATCGGCCCTTACAATTTAACCACCCTTTATAAAGATTTGTACTACATGTATATTAAACTTTTTTTAATTAAGGTTTAAAACAGGAACTATGCAAATTCATTTAATATTAAAATAATTTACAAGAGTATTATAGTGACAAGTTTGTCCATTGAGTATGTTTAGCACTTCGGTTAAATTCAGATTACTTTTATTGAAATATTGTAGTCTAAAACCTTTATAAATAGGGCAGATACCAATAAAATGAAAAGTGTTTTCCGTTGCTCTGATGAAGCTCTAAAAGGTCTAGCGTTTATATCTAGGAGGCCTCCTCTTGCTCTTATCAATATACTGATAGCACGAGAAGGAAGATTCGAGGTTGTAATTTGTATCAAAGAATGGTTTAAATGAGGATATAGATCATGAAATTGAGAACTTCTTTCATCGGCTATTAGATTTTCTTTTTCATGAACTTTAGCCAGGGACAAAATTGTTTTGTAGTATATGCAAAGTGGATCTGAACTATTTGTTGGCACAAAGTATATTTTGTCACAAAGGTTATCACAATCCTCAGCCCAAAAAGTATGTTTAGCAATTATTATTTCCTCAAGCTTGCGAGGCAATCTATTATTAGGCATGTTAAGGACCTTATTGATGTAATCAAAATGCAGTTTTAACGTATCAAGATACATATAGCGAGTTTAAATCAGTTTCCAGAAGAAGCATGTAGTTAGGAGTAATAACATCTTTTTAATAAAAAATCTTAGTAATTTTTCAACTACCTCATATTTTTTGTAACCCCATATTTGGGCTCCGTAAAACATTATTGAGCGGGAAGCAGCAGTGAAGATTTTCAGTTTATTTTTATTATATATTTTAGGATGGTTTATATATTTAGACCAAGTAGAAGAAATCGCCATTTTTGATGTTGTTAGCTTGTTTTCCAGATGTTTGTTAAAAGACAAATTATAACACAAATCCATACCAAGATATTTGTATGAGTTTACAATTTCAATTTCATCTTCTCCATATCGCACTTGATCAACAAGAGGGTATTAACTCAAAATTTTAAAATTTTCAGTAGAGTCAAAAAACTGTTTATGGCCACATTTTAACAGAATTTAAAAATTCAAACATATCATAATAAGCAAATTCCATTTGAAAATATATATACATTGTTTTTGTTTTAAATTTTACCACTCATTGCAAAAAAAAAATTTTTTGAGTTAATACCATTTTTTTGAAATTTTATCGATTTAAATTTATAAAATAAAACAAATTTTATCAACAAAACAGTATCAACTCAAAATACAACCAAATATAAATAAAACAGTTTGATTATTTTTAACATAAATAAAGGCTCAAATCAAAATAGTACCTTTTTTATTAAAATATACGATTCATTTCTATTTGAACTTTTGTATTAACTCGAAATAATACCTTTTGTTGAAATAAAGGTAATCACTACATTATCATGAAAATGGTCTCAAAAGTGGTTTTTGAGATGAAAGAGTAATCGGAATACGTTGAAACTTTTACACTGATAGAAAAACCGTCATAACCCTAATGTATTTTGACATCAGTTCTATGACAAGTGTCTTTGTTTTTGACCCCATGACACTTGTCATCACGGTGATGTCAGCCTTAACATCACTTAACGAAATTGTCATCAGGTTCGAAAACTTAAATTGTGTCATCAATGGGATGACACATCGGCATCACATAAATGACGAATCGGAGTCAATTTAATAAAAAAATGTCATCATTGCGATGGCTCAGTTACATCGAAGAAGGGACTTATTGTGCTCAATTTAATGACAAACTGTCATCAATGCAATGATACATTGACATTAAAGAAATGACTAATTGGCATCAATTTAATGAGAAAAATTCAATAATTTAATGACGCACAACATCAGGGGAATGATTAATTGGCATCTATTTATTGACAACATATTATCAATACAAAGACAAAATAACATCTTATAAATAAAACTTAAATAACTCTTGCCATCTGCCTCACTTTGGACTTCTTTTCGCGTTTGGAAAAGTATGTAGTGTAGGCACCACAATATCTTTAAATAAGTATTTTTGGAATCTAGAAAGTAAATATATAATAAGTTAGATTTTGTTTTTTTATTGACTTTTTTCGATTAAAACATTACCATTATCAAGATCGTCTACATCGATCGATGCTTAAAAATGCTAATAAAGTTTTCTTTCCACGCCAATGTGTTATAATTTGTCTCAAACATTTTGTTGAAATCGATATCAATCTGAGAAAAAAGAAAAACAATAGGTACGTTAAGGGTAAATAACTTAAAATTTTATTGTTTCATATTTTTCCTTGATGAAGTCACTTACCGGGTGCTTATTACGCACGTGTGCCTTAAATTTCGATGAGTTTTTATAGACTGTATTACAACATTTATAGTTGTCCATAGTCTTAAGAAAATGATGGGACTTTAAATGTTCAAAATAAAGCTCATTGGTTATAAAAAACTTTTCACAAATAAAACACTTTATTATTTTCTTACAAATTTCACACGACCGCAAAAAATACAACTGAACTACTCAATGACTGACCTAGAACAAACAACACATTTATTTTTCATATGTATGTTAGACAATTTTTTTTTTATTTCTTTGTTGTCAGGAGTACTTTACTTTGTTCGTTGTTGTTTATTTGACTCTTAATTCTCTTCGCTCTCATTTATTTTGATGCTAATGCAGCATATGATGTCAAAGTGTCATCAATTAGCAGACGTTTACAAGTATTTATGATTAAATGTCATCATATTGACGACAATTAATCATCACTTTTTTTGTAACTGTAATGATGACATATGAATGTTATATATTGTATAAAGTGCTTCTTGCTTTGACAACGAATGTACATCAATGTGATGTATCTTATGCAAGTTTTAGAAATGCGTCTAAAAACAAAAAATAAGGAATAAAACATTAATATTTTTACTAAAACACACTTTACAAACATTTTAACGTTATTTAGTTTTGTTCTTTATTCATAATTTTCCTGTTATTAATGCACAAAATGTGGCATCGAATTGATGTCACTGTAGTCATAGCACGGATGACGCGTAAAATATGACAAAATTATATGATAACGTTCGTCATTAAATTGATGTCACTTATTGCATCATTGATGTCATTTGTAATAACATTGATGTCACAATTCTGATGTTAGGGCATCATCAATATGAAGATGCATTTTTCTATCAGTGTATAATAGATAGATATTGATGTTGTTAGTTGATTTCTTGAAAAAAGTGATATTTTAAAAACTTTGAGTTAATACCCTCTTGTTGATCAAGTGCGATATATCCATTTTAAATTTTTAGATATTCTTGTTCCGCTACGAAAAACTAAAACTTTAGATTTAGTAAGGTTGACTTTTAAATGCCACAAGTTACTGTACGCAAGAAGAGAATCTATCATGGTTTGGAGACCACTAGGCGAGTCGGACAGCAAGACAATGTCGTCAGCATAGAGAAGAGTTTTGACTGTGATATTATCTACAGTTACTCCACCAGGCAAAATATCGGCTAAGTCGTTAAGGTATAAGGCAAATAAAACTGGGCTTAATATGCATCCTTGTTTGACACCAAGATTTACATTGAATGAGCTGGAGTACGAGTTTCCGTAAAATAAAACTGGATCAATTAATGCCTAACATGGGACTTGTTGCATACCAGATACTTTCAACTCGTTCTGTGACGTATTCACTTAAACCAGTTCGGTGATATGATATATTCGGCAAGTTTTTCGAAATATCTGAATTAGCTCAAAAGGTTTAAATTTCCATATCCTCTGACAGGCCCATGTTAAAGTACCGGACACTTTCAAATAACAGTACCAAAACTAGGACAGGTTCATATACACAAAGTTCTAGTCACTTGACTATACCAATGACTGGTTCATTTCCCGCATGTCAGTTTCAACAGGTGTCGAAAATTTTTGAAATTGCTCATATATAATATCAACCAAATTTTTAACTCTCAGTATTTAATAAAAACAAACAAAATACGAAAAAGCAAAAAAAAAAAAAATAAAAAAAAAATTGTCTAAAATTATGGCTGTGCATACGAGAATTAAACAACGCATATTTTTGCACAATCAGTCAGTCGTCTTTGAATACAAAACAAACCTAAATGGCATCATTAATTAAACGCTAGTTAGGATTTAATAAATTAATGTGTACTAAAATCTTGAACGTATTGAAGTGATAACTATCGATAAATACACAAGTCGAATTTTGTAATAAAAATGGGTCGTGTTGGAAAGGCATTTTGTTGCTGTTTTGGCTCGTCCACTTATGAAATTGCTCCCGAATGTGATGAATCTGTGATATTGAAAAATAATATTAAAACTAATAATAGTGATGATAATGAGGATTTAACTGAAAAACTATTACAAACTCAATCTCAAATTGAAATTATAGCAAAAACTCAACAAGATTTCCAAGAAAATACAAACGAAAATTTAAACATTCAGCAGCAAAATAAAAACTTTCAAGATTTTTTAAATCTACAACAAAAAGATGATTATAAAACGAATTTTATAGCAAATGATGGACAACAAATTAAGCAAAATAAGCAACAGAACTTGAATATAACACAGCAGAATCAAAATTTCCAAGAATTTATTTATTTACAACAAAAAGATGAATTTAAATCCAGTTATGATTTCAAAAAGTACAAATTCTTTTAATCATTCATCAACTAATTACAAATTACACAGTTAAACACTAACGGCCGTATTTATAAAAAATCTTAAGTCAGATTTCAAATACATTTTAGTTAAAACATATGTTAAGCCTTAAAACTGTATTCATAAACGAATATTAATTAGCTTAAAATACATATTTTAAACCTTGTGTAAAAGTTAATATTCGTTTATGAATAAAGTTTTAAGGCTAAAATTTGTGTGTTTTAACTAAAATGTATTTGAAATGCTGTTTAATATTTTTATGAATATAGGGGTGAAATTACGTTGGAGTTGCTTGGACTTATAAAATCTGATATATTTTAGGTCGTAGATCACGAATGTGAACCCCAAATGTTGATATTAGCTCTACTTTTTAAAATATTTGCGAATTTAACTTTTACCAAAAATCAAGTTTTTGTTCCAACATTTTTTACACACAGAGAAAAATTTAGCTATTTGCCAACTGAAATTCTGTTACTACGACTCAAATTCCGTTATTACAAGTTTCAGACGGTTGGCGGGTGAATGCAATAACCCCCACCGCCGAAATGAAATAAGCCCCACCAAATTTATAAAAAATTTAAAGTGGGGCTTATCTCATTTTTGGTGGGCAAAGTTTCATTTTAATACGTGGGTATTATTTCATTTTATTACCCACCCCATTTGGTGGGGGTTAATTCATTTTGGTGGGGTTTAATTCATTTTAATTCTAATATCAATTCTTGGTTTTTGAATTAATTCCTACTTTGACAGTACTAGTTTTATTTTGTAAAGGTGATATTAGAAAGTACGAAAAAAGAATACGTTATTTCAATTAAAAAAAACACATTTCTGCTTATTAAAAATCCATTCGTGCCCATATCACCAGGTTCCTTAGTTGGTAAAAAACTAATAATTTGCCCTTTTACAGAATGTTGACATAAAGGTGTATCCATATTTTAGAAGGACACGGTGGGGTCCAATAACACCAACTGAAATAAAACAAAAATGGAAATGAAGTCAAATTCACAGGTTGACTTTATTTCCAACAAAAATGGAAATAAAACCAAGTTGGCTATATTTCCTTTTAAAGAATATCGTGTTATCCAATTTAAATCAATATTCCATTTATTTAATCTCAACGTGAAAAAAAAAATTTAAAAAAAAATGTTTATTGTTTTGTGTCGCGGGCAGGAAAACTTTATTGAGCGAAGCCACCTGCCGCGTCCTACTGGAGGAAAAAACCCCTAAGAACGGCCGCAGGCCGCCACACAGAAAAACTTAAGCTTGCGAAGCCATATTTCATAATTTGCCTCGTATTGACAAAATGTGCCAACTTTGACCCCTTATATCTTCTTTATTTAAAGGGTTAAGAGGTTAAGTTATATCTTAAATGAAAGCTAAAAATGTGGACTATAATCAAATACCAATAACAATATACCTTAATTACGTCATATTTAAACAAATAAATCAATTTTATTTCTTATTTTGTGTCGCGGGCAGGAAAACTTTATTGAGCGAAGCCACCTGCCGCGTCCTACTGGAGGAGAAAACCCCAAAGAACGGCCGCAGGCCGCCACATAGAAAAACTTAAATTTGCGAAGCCATATTTCATCATTTGCCTCGTATTGACAAAATGTGCCAACTTTGACTCCTTATATCTTCTTTATTTAAAGGGTTAAGAGGTTAAGTGATGTCTTAAATGAAAGCTAGAAATGAGGACTATAATCAAATAAAATAAAAATATAAATAATGTAAAGTGGGGCTTATCTCATTTTCGGTGGGCAAAGTTTCATTTTAATACGTGGGTATTATTTCATTTTAATGCCCACCAAATTTGGTGGGGGCTAATTCATTTTCATTGGTGGGGAATAATTCATTTTGGTGGGGATTAATTCATTTTGGTGGGCACAAATTCGGTGGGGCTTATTTCATTTTCGGTGGGCACAAATTCAGTGGGGCTTATTTCATTTTGACGGTGGGGGTTATTTCATGCACCCACGGTTGGCAAAACTTAACATTAGTTTTCGCAACAAAGTTCGGTTAATTCAACTTAATTTTAATTGTGTGACACTTTTCTATCGATATTACCATGGGAGATGCTCATCTGAGATAAGTGAGCTTATTCCACGAGCCCGAGTTTTTATTCGTAATACTCGCTTATCTAGTAGAGCAAATCTGTTTGTAGTTGATTGTCCTCTGTTTCGCCCAACGCATTACAGGGAAAATTCGTTTTTAGTCGAACGATTCGTATGTGGAACAAACTTCCTGCAGAAGTCTTCCCTGTTACTTACAATTTAGAAAAATTTAAATCAAAATTCCACAAACACTACTCCCTCTTTCCTCCTTCCCATACCCTATTTTTCTGATCAATACAGTGCACTGCATGAGTAGATGGCATCCCCTAAGTATTGGTTAAATTAAAAAAAAAAAAAAAATTGCAACACCCAAAATATTCTGAAATCGGATCTAAATATCGTTGTACTAACTGAATTTATAAGTTGTTACCATTAATATACACTTTTTAATTCGGTTGAGACTTTATTTCTCCGTGTGTATTTTTTTCGTATACTTGAATAAACTACACTCATAATAATCTATGCTAAAAATACAAAAAAAAAATGTCAAAACTACGAAATATTTTGTAAACTGAACAAATATTCGTGTATTTTACAAAAGTTTTTGTTATTTTGAAATTTTTTCCTATTTTTACGCATGGATTATTATCAGTGTAAGAATAATATTTTATATGGTATGGACTTTGAGATTTATGAACAATATCAATTTATTGCGATTGGCTGAGAATTTACACTCAAAAAAAAAAAAAAAAAAAAAAAAGTGTGTAAAGCCAGCAACATTTTTGCTGGGAGATCCTTTCAGAAAAATTGCTAATATCAGCAAAAACAAGAAAAATTTGTTAATATTAATATTTTATGATTTTTAATGAAAAACTTTTTATTACAGTAGAAACTCGATTCTTGCACGTAATGAAAACCGGGTTCGGTGCAAGTTTCGAGGTTGTCGCAAGTACCGAGTATTAATTTCCCATACAAAATAAAAGTTTAAGTTTAATATTTCAATTCAAAACACTTAAGTTCAACGCATTCGTATAACAGTAGATACATATTTTATGTGGAATTAAAGAAATTTAAAATTTTTGTTTGTTTTGTACAAATTCGCTTGTTCAGTACTACACTGCTTCTTAGTCTCTGGAGCATCATAATATCGTCTAATGAAGCATTGTTTTGCTCTGCCCATTCTAAGCAAATATCGAACGCTGATATATATACATAATACAAAAATGTTGCAAGTATCGAGTTCAAAATTATCGGATGTTGCAAGTACTGAGTGCGTAATGAAAAATATTCCTATGTTGCAAGAATCGAGGTGTGCAAGTATCAAGTATGTACAAGAATCGAGTTACTACTGTAATTGAAAACAAATCTACTTTTTATTATTTCTATGGAGAGGGATTCCTGGAAATTTAAAAAATTTTCCGCTTTCCCGCGAACCGAAAAAGTTTGGGAAAAAGAAAACCCTAAGTTTAGGCAATATTTTTCTTAAACTAAAAGTGAAAGTACGCGAGTTTTTTCATAAATTAAGTAACCAGTGTTTTCTAAAGGAACATATTAAAATTTTGGTTCTTCTTTTCGTTGTAGATTTTTTATTAACGAAATCGTGAAAAAATTAGAAATATTTACTTTAAATGCAGGCGCGGATCCAGGAAAATGTTTGGGAGGGTGGGGGTTAAGTTAGAGTACTTTTGATTAACTTGTGTAATATTTTTCACATTTTTGTGCTGACAAATTTAATTTTGTGGGAGGAAATGTTCCATTTCCCTCACCCTGGATCCGCGCCTGTATAGGGAAAACTATAGTACCTTCCGAAATGTGTAAAATATTAAATTAAAAATCATAGTTCATACTAATTGAATGTTATAAAAAAGTAGCGTATTTGTTTTCAATTTTGTAAATTTTTTTGCAAAAAGCATATCAAAAAAATTAAATTTCCTAAAAATAGTTTTTCTTTAACCATATCTAACTTTAAAATTCTGAGGCCATATTCGTGATCAGCGTCCCCAAAGTCTTTCAAAAAGGATAGGTCTCATCAACTTTTTCTGATTTTGTTGAACTGTGTTATTTTTAATGATTCATTTTTATTATATTTTTTTTTTTTTTTATAAATTCTAGTGAAATTGAACAATCATTGGCTGCCGCCATTTCGGATCGTGCCACAGATGAAGTTTTGGAAGCTTTAACACGTTATCGTCGTGGTTTGGGTATTGCCGACTCTCCCTCGGTAATGTTGGACGAACCACAGACACCAGATATTGTACGCAGTCAATCAAGTCATGTAAGTTTGTGTAATCTAAAACTATCGTGTAAATTCATTTTTTTACAATATTATTATTTTCTAAAGGTCACCTACATATAAGTAGCTTAATTTTAAAAGGCCCTAACTCTATTTTTTTAATTTCTTAAGTAAAGATGGAAAAACGTAATCAAATCTAAATATTGTATTTACAGTTTTTTAAATACAATTTAAAATTAAAGGGCAAGGCATTTAAAGCACTTAAGATTAAAATATGCGCTTATAAAATGTGGCTAAAAATATGAAAAATTATGCTTTTAAAACAAAATTTTTGCATAAATCACGCTCTTTGAAAAAGAAATGTAATTAAGTCTAGAGGTGTAATTTATTCGCGGTTTTTAATTTCATCGAATAAACAATCGAACGATCAACTATTATTATATTTTTATGCATCAAAAACACGAGTGTAATCGGCCTGGGAGTTTGGTCAAATAGCGATGTTTGGCCAAGTTCGGCGTTCGGCCAAATTTTGGACGAACACCGTACCGTGTATTTGAATAAATTGAGTAAATTTTTAGATTGAATATTCTGATTTCGAGTATAAACATAAGAATTTGTATTAAATTCATTATACAAGGTGGCGCAAAAATAACCTTCCGATGTTTTTTGGCTGTAATTTAAAAAAAAAAAAATGAAAAACTTTGATTCTTCTTGTGGATTATTTTTATTTGGTATTTTAATTTTTTTTACATCAAGTCGAGAATATGATGTCATTTAATGGCTGCCGCCACAGTTGATTGTCATTTGAGCCCTTTTTATGGCATTTTCCATCACTTTGGCCAAAACTTCCGGCGATAGGTCCTTACATTCTTGACGGATATTGTCTTTAAGAGCTGCAAGAGTCTGAGGCTTGTTGACATAAACCCGCGACTTCAAAAAGCCCCACAAAAAGAAGTCTGGAGCGGTCAAATCAGGCGATCTTGCTGGCCAGTGCAAATCGCCAAAACGGGAGATTAGGCGCCCGGGAAATGCATCCTTCAGCATATCGGTTGTGGCACGTGCAGTGTGTGCCGTTGCACCGTCCTGTTGGAACCACATGTTTTCCAATCCCAATTCATCAAGTTGCGGCAAAAAGAACTCGTTGATCATTGCTCTGTAGCGCTCACCATTCACAGTAACCGTTTGGCCCGCGACGTCTTCGAAGAAAAAAGGTCCGATGACTCCTCCAGCGAAAACAGCACACCATACAGTGACTTTGAGCGGGTGTAATGGCTCTTCGTGGGTTACACGCGGATTTTCAGTGCCCCAGAAGCGTAAATTTTGCTTATTTACGTACCCGCTAAAATGGAAATGGGCCTCATCACTCATGATTATTTTTGATGAAAAATCATCTTTCTCTTGGTGGTGATTAAGGATGGCTTGAGCGTATGTTACACGCGATTGGCGGTCAGCAGCTAACAGCTGATGCACCGTCTGGACTTTGTACGGAAACATCTTCAAATCTTGTACCAAAATTCGCTGTAAAGACCGTCGACTGATACCCATTTGCGTGGCACGTCGTCTGGTCGATGTCGACGGCGCTTCCATGACATCCTCGGCTACAGCAGCAATATTCTCTGCAGAACGGCTACTCCGGGGTCTGCCACGCCTGGCAGCATCTCGTGTTGTGCCAGTCTCTTCGAGGCGAGCGGCTAAACGTCGCAGTGTTTCACCAGTAGGCGTTGGACGGCCAGGAAATCTGCGACGAAATTCACGTTGTGCCAAAGTCACCGACCGATTATTGGTCAAATAAATAGTCACCAATATTCCGCGTTCTGGAGCAGTGTAGCGTAACATTGTTTATTAACGTGTATTTCGCATGTGTTTACTACGCAAATGTCAAAACAGAACTGACATTAGGGGCCAATCGCAAAATTTATAGCATTTTCTGATAGGAGGATTACTTTTGCGCCACCTTGTATATTTTAGTAAAAATCACCAAAATTTCAAGCCTTCCCATTTTTTTTTTGTTTTTGTCAAAAAATGACATTGAACTAATTGAACCCATTATTTTATAATTTTGAAAAATTCTAAATTAGCCTTTTTTTAGATTTACTCGTGTTTAAATATTTTTTGTTTTACTTTAAACAAATTTCGGTGACAAAATTAACCGAAATTGACGTTTTATTCAAATTCAAAAGTATATGAAACAGTTCGGCTGCAGTTTCGGCCGAACATTGAAAGTTTTGTACGAAGTTCGGCTATGGGTCCGGCCAAAAAAAAGTGAGTTAGGTCGGACACTATTTATTTTTTTTTATTTTATTTATTAATAATCATATAATTACAAATTATATTCTATAACCCTAACCGAGCAGTAGCTACTATGGCTTTCGCCTCGTTGTAGCGAAAACAGACCAATGCCTCTGGTGGGAATCGAATAAACGACCCCCGCATTGATAAGCTAGCACACTACCAGCAAGCCTACCGCGGCGCATATAGGTCGGACACTAAAAAACACTTTAAGGAAGAAAAACTAAACAAAAAAAAATAACTTTTAAAGCTGAAACATATTAAGAAAAGGCAGTTTTTAAACAAAACAGGTACATCAGAGTGCCTCATTTTTAAAAAATGCTTTTTAAAAAAAAAATTAAAGATGCTAACCCCTGAAAATAAAGGTTAACAAGTTTTATGATGACTCCTAAAATATTTCGGCTCTAGTGATCATCATCCCGTGTGGGCTAAACCGTTTTTAAAAAGCCTCCAAAATCATTATTTTCTGTGAATTAAAAATTAGTTACTGCTAATTTTGTCAAAAAGTTGGTCAAATAAAAAAAAATATTTCAAAATTTTATGATTCTTAAATTAAAATTAAAAAAATATTAAAAACAGCTTCTCGAGATAATAAGATTTTTATGTAGTTTTTTATATTTTTTTAAGGCAATTCTTATAAAAAATTTCAAAAAATCTCCCATTTTTCATCCGTTTTTTAGTTTGAATGCATATTTTTAAAGCGTTGACATCCGCAAATATTTTTAATATAATGTTTCCTAATGTTCTAGGATGCTTTCAGGATTCTCTAAGGAACTAGGATATTCTTATTTTTATGATTAATGCGCCTAGATTTTACCGCGGTCAATAGATTTGATTTTTTCTACGTATTGCTAAACTGGAGACTTCGACGAATAGTATCAGGTATCAAAAATGCAAAATCGTTGAGTATTTCCTGAAAAATTTGCAAAACAAATCAAAATTTTGAAAAAAAATTTAAAATATTTTTAAATAAGAAACATTAGGTTAAATTAAATAAAAAATATATGAATGTTTTCGACGATGTATTAACCCTCTAACAGGTAAACGATGTTTTGCAATGAAATTTATACCATGTGCTTCACTCGAAAAACATAATAAGTTCTTCAACAAAATTATTTATCGCTGCCTAATTTAGGCGATATGAGCCAAAATATTTTAGGGTGCATTTTGAAAACTAAAGCATATAAAAGAGAAATTTTGAACAAAAATTATTTCTCTCACCAATATATAACCACACTCCAAAAACTAATTTTTTCTGTTCCTATTTAAGAAGATATCACTATTTTCGATTTTTGGAAAAAGCGAAATTAGTCGAAAAAGTATCGAAACTTCAATTTATATTGTTCAAACTTCAACGCTTTGCTATTAATACTTAATATCTTTCTTCTGCCAAATTTCATAAACATCCGTCTATTATAAACTAAAGTTAAGATGATGTCCTTTAGAGGAATCCTGATAAAATCCTGTGAATCCTTGGACCAAAGGACTTATTATTAAAGATAAAGCTTTAATCTTACTTATATTTTATTCTAAAGTGTTTTTAGTCAACTTAAATCGTTTTTTTAGATTTTTGAAAACTATGTTTTTTCAAAAATAATTATTTTTTGAAATTTTACGAAATTTTGATTTCTCGCTTCCAAACCGTGAACGGCACACGAAAAATTTCTTTGCAAAATATTTAGCAAATTTTGTTTTCTATCGGAATATATTAATTTCTAAGTATAAAACGCTGATTTGACAAATTTGTTGTAAATTTTATGAAGACTGGCCTGAGGCAGCCTCACCAGTTAGAGGGTTAAAAATGAACAACGGATGATAAATGGAAGAGTTGTTTAATTTTTTTAAAAAAAAGTCATATTGAAAAACAACTAAAAAAAGTTACATAAAAATCTTATTGTCTCGAGCCAAGAGGCTGAATTTTATGATTTTTTAATGCCGAACTATAGAATTTTTTAATCTTTTTTATAGTTGACCCAATTTTTTAAGTAATAAAAAATAGTGTTTTTGGAGCTTTTTTAAAAACGGTTTACACTCTTAGAAATAAACCTGTAAAAATAGCAAAAAAAAAAACAAGCTACTAAAAATTAGTTAAAAATGACATTGCAGAAAAAACTGGTAAATTTAGCAGATTTTTTTGCTAAATACATAATAACATGCAATAAAATGATAGCAAGCAATTGTGAAAGTAATTTCAGCTCAACAAATTTCACGTCAAAATTTTAAGTAACTAATTTTGTATTTCACATGGGTGAGGCGTTGCGTTATTTCAATGTAAATTGTTTTTGTAACAAAAACTATTTGTATAGAAATATATGAAATGCGAAATGTTATTGCAATGTGATATCTTGATATTGCAACAATGATATGCTCGCAATGATGTCTGCGTCATTTTTAGTTTTAATTTTAATTTAGCAATCAAAAACTACATGAATTTTAGTAAATAAACTCTGAACTCTTATGAACATATATGATTCCTATATGGTGATATATGGACATGTATGACTTCAAATCACTTCATGAATGAGTTCATACATACTCATACATGTTCATAAATTGATACATATATGTTGATTTTTAACCGGGTATTTAACTTTAAATTTTGCTTCATACCAACACCTGACTTAAGTCACTCAAGCCAATTATGTTTCGGCCTTTATTATCTGTACACAAAAATTAGATCTGTGCTAAATTTTATTGCTTTCGAAACAAACTATGACTATAGCAATAAAATTAGTAAGAGGCCATTTAAACGGAGCAATTTGTTGCCTGCAATTATTGTTTGTAGGCAAACGGGGTAGAGAAGCAAGCGGGGTAGCAAAAAATGCACGATTTTCGTTTTCAAGATATTTTTTGACATTTCTTTTTGCTATCGTTCGTATTCTTGTTAATTTGCTTTATTCGTATTCGGCTTCTCAAGTGTTGTGTATCGAAAATATTTTGTAAAATAATAAATAAATAATGTGAAATAAAGAACTATTTATATATTATTTTAAATTATATTATTTTATATTATATATATTATTAAATTATATTATTTTTAATTATTACGAATAAATTAAATTTCAACGAATGAAAAATTAAAGAAGACTGGAAAAATAAACGTCAAAAAATTGCATGTAAAAACTCCTCGTTTAAATGTAAATGATTTTTAGAATCAACTTTAAAAGAGAATTCAAAAATTGCCTGCAATTAATTTCTTCGTTTAAAATGCCTCTAAGTGTTATTCACTACAGTGCAGTTCACACAATTTAGACGTTTTTCTGCAATCGATTTAACCATTGGGGTACTATCGTGTATTGCATTTAAGAAACCGGGTAAACAAAGAATAGAAAAAACAGACGCGAAACAACAACAAATTATACTTGTTTTTATTGCTTTGAGTGTGTTTCATTTTTTATATTTAAATTTTTGTGGAAAGTTTTGGAAACGGCGCTATTTACTGGCATTTTTTTTTTAATACCATCTAAAACCAGCTTTTCTAAAAAAAAACCGCTAGATTTCCAGCTAAATCACTTTTTTTCCAGCTAATGAAAAAAAAACCTCCAAATCTAGCTGGAAAATCTCCAAATTAGCAACACAAGACGCAATTTTGTTTCAACAAATTTGAATTTTATTTGCTGAAGTTATCAATCTTTATGAATATTTGATATAAAAAAGTTTTCCACCAGAACCGTTATAAAGGGTCCGCCATCTAACGTTTTTTTTTCCGATGCCGATTTTGCCAAAAAAAATCATCTTTTCAGATGAAGCTCATACTGCATGGCCAGCCGAGGCAGCCATTTGAATGAAATTATTTTCCATTATTAACCGGAAGGATTGTACTTTTAAATAAAAAAGAAATTTGAGAAAATATTCAGTAGTTTTTTTTTATAGCATTTTCAAAAAAAAAAGTTATTTGGCGAACCCTTTATTTATAGCTGAAAAATGTAAAACATTCGATTTGAGTTACTTTGGAAATCTTAGAAAATAAATATAAGAAATAAAAATAATTTATATTTTAAACATACAAATTAAAGTTAAGATGTGTAAAATTTTAGATAAAAAAGAATTTAAAAAAAAATTGTCGCTTTAAAAACAAGTGGCGAATGCTGTCCCTTCTACCCTACATACAATTTATAAGGATACAATTCAAAAAAGTACAATTTTCAACTTTCTTGCAATACCAAGATATCCTGATACAAATAACGACATAATTATACATAAATTAGAGATAATTTTGTGTGGATTTATGTTCCTGAAAAAAATTTCATGATAATGATAAATATACGAAAAAAATGGGGTGAATGATGTATATATAAAAACCGCGGTATTTCAAAAACTGCGAATGAAAAAAAAAAAAAAAATTGCCAGATCGTACATAATGTTTTTCAAAGCCAGTTTTTTTTTTTGGTCGTGGAATAGTGTTACCAGTATTGATTAAAATTTTTTTTTTATATAAAGTTATTTTAGGTTATTCTAAGTTTGTTACTTCTCTAAAGAAATTAAAAATCGAGTTAGGGCTTTTCTACATTAAGCCAATCATATATTTTATATACTCTTATACACATGAAGATAACAAATAATTTCATTCCATCCCGTTTTAATAAAACGCGTCTATTTTCCTAGTACTAATTATTTACATTTTATAGTTTTTTTTTTTTTAATAATTTGTTGTATGCATATTATTGTTTGTTTTTTTATTTATTTTCCTATAAATATTTATATTTTTCTTTTGCCTTTTTTGTTCTTTTTACGTAAGCCAAACGTATTTTATTTTATTTTATTTTTTCTTTTGTTTCTTCTTATCAATGAACATGATATAATTTTTGTTTATCGATATTAATAACAAAAAAAAAAAAAAAAAAAAAATTGATAAATTTTATGTTCATTTTTATTTATAATTAAGGGTTTTAAAATATGTATGTGCTCTTACAAAACCTAATTCTGTTTAACTTGTTTTTGTTAATTTGTTTAATAATACCTCTTCAATTAGTCTACTGAAGTAGTTGTGTTCTAAATTATTTTATTTTATCGAAATTTTTCCACACCCATTTGGAAAAGTTTTCAAGTTTAAATCTAACTGCCGTTTAGTTGTTAATTTTAACCCCTTATACTCTATAGTGTACACATTTTTAAAGTAATATAAAAGTGTTGATAATGTAACAAAACTTTATATTTTTGTGTTAATATGTTCATTAGGATATTGGTAAACTAATATTGCCCTGTTCATCAGGGCAATATAATCGCGATATTAGCTAAGAAAATCAATTTTTTTTTTAATGAATTTGTATCCCCGAAAAAAGGGGAGTTTAGTATATCTCTAGAATCTCTAAATGTGACACGTAGCTTCATCTAATGACCAGCACAAAATCACCTGAAGCATTTTTGGTTATTCGAATGTTTTAGTGGTAAAAATGGACTGAGAAGTTTCAAAAATTCAATTTTTAGGCCCACTTTTTAGTCCGTGGGAGGAGATAAATGTAAAACATTTTCTTTTTAATTTAAGAACCCTAAACAAGAAACTGAAGTCCAAATAAAAATATATCCGCAAACAAAAAGTCGGTAGTGAAAGGGTTAACTTATAAATACATTTGATTATATTTTTAGCGTCTATTTTAATGCAAAACCATTATTTATTTTTCAACTAGTGCTTATTTCGTGAATGGTAACACTTAGCTCCTGTCTGATTTGATAGATAATTAGTTTTATCCTTCCGCTGAACGAATATGGTCCGTATGTTCGTTATCTTGTGAAAAAAGTGAAATAAACTGGCATCCTCATCGATAAACCAAAGCGTGAAAAGCCAAAAACAGTGCGTACACCCGAGAATATTGCTGCTGTGGCAGAAAGTGTGCGTGAAGCGCCATCAACATCAATTCACCGTCGTTCTCAACAATTGAACATTTCGGAGACATCATTGAGACGAATTTTGCATAAAGACCTTGGTATGACGCCATGCAAAGTCCAATTGGTTCAGGAGTTCAAAAAAAAAAGTTATTTGGCGGACCCTGTATATGATAATATACACAATTTGATACAAATATATGATCATCCTATCGTATGCGTTAAGTCCATAAAAAATATTAAGAAACATATTATATTCGCTACTCGTATTGTTTAGGCTTTTGTACAAAATTGGGCTCAAGTTTTGTAATGCTAAGTATATTTTTGGAAAGATATATACAAAATAGCCATAGAGACATTTCGGTTCACTACATCTTTCAATTTAAAACAAGTAATAAATAAAATTACTTGTTTCAAGCTAAATGATGCTGTGGTGGACCAACATTAATTTATGGAAATTTTATAAATATTTTTTCAATAATATTCTAAATATTGCCACACTTTTAAACTCTTCTTTGTACAACATTTTTTAAAATACACTACGAAGGCCGCAGGTTTCAAATAAGAGTGCGTACCCACAAACAGCTTAATAATTAATACCTATCGTTTGAGTCGTTACGAAATTCGCCAATTTTTCAAATTCGGGACATGAATATAGTTTTATCAAAAAGAAGATACACATTTTTCTTGTATGGAAAAATATATAACTATGAATAGGTCATGATATCGTTTTAGCCAAATTGAAATACATTTTTTTTAATAACACACATTAATCTAATTATGCACGAATACATGTATAAGTAAATATGACACAAATCAAAATTATATATAGCAACATATAGTGTAATATTTAAAAAACACTTTGAATAAAACGATATCTTGACACATTCATAGTAATATGAAAAGATATATCGTTCCATACTAACAAAAAAAAAGAAGACCTTTTATATATAAAACTACATATTGATTGTCGCATTTAAAGTTCAATGGCTGTATATTAGACTGTCTTGGATTTAAAAAATTTGCGAATTTCGTTACGTACAAAAACAATAGGTATTATTGAACTGTTTATGGATAAAAAACCAAGTTTTTTTTTTTGAGGGTACTTATAATTCCTACCCGCGGCCTTCGTAGTGTATTTTTAAAATTTTTGGACAAAGTAGAGCATATTATGTGAACAACATTTATAAAGTTTCCATAGATTAATTTTAGTCCACTATAGCATCATTTTGTTTGAAACATGTAATTGTATTTATTACTTGTTTTAAATTAAAAGATGTAATACCCTATGGACATTTTATAAATATAATTTCAAAAATATGCTCAGCATTACCAAACTTTTAAGCCAAACTTTGAGCACTTTTGCGTAAAATTGTCCACTTTCGGGACACCATATTGTGTATTAAAACCTAAGAAGATTTTTTGCGGAACGGATATGATAGTATGAACGTTTATATGTATGAAATTGTATATATTTTCATATAATCATATACATAAATGTAACATTTAGTGCAATTTTACCAGTCTCAAAATTCAGATCTAATTATATTTCGATGTATCAGTTTACATACAAATTCGGATATAGTTATATTTCGATGTATCAGTTTACATACAATTATATCAGCTTAAAATCCGGCTACAAACATATCCGGTTTTATATAATTACATCTATTTGTATCACTTTAGATAAAAACTGATACAATAAGATACAAAACTGATACAATCTAAAACAACTCTATCGGACCATAATTCGGATTAAATTGTACTAGACATTTATCTAATTGCATCAGATGAGATCTAAACCCATACATACAGATACAATTATGTGGGCACATATTTCGGATGAAATTTAATAAGAGTACATTTAGCTTCGCATAAAAATTGATATGACTACATAAAGCTTCATATGAATTTTTCTAATCAGGTCAATTATTTTTAATCGGGTCAACTAAATTAGAAATTTTCTAAATTTTTAATTAAAACAACAATTTAATTTGTAATGTTCAACATGTCTAAAGAGAAATTTAATTTTCAATTTAAAATTGTCATTAAACACTTTAGATTCGATGTAAAACAAAATGTTTATATGATACCATATCATATTATATGTAACATTGTATTAAGCTATATAAAATTATATATAAAATCATGCTAATTAATATATGTATGCCATATGTTGTTATATATGCAACATCTACGGTTATGTCAATCGATATTTATATTAAGATATTAATAAGTATTAGACCTTATCAAAAATGTTCGAAAAACAAAATCCGAGATAAAGTTATATATGATAATATACGCTATCACATATATCCATATTAAGCTATATAAAACTATATGATTTTATATAATCTTATCTTATATTAAATAAGATATGATTGTATATGAACGTTTTTACTCTGGTAATGAAAGTTTTTGTTAAAATAACTTTTGCAAATATTATCGTTTTTGACTGAGTTTTGGTACACGTAATTTTTTAAGCTATTAACATATTTTCGGTTTCTCATTTTATAATATTTCTAAAAACCTTATTCAATATTTTGTATTTTTATTTTCTTTACAGGATACCGATGGTATGATAATGCGACCAGGTCGTGGATCCATTCTACCAAAATTAGGATTAGAATCACCCACTGTAAGTGTTGATCGAAAACCACCAAAGTGGTTACTATAATAAATTATAAAATAACAAAAACATACATACCTACATACATACATACATACATACATACATACATACATACATACATACATACATACATACATACATACATACATACATACATACATACACAAAAGAAGAATAAAAAAAAACATATTTACATACATACATTAAAATATCATCCAACATTATTTTACATACCAACATATAAAAGTTTTTTTTTTAGAAAGCTATTGTCATTTAGTCATGAAAAAAAAAATAAACAATACAATCAATATACACTTAGAAAAAAAAAAAATCAATTGGATTTGTGTAAATTTTCTCAATCAAAAAAAAAAAAAAAATATAACTCAATATTGAATGCACTTAGTGAATTTAAATGTTGTTTTACATACATTTTAGTTTTTATGTTATTTTTATTTAAAAAAAAAAATCAAAAAAAAAAAACATACATATTCATTTATTTATAACATGTGTCTTTCCCCCTTCTCTTTTCACAACGAAATACAAAATTTTTACAATTAAAAAAAAAAAATCATTAATCATCCGCTACAAAAAATTAAAATTTTTTAACAAAATTTCAAATTTTAAATACAAAACAAAAATGTTTTCAAAAATACAAAAAATTTTCAAAAACCACAGAAATTGGAATATCTCAACCTTGTAAGTAGTTTGTCTTGGTAAACAAAAAACAAAAAAAGCATAATTATTCATATAAAAATATAAACAACCAAAAAAGACATTTAATTTTTTATTTTCTAAACTTTTATTTTAAATCCATGATGCATTTTTTATATTTCTTCTAAAAAAAAACTCGGGCTTTAGAGGTTTTTTTTTATAAAAAGTTATAATGTTGAGGAATTTTTCTTTGAATTTGGGAAAATATGTGTTCCATCAAATATAACCTTACTCACTGATATAGTACTATTAGTAATTTTGACCAGAACCGTGGTAAAATAGGGGTTAACATTTGGGAAAAGTCTCCCCCTTGGCGTCCTGGCTAAAACGCTGAAATTTAGTATGTGGGTCCCTTATCCCACATAGACATCAATCAGCTCAGACGAGATTTTTGAATTTTTTTTTTAATTACCGTTGCAAAAACTGTAAATGACAACTTTTCCACTGAACTCCAACGCCCTATCCATCCAATGGTTAAAACCCTGAGTACGCTTTACTGTTAGAAAGATTGTGGGTGAGAGATGTCGCTAATGTTTAAAATGTTCTCATGATAAATTGGGGAAATATTTTCCCATGGGTAGACCAGGCTTAAACCCGGCTCGTGTTTATATTCGCCAATGTTCCAGCCATCAGTGAGCCATACCTGAGCTCCCTGCTCATGGACAGACTAAACTTTGTCTTATTCGTAACTGCTATCAGAATTATCTGGTAGGCCGTTCAGACAATGAAATATATCTATTCGATTAAAGTCTATAGACATTGTTAATCTTTCGCGCTTAAATATGCATTTTTTTTAATGTTAAAAGTTTAACTAGACAGCAAAATATTATCTTTGTAAGTTTAAAATATTAAGATGGCGTCAATAGCGAACCGTCTAAATGATTCGTTTAGGCTTAAAAGTTAATCTAGTAAAAACTGAATTAATTTCATATGAAATTAAATAGTTAATACACTTTTAACCAGCTTTTCTTTTATGTGTAAACGCAGTATAAGTTGAAAAGGGAAAATTTCGGCATTAGCTCCAAAAAATTGTTTAGTATTGGAAAGTGGTATTAGATTTGTCAATAGACAATCCCCTTTTTCCAAGTAACCTTGTAAGAGTAAAGATCAGATCCTGGATGGCGACGGAGATGACAAAGTCATTGGCGTTGCTATAGACCAGAGAATGACAAAAGTATCATTTTGAGTACTTTTAAAGTATTAGTGATCCAACGTGTATGAATATGTACAAGTAATAACACAAGTATACATTAAGTATTAGAGCGGGTCAATTTAAAAATCGCTCAACGTTCAAGGAAAATCGTATTCTAGGGATCAAAATAAGAAACTTTGCCGAAGGAACCATACCTCTAAAACGAATTCTGATGTCCCGACTTTTGACACGAAGGGTGAAATTTTGAAAAATCCCACTTTGACCCATTTAGAGTGCCCCAATCGAATCCAACCCAATCAATTATATTTATACTCTATTTCTTCCGGAGAAGAATTAGAGACCCTAATCTTGGAAAGACTCCTCCTACTTTCTGAAATATCTCTATCCTGAGATTTGTACATTTTGCAAAAAAAAAAACACGGCGAAAAAGACCCTCTTTTAACTTAAATTTTAACCCCTAGAATGATGATTTATGCATTAATCTGCTAGCGCGTCTCCCGGAGAAAAAGTATCTCCCATAATCTTGGAGAGATTTCTCCTACTTTCTGAAATATCAAAGTGGGCTTTTTCAAAATTTGACCCTACGGGTTAAAAGTCGGGACATCAGAATTCGTTTTAGAGGTTTGGGTTCTTCGGCAAAGTTTCTTATTTTGATCCCTAGAATACGATTTTCCTTGAACGTTGAGCGATTTTTTTGCCTCCATACAAATCGACCCGGCCTATTAAGTATACTTCAAGTATTTTGACAATTTCAAAGTTTAGAATCATAATGATCTTTCCTAGCCTATTTGTATTATCAGGGTGAATTAATACTCCCATGGAGCAAACATTTTGTCCGTTTTGGTCTATCTCGTTTAGTTTCGGAGATACAGGCCTTTTAAAATACATGTACAACATGTAAAACATGTACTATGAGTACTTACTTATATGAGTATGTACATATGTTACTTTTTTATGTGTACATGATGTCAGTCTCTGCTATAGACCCTAAAGCCTATTTCATTTAGACCCTCAAGCCTAACCGAGAAGAATTTTTTAAAGGGATTCGGGATTTACTAAAACCCGAAAAACGCGGGATTTCGGAACTTACCGTTGGCATCCCTAGTGTGAATGTAGTTTAAGAAACTTTAGAGTTATTGACGAAGTTATAAATAAAATTCAAAACACGTCCAAAAACCCCAATTTTTAGGGAAAAATCGAAAATCTCTTCCGAGAAATCTAAAAAAAAAAATCTCACAAATACTTTATCCCATAATTCAAATTTAGCTTGAGAACCTATAAAAATCGAACTAATGAAGAATTATTGATGATGCATCATTGATTTTAAAGAATTTACCATACCCTAATTCCTTGTATAATATGCTTGATTATTATCATTTATTAAAATTATTTTTAGAACATATTTAGGTTTTGGTTGAATTGCCGTAGTGTCTATTAGAAGTCCTATGTTATTTATAATTTCATTGTTTTCTTACATTTTTTTTTTTTTTAATAATTTTTTTACATTATCAAACTGCATTATCCAATTTGCATTTATTCCCTTTTTCATATCACATTATAAGCATGAATTTTTAAAATAATATGAAAAAAAAAGAAATGCCTTTGAAATTGTTTTATTTTATAAAATCTTAACATTATACAAAATTGTTTCAAAAATTTAGGCTACACCTCATATGCCCACCAAAAGACGTTCTATAGCACAACGTAAGGTGCGACCTCAGTCTGTGGTAGAAAATCTAAGTCTAGGCCATATACCCGATTTGTTGGAGTCGCCATCATCACATCGTTCGACATCCCAAATATCAAGACGTGATTCTTCGGTGAATGGCGATAATGGTACAAGTGATAGTAGGATGGCTTTAGATGATGGTGGCGGTGATGAATGTTGTGATTCGATAACAGAGCTGCCGAGTGCGACATTTCAACTGCAGCATCTAGTCAAAGGACGACCTAAACGGGCTAAGACACGTGCCCCCACCCGGCCATTAGTGGGTATGGAAAGTGGAGGAACTAAAGAAATCGGTGAGGGTCTAGATCAATTCTTTCGACCTGGTTCGGTAACTCCAACAACCCTTACACCCTTAGTATCACCCACATCAGAGGAATGCAGCTCCCTGTCATTTGTGGATAGCCCCACCATGAGTCGTAATGGTAATGATCAAATGACCTCTGAAGAAACAACTCCCATCTTGGAAGAACGTAAACCCATAAAATTAGAACGTAATTCTCCCCTATTACGAGGTGCAGCCTGGGCTACACGTTCTCGATCTACCGATAATTTAGAAAAATATTCTCCCCTAGTGGGTCGCAAATCGCCGCTAGTTAAAATGCGTACAGAAAGTGGTGGTGCTGCTGATAATATGGATTCTTTGCCCACACAAGCCGAACGTTTGTTAAAAGCCTCTTCGGGACGAGAAGATAAAACGCGCTCACCTAGTACGGATTCCATTAAAAGTCATACCGAATCAAGTGTTATTGTTAAGACTGGTAATGGTATTTTACGCACACCCATAGTATTACAAAAACCACGTCCCTGGTCGGTGGTGGGTAATGAACCAAAACAGACACAAGGTGGAAATTCTGGTTCAGAATCTAGTAAAACAACACCCGAGAATTTGGATGAAGGTAAATAATACACTTTATTCTTACCAAAGTTGGTGTGAATGGATTGATAACTGAAGGGAAAATTGGAATAAAAACATAGGCTGGCAAAATTAAAAAAAAAAAACTCATGACCCTGAGACCAGGGTATATTTCTGTAAAGATTTTTTTTTTCAGGTTTTCCAGATATCTTAACATAAAGTTTAAAAAAAAAAACGATTTATCATCATATTAGGGAAGTTAAAACATCGCGAATTAAACCTTATTCACAAAATTTGTGAAAAGATGCATCGTGTAAATTGCCTCAAAATGTTCATATTTAGTGTATTTGAGTAAGAACCATAAAATAGAAAAACAAAATTATATGTTAACCCTCTAACGGGTAAGACTGCCTCAGGGCAGTCTTCATAAAATTTACCACAAATGCGTCAAATGTCAAATTAATATATTTCAATGGAAAACTAAATTTGCTAAATAGAAATTTTTTGCTAAATAGAAATTTTTCGTTTGCCGTCCACGGTTTGGAAGCGAGAAAGCTTCAAAATCAGAATTTCGTAAAATTTCAAAAACTAATTACCCAGGTGAAAAAGTTCATATATTGTCATATATGAGTTCATATATGAATCCATATATGTTCGGATCCGAAATTTGAGGGTATATGGACATATATGCTCATATATGGTCATATATAAATGTTCATATATTGTCATATATTATTACTTTTCCTATATTCTCGTATATAAAAAAGCTTTTTTTAGTTTTTTTTTCCAAATTTTTTCAAATTTGAAGTTTTGTTTTACTATTTTATACAAAAGTTGTGAATGGATCTGCATCATTTAGGCATCATCGGAAAGGTGTTTTAAATATATTTTCAAAGAGGTATATGTCCCCATTCATTAACGCATTACGAATCAGTTTAACATTTGGTATTTTTTTTTAATTTTCTTGTCTTTTTTATTTATTTTAAAATTGATCTGTATTATAGGTGTGTTTTGAGGCCAGTAATTTATAAAAAAGATATTAAGCTTTCATTTAAGGTATAATACGACCCTGAGAATCAATAAACTTGGGTAAACTTAAACAATGAAGTTTTTGCGAATTTTTAATAAAAAAAAAGATGAAAAAATACAAAATTTTAAGATAGCTTGTAATGGGTTAATGAATGGGGACATATTATACCTTTCCGATGGTGCATAAAGCGTTCCGAACCATTCACAACTTTTGGATAAAATCGCAAAACAAAATTCCAACTTTGAACCCCTCCCACGGAAAAGGAGTGCATTCGCCAACAAATTCTACCAATGGTATATTTAGCGTGATATTATCAGTTGATGGACCAATTTTCATCAATTTTCAACTCAAGTTTCAATTCAAAACTCATTCTCTGCAATCGTCTTTGTAAATCAATAAAACATTAATTTATATATTTTTGTCAAGAATTCGTAGTCCGGCAGAATAAGGGTTAAAAATAAAAAATTTCATCCTCATATATGGTCATATCTGATCAAAAATTAAAACATATTAACCATATATGGAATAATATATGGAGATATATGGCATATATGAACCAATATATGCAATATATTATCATATATGGTGTCATTCATATTCATATATGAGCTTTTCATTTCAATGTATTTACCCATATGTGCTCCCATACATTACATATATGTTCATATATGTCCATATATGAAACCATATATGCTCATACATGAAACCATATATGGCAATATATGATCATATATGAACATTTTTACCTGGGTATTTAAAAAAAATAGTTTTCAAAAAAACTTAAAACTCTATAATAAAATATAAGTAAGATTGAAGCTTTATCTTTAATAATAAGTCCTTACTTTAGTCCAAGGACTCACAGTATTTTATCAGGATTCCTCTAAAGGACATCGTCTTAAATTATAAACTAATAGACAGATTTTTATGAAATTTTGCAGAAAGAAGACATTAAGTGTTAATAGCAAAGCGTTGAAGTTTGAACAATATAAATTAAAGTTTAGATACTGTTTCGCCTGATTTCGCTTTTTCCAAAAAGTGAAAATCGCGATATCTTCTTAAATAGGAGCAGAAAAAAAATTGTTTTTCGAGCGTGGTTATATTTTGGTAAGAGAAATATTTTTTGTCCAAAACTTCTATTTTATATACTTTAGTTTCCAAAATGCATCCTAAAATATTTTGGCTCATATAGCCTAAATTAGGCAGCGATAAACAATTTTGTTGAAGAACTTATTATTTGTTTTTCGAGTGGAGCACATGGTATGAATTCCGTTGCACAACTTCGTTTGCCAGTTAGAGGGTTAAGAATTATTTTTACAATATGTGCAAGATTTATGAATTCGAAATTTTTTTCCAATCGAGTTACACGGTTGTCAGTTGTTTTTATGACACTGTTAGTTATTTTTACTACATTTGATAGTTGTTTTTCAACAGTTAAAAACAAATGAATTTTTAATCATTTTAACGATAATTACCTTTTTCGCTTTTTAACTTAAATTACAGTTGTTGTAACTGTCATTTTCAGTCGATGTTACTGTAAGACAGGTTTGAGTGCATATAATACTCTGGTCATGTCCGTATTTCTGTATATTAAAACATCGCAAAGATAGAGAACTGGAATTTCTCAGAAATATGACTTATATACATGACTTTATATGACTATATGACATATTTCACTTTACATACACTATTTTGAATTGAAAATGGGTGAAAGCGGATTTTAAATAGGCTTTAACAATAGCGTATCCTAAAGTTTTTAATCCATACAACACCTGTTAACATTTTTAACACAAAAACTAACATTAAAATTGATTTTAGAATGTGAAGTTGTACCATTTGGTCAACAAGGTGGCTCTATTGTGGGTATAACTCCTGGTATTGCTTTAGCTCAAGGTGGTTCTGGTGGTGGTAGTATTGTGGGTATTTCACCTGGTAGGTTTTAACTAATAAAACTAAATTTAATCATAAATTTTTAAATAAATTTAATTTTTGTTTTGTTTTTTTTACATTACAGGTGCTGCTTTGGAAAAGAAATCAGTTAGAGAACTTGCAGCAGGTCTTAACCGTCTAGGTATGTTATCCTTAGTTGAAAGTAATTAAAATTGTAACGTATTGCTTGTTGTGTAGATGGCTAACAAAATTTTAATTGTAAAAATTTATAGTGAAAGAAATAGCATAGTAGTTTTTTTTTGTTAGGAAAATTTGCATAAGTTGGTAGATTTGTATTTGCTTTTTGTAAATAAAATATATATCGGCCGTTCCACCAAAGACTGACAAAAAATGTCATTTTTTAGCCTTAATTCTTCAGATTTCAACTAAATTTTGCATTTGGAAACTGTATGAAGACACTTAAAGATTGGCGTTTTTAGTTTTTCAAATTTCGTATTTAGTTTTTAGGAAAAATTATAAAAATGCAAAAAGTGTGTAAATTCGAATATTCGTATTTTATTTAATATTCATGGGATTATTGCCATTTAAATTCCACTGGAATGGTATATTCCCCTACTTTTTTATTGCGGAACGAAGTTTTTTTGCAGCGTCAAAAAGAAAAACATTTTTTATGCAATTTCTTTTTTTAACGCACTTTTTTCAAATTTGGCCACACTCTATTTGAAAAAAAGATGCATATTTGTAAAATATGAAATTTTTACTAAAAAAGAAACAACCATCTCGTTTTTTTTTTGTATCCCGGGGCTTATCTTATATTAAAGATTTATTGCAAAAAGCTTGCATCATGTTTCAATAGAAAAAACAACAATTTGTTATTTTTATTTTTTTTTTAATTTTTCAAAATTAAAAAGATTAAATTTGAAAATGTTGAGTAAGTCTAAACATTTAATTTTTAAGATATCTGCTCGACATGAAAGATAAAGGCATCTACTTAAATATTAAGTTCTTTAATGTCTAACCCTTGTGTTTCTTTCCATACAAATCTGATATTCGATGGCAATTGTGTACTGAAAAGGGTTAAAAATTAAAATTTTTAAAACAGAATATTTCAGTAGATTCATTTATCTTTCACACACAAAAAAATCAACAAAATTAAATGCATAGTTTTTAAAACAGAGACGTTTAAAGGGCTCCTTAACATTACATTTTTAAATTAAATCTTAAGGAGTTTACTAGCAATAGAAATTAATAAAAACGACAATAGTTAAGCAATTTATTAAAAAATAGATGGTCTATTCAAAAAATTCTTTTTGCTATAGAAAAACACAATATTAAATATTATTCTAACAATTATAATTTAGAATTCGGACTTACCATGGCAACCCTGTTAACAATTTCATTATCACCCCTGTTACGGCTTTTAAATCAGAGCGAAAGTGAAAATTTTAGAATTTTTCGGTGTTCTTGCGATTAAATCAGAACGTTTTTCCCTATTTTTTATTCGTTTTAATTCGTGTAAAAAAAGCCTGGTCGAAAGTAAAACGAATGCGCTTTTTTCTAATAATTTATAATTTAGGGTCAAAAATTTAGCTTAATATTAAAAATTTAGAACTTTTTTTACTTATTTCTGATTTTATTGTATTTTTGTTTGTATTGTTTATACTCTAAAAAGCTGTTTTAAAAAAAACATTTTTTGTTTTGATATTCTAGAATCTTTTATTTTCCATAAACCACATCGCACTTGATCAACAAGAGGGTATTAACTCAAAATTTTAAAATTTTCAGTAGAGTCAAAAAACTGTTTATGGCCACATTTTAACAGAATTTAAAAATTCAAACATTTCATAATAAGCAAATTCCATTTGAAAATATATATATCATCGTTTTTGTTTTAAATTTTACCACTCATTGCAAAAAAAAAATAAATTTTTTGAGTTAATATCATTTTTTTGAAATTTTATCGATTTAAATTTATAGAATAAAACAAATTTTATCAACAAAACAGTATCAACTCAAAATACAACCAAATATAAATAAAACAGTTTGATTATTTTTTACATAAAAAAAGGCTCAAATTAAAATAATATCTTTTTTATGAAAATATACGATTCATTTTTATTTGAACTTTTGTATTAACTCAAAATAATACCTTTTTGTTGAAATAAAGGTAATCACTACATTATCATGAAAATGGTCTCAAAAGTGGTTTTCGAGATGAAAGAGTAATCGGAATACGTTGAAATTTTTAAAATAGATAGATATTGATGTTGTTAGTTGATTTCTTGAAAAAAGTGATATTTTAAAAATTTTGCGTTAATACCCTTTTGTTGATCAAGTGCGATATGTTTTTGGCACTTCGATAATAATTTCAAAAAAAAATCGAGTTTTCGAAAGCTTTTAGGATTTGAGAACACCAAAATTTCAATTTCGTGTGATTTCACAAATTCGCTACAATTGCAAAACGTTCTAAAGTAGGGACATGGGCGTATATGCCCTTTTCTTTAAAGCAAAATCGGGTGACATCGTGGAGCCTTGTATGCTCATTCGATAAAAAAAATTTTTAATTTTGTTTCACACACGAATAAATTATCTAGTCCCTAACTTAGCCGAATTTTAAAATTTTTGATTTGCATTGAAACGGTACGAGGGAAAACTCAAAAATAAAAACAGCACCCAAAAAATCATTGTTTTTTTTTATTTTTCAAAAAAATAGTAGGCAAAAATTTAAAAATGTTCTACGTTGGGACTTCATTTTTTAGTCCTCTGCAAAAATACACCGATTGAAAATCGGTACATCCGTTAAGGCTGCACAGTGGCACCCAATTTTCGATATCTTGCTTTGAGAAAAAAACATTTAAAGTAAATATTGCTCATGTAAAATATAAGGCAAGGAGTTTGTTTAACAAGCTGTAACTTTTTTACTTCTGCGATTTTTCTCCAAAAAGTTCAAACTATTGAAATATGAAAAAAAAATCTAAAGCTAGTAAGTAAGCCATTTAATAAATTCGAAAAATAAATAAAAATAACTTAATTGCTGTTTTTTCTGTGTAAAATTTGTTTTGAGCGTTTTTTCAAAAAATCATTAAAAATAGTTAATTCCCTGGACCCAAAAAAGTGAATGTGCAACTATTTGGTGACAACTCCATATTTTGCAAATATGCATTCTTTTTTTTAAATCGAGAGTAGTCAAGCGTTTGAAAAATGCATTTTAAAAAAAAAATGCATAAAAAATGCAATTCTTTTTGACGCTGGAAAAAATTTTAATTCTCAGTATAAAAGTAGAATACCGTACCATTCCTATGTAATTTAAATGGCCATGATCCGATCAATATTAAAGAAAATACAAATACACAGTCTTACACACTTTTTGCATATTTGTAATTTTTAAAAAAAAAAAACTAAATTGCGCAATAAAACCGTGGATTTTTCGAAATTTGAAAAAGTTTAATAGGCCAAAAAGGCTTTCAAATTACAAAATGAAAATAATAAACAAAAACTAATCCTGATGTGTAAAAAATAAAATAAAACGCCAATCTTTAAGAGGGTCCACAAAGTTTCTGAATGCAAAATTTAATTGAAATCGGGAAAACCCAAGGTTATATTTTGGCCGATTTTGCGTGGAATGGCCGATATAAATTTATAGTGTTAGACTTTGAAAGTAGTAGACAAATAAGTTCAAAAGTTCTCTAAAAGAATATACTAAAAAAAATATATTAAAATCAGTACCAGCAGTTTAGAACCGATTTGTGCCCCTCCAACTTGTGCGTTCTATTAAAATAGAAAAAAGGCTTTCGATTTACGCCCCGCCTCCCAAAAGTAACGGTATTCATCCTTAATATTTTACTCTTGCACAATGTGTCTCTTTCCATAATAACAATTGTTTTTTGTGCTGTTTTGCTGCAATTTAATATTAAAGCATATTTACTTCCAAAAAACCCCACAACATATGTTTAAATAGTGCTGCCAAATTTGATATTTATGAAGTGCTGCTGATTTTAGTATTTTTTCACATTTTTCCATACATATTATGGTTAATAATGGCAACACTATAAAAAGTTACACTTTTACACTTTTAAGACTAAATTTTTACACTTGGTTGTGGGCAGTACGAAATTGGTTAGTTTGTGGAAAATTGTTACCATGTGATAGTTGTTGTGTTTGAGGAAATGTTTACAATATCTTAATTTCAGACACGAACGCCCTTACAAGGAAGGACCGCTGATGGGTTCCCTCCGATGGCCATAAAATTGGAATTCCAATTTCACGTTTTACGGCTAAAATTTAAGGTCAAAAATAACCCAATTTTTGGCTAAACCGCACTTTATGGGGCGTTCTCAAAAAAAAGTTGGTGGTCCCCTCCAAAATTAAAAAAAAAAATTATTTTCCTATTTTCGGTTAAGGGGACTGGGGCCCGAAAATCGGTACGCGTAGTAACATACAAGTGTAGGTACTCTAATGAAGGGAAATTTCCTCAGGATTTCACAATTTATATTATTTTTAGGATCTATGATACATAGCGCCCTCTACACTCGTTTACAAATTTTGCCTGCAGCGCTATTTTCGAAGTCATTTACAAATACATATATCGAAATTACAGCAAAATATTTTTTTTGTTTAAATCAAAAAATGGAAAAACTTTGATCCGCGAAGCCGCTAAACTGCCTATCACATAGAAGAAACCCCCTAAGTTCGGCCGAAGGAAGTTCACGCAGAAAAACATTACTCAGTGAAGCCAATAAACTGCCTATCACATAGGAGAAACCCCACTTTAGCGAAGCCGGGCGGACAGGAGGAGAAATACCTTACGCTAATAAATGTTGTACTATCATCTCCACTTAGTTATTCCTTTGCAATACCAACGATAACAACTAAAAAGTCATAATTTCATGTAAAAATCATTATTGAAACAATAAATTTTACAAAAATAACCAAAAAACACTAAAAAAAACTTTCTCCACATTCTTGTACTTAAAATATACTTACAATAGCTCTAGAGGGCCCTACGTATCATGGTTCATAAAAATAATATAATTTTTGTAATCTTGAGAAAATTTCCTTTCATTTCAGTACCCACACGCATACCGGTTTTTGGGCCCTGGTGGTGCCCGGCCCCAAAACCGGCAGATACAAAAACATTTTCTTTTTTAATTCCAGAGAGTTTTGCCCAATTTTACGTTATTTGTGTTTTTCAAACTTCAAAGAAACAATATAGAAATTTGGTATCAAATGAAAAGTATTTGGATGATTTTTCCATTGGCATATAAAAAATTAAAATTAGTTTTAAAACAAAAAAGTTTCGAACAGCTTTAAAACCCATTTTTCCCCTAATTTTTTTTTATGCGATTACCAATTTTTTTTATTACATTCGTCTACTCTATCTTATATTCGAATTTCAGCGAAATAAGGAGGAAATACCCAACAGATTCATTCCCCTTGTTAGTATTTTTCAATAAATTTTTAGAGTTCGTAAATTCGACTTCTATTTTTATGCAAAATATATTTTGCCAAAAAAAAAATTACTAGGATTAAATAAATATATTCAGCGATAAAATTATATTCATTGATAAAAAAAAAAATTCGTATAAAAAATATTCGTATCTCTTAAAATTTAAATTATTTTAAAAATATTTAGATAAGGCCATAATCATCTCATATTATGTTACTTTTCCAATGCACAATTTTCATTTTTTATTTTTTTATTTTAAATTTTTATTTAACTTTTTTTTTTTTTATTTGTTTTAAACCAAAAATCTATCAAACAACATTAGATTTACCCTTAAAACCTCAAGTATTACCACGTTCGTTACTAACATCGTCTTCATCATCGGCCATATATAAACCAAGTAATAGCATCAATAGCAGTAGTAGTAGCATCAGCAAAACCAAAAGTTTAACTTCATCACAGACGTCTTCTTCCTCTTCTAACTCCTCCACGACAATAATGTCATCATCATCATTATTGTCTTCGTCCTCCACGTCCACTGAACCAAACACAATTTCACAATCGAAAATTATTAGCACAAGTTGTATAAATAGTGAAACTAGTGAAACATTAAGTAAAACCATTATAACCGAAAATGGTACAAATGAAATTCTTAACATACGTAATAGTAAAAAATCTGCCCTAGAAGATTTTTTAAGTAATGAAAAACGTAAAGATGATATTGGAGACATAACACCAACAGCTTTGACGACATCAAGTGGTTTTAAACGTATTGCTGGCAAAAATATATCATCAATATTTGAGGTTTGAGATTTCATATATTGTTTTAAAACAATAATCTCTATTTGAAACATCATAAGTTGTTCCACATTTAACGTCGCTTCAAAATGTTCGGCTTTTTTTTTCGTTAATTCATAAAAACAAAAACAAAATTGCTCTTCAAACTTGTTAAGAATTCATTTTGCGTAACGTCATCCGCATATTTTATTATAATTTAACTGTCCCTATTAAGGTTTTGGCATATGAAGTTTGTCATGTTTTTTTTTTTTTAACAGCATTTAATCAAAATCATCATTATCGTTGATCATATTAAAATGTGTTTGTTTAATTTTATTTTTATTTGTTTTTTCTATTTGTTAATACTATTAATACTAAGCTTTAATGTGTTATTTTTACAATGTAATTTTATTGAAAACGTGTCTTCCTTGAAGAGAAGAGAATTGTTTGCTAATAAGAAAATTATTTTGTGATTTTTAAAACAATTAATTCAAATTGTTTAAATTTTTTTTTTTGCATATTAAAAAATGCGAAATTGAGCAAAATCGCACCTTTACTTCAATATACAGGGTGTTTCATACACTCAAAAGAGAAAGTTAGTAAAGTAAGCAAAAAATGTTTCTGAGTGAGAAAAATTTTAGTCAGGAGAGGGCTTGCAAAAAAAATTTTGCTGAATATCAGCGAGCTGATTTTTAGCATCAAAATCCCAAAATGATAACATCACTAGCCAAAAAGTCCTTATGTTCAAAAAGTGTCGGACAAGCACTAGAGAAACAAAATTTCTATTGGCAAAATGTTGCTAACAAGATGAAACAGGCGGTATAAAAATTTGTTTTCCGAAATAAAATTTAAAAATAGTTCATGTATAATTTTTTTTTGTGCCGCCGGGATTCCAACCCTGGCCTCCAGATTGACAGGTGACAGACAGTCCTAACCACTGAGCTAACGAGACATATAATTCTTGATAGCTTAAAACATAAGTAAATGATAACTGCTGGGTAATAGTTAGCTGCTCAAATATGTCAGCACTGGCAAAGGATAGATGGAAACAATTTGCCAACGTTGGAAAAAACAAAAAAAAATGTTGGTCTTAAAAGAGCTTTTCCAAAAAAAAAAAAAAAAAAAAAACAATTTTATATGAAAAAAGTATAAAAAAAATCACAACAAAAGCTATGATAACATATAAATTGTTTGTCAAATTGCGCGTTTTGCACCATATTAAAATAATTGTTTTCTTGATGAAACACCTTTCCCTAATAGGAAAAGCATGATCATTTGTTAACGTCAATTGCTAGTGTGGCGATAAAATTCGCTTAAATCGTAAAAATTTGGAAATACAAGAAAAACCGCTAAAAAATGGCGTTATTATTTTTATTAAATTTCAACTACCACATGCGCGATGCGACCAAAAACGCTGATATAGGGTCCCTTTTCCTACAGAGTAAAAAAAATCAGTTTTTAAAGTGCACCATTTAGGAAATAGAGTGGTCGGAAAAAATCGAATTTTTCGAAAACCTTATATTTACGTATATTATAAGCAGTGTTCGAAAATGTATGTACCACTAACATAACGTTGCTATCAAAAAAAAAAACAATACAACGATCTCTATTGTTTCGTTCGTATTTATAAACACAACACAAGTGCTCAAATCGTTGTTTGTAATATAACAAACGGAACAAAACGAAAATTTTTCTTTCATGAAACATTATTATTTCGTAGTGGTTATTTTTTTGTGTTCATTCAACTTAAACATTAAAACGCGTTTTTAACGTTGTGGTTGGCAGAATGAAAAAATGATTTTTCTGCATGTTATCAATGTTTTTTTGCATTAGTTTTATGAAATTTCACTGGAACTCCTCCGTTGAAACTTTTTACTAAACTAATGCAATTATTCATAAAATTCAATGAAAAATAGTTTTCACTTGTAATATGACATAAACACTAAGAACGGTTTACGAATAGTTTTCTTTCATTCCATAAACACAACAAAATCAAACTGTTTGAAATATTGGACAAACAGAACAAAATCGTTTAGTTTGGTCTCTTATCGAAAACTAGTTTGGGAAAGTGTTTGTGTTCCCAGCAAAATAAGAGCTGAGGAAGAAGTAGTAAAAACACCACATCTACTGAGTCGGATGTGGTGCAAATTTAGGTGAATCATTAATGATTTTAACATTGTCGTGTCATTGGACGGATGGAGTGAATATATAACTTCTTTAATAGCATTTTAAACAGTGCATGGATGCTATTTTTCAATAGTTCATGGAAGGTCTTTTTCAAATATATATTAACATTTTTATTTAATAAAAATGTGCAGCATACTTTAGGGACGTAACTTTAAATATTAAAAAAAAAATCTTTTGGTGCCAGCGAGTATTGAACACACGAATCTGAGTTACGATCTGCTGTATTAAAGTAGACCGCGCTACCATTTGCACCAAAGTTACTTATGCAGTACAACAAACTTAAAACGAACTTAAGTTGAAAATATTGATATATTTTTATGAAAACAAGAAAAATATGCTACACAAATATATAATAAAAAAGATAAAATAATGATTTTAAAAATATTTTTATTATTTGATTTCGTATCACTGAGATATAAATTATTTTTAAAATATTTTTAAGTTTTGATGAGGTTAAAAAAAATATTAAGAAATAATAAAAATGCTCATTTAACAATTTTGAATCCATTGCAAATTTTAAAATATTTTTTTAATAATTAAGTTGACGAGAAGTGTCTTTAATAAGATAATGACAATGAGAAAAAAAATATTGGAGAAGTAGTTTAACTACAGATCGGAAAAAGTGGCCTGCAATGAAACGAGTGTGCCTTGGAACGTGAGATCTTTTAATGTTTCCCGTATTTTTTTCTAAAGATTTCAAGAAAGAGATCGGTAAAAACTCTATAGTGATATATTTAAATTAAGTAAAAGTTATATATTTAAATTAAGTAAAAGTTATTAATTAATTAATTTACAAATTAATTATTATTATTAATAAACTAGCTTTCAAAATTTGGCTTCGATATTTTTTGGTTTTGCTAATTTTTTGCGATCCGAAACAATAGAATTAAAAACTCAACTAGATTTTTGAAGCCAAAATTAAATTTTTTTACCTAATTTTTTTTTTTTTGAATATTGCACACGTTTCAATTAAGGCACACCTGAAAAGTATATCTTGAAACAAATATGAAAAATTCAATAATATAATTTTTAGCAGAGAAATACATCTTAACATTTTCTTATCAACATAACAATAAAAAATATTAAACCTTAGGTTTTTTTTTAAATAAGTTTTACAAAAAGTTCCATCGCAAAGACAAAAAATAGATTTTTATCAAATAATTATTTGTCCACTCTGGATAACAATTTTCTAATTTAATTTAATTCTGTATGATTAAAGTCAAGATGTTAATTATTTGGTAGTTTTTAAATTACTTAATTCTCTTAAAATACTCAGAAAAACCAAATTAAATAAAAATACTAAAAAAATTAATTAGAATTAAAAAAAAAATAGAAAAAAGTTCCATCGCAAAGACAAAAAATAGATTTTTATCAAATTTATTTAATTTAATTCTTTATGATTAAAGTCAAGATGTTAATGATTTGGTAGTTTTTAAATTACTTAATTCTCTTAAAATACTCAGAAAATCCAAATTAAATAAAAAATACTAAAAAAATTAATTAGAATTAAAAAAAAAATAAAAAAAAAAATTATCTCCCCGGCCCGGAATTGAACTCGCAACCTTCTGATTGCAAATCTAACCACTTACCACCTTAACCTCCATATAAAAAAAAATATATATGAACTTATAAAAAAGTACTTCTTATGATGTTATTAATTTAGATACCAATTAATTTATATGGTGATGCAAATGCTGTTGAAAATAACTTTAATTTACCATTTTTGGCAGTTGTTAACAATAACTCCTATTAAAGTGAAAAATGTGCGTATGCTAATGCTTTGGAAGTCAAGTTAAAGAGGTTCTTAAAGCACTACTTCCACTTTATTTTGCTGGGTTCTGTTTACAAATCAAAATGAAAATAAAGAAATTTAGTGATTATGTTTACTGTGCACAACAAAATGATTGTGTTGAGTTTTAACAAAAAGCAAAACAGAACGATAGAAAAACGTTTGATTGTGTTTAAATTCGAACTCTGATTATAAGTATTTTTTTTTTTTTTGACACACATTAAAGAAGAATTTTTAGCTGAGAAAAATGGTGCAACTTTTTAACGGGCCGCGATATATCGAAAATATTTATAGCATTTTTCGTAGCTCAAAATACTTTTTCATTGTGTGTGTTAAAGAAAATATTTTAATTGTATTTGTGCTGGCTTATCAGTGCGGGGGTCGTGGGCTCGATTCCCACCAGAGGCACTGGTCTGTTTTCGCTACAACGCGCCGAAGGCCATAGTAGCTAGTGCTCGGTTAGGGTAATAGTATATAATAGTATATAATTAGAGGCTCGCGATATATCGAAAAAATGTTTACCATTATTCACAGTTGTTAATACATTTTAACTGTGTGTGATATAAAAAATTGTTTTTAAAAGTTTTTGAAAGTTTTCCGTTCATCTATTACCTAAACAGTGCACTTTAAAAACTGGGGAAAAAGTCATAGAATCGAATGACAAGTTTAAATTTCATATAAATACAGTAGACTCGCGGTAACGTGAACTATTAAAACCTGAGCATGTTCACGTTTGCGAAGTTGTTCATGTTTACGAAGGTGTATTTTTAACATCTTAAAAATAAAATAGACATATATTTAACTCAAATTCATATATTTTTTTTATTAATTCATAGTCACGCTTGATCCTCTTTTTATTTTTTCTATTACATCCAATTTTTCCTTTAAAGATAAAAAATTTGGTAGTTTTTGCGTGTGTTCATGCTAGCCGGTGTTCACGTAAGGCGGTGTTTTTGTTATCGCGAGTCTACTGTACATCCCTTTTGCTCTGTAGTAAAATTTAAACTCCTACGCATGGGCAAGGAGTTTAAATTAAAAAAAAATAATAATTACACCAATTTTTTTTTATGAGAAAACCGTAAAAAAGGTGATGATATCCCAAAATCAAATTTTCGCGACGCACTCTAATATAAAGGGTCCGCCAACTAACGTTTTTTTTCAACTAGTGCTTATTTCGTGAATGGTAACACTTAGCTCATGTCTGATTTGACAGATAATTAGTTTTATCCTTCCGCTGAACGAATATGGTTGTGTAAACGCTTGAACAACGCTGGGAAATATTGCGACATTACTTTGAAAATCATGGTAATGTTGTTGCAGAATGTGTGCGAAAATTGCCATTTTTTCTTCGAAAATGAGCAAGGAGTGGCCGTTACAGTCAATGGCGATCGTTATCGGGCCATGTTGAACGAATTTTTTTTTCACAAAAATTGGAGAGGTGGATATTAACAACATTTGGTTTCAACAGGACGGAACAGGAAGCCATTGGTGAAAT
>CM037855.1:180476323-180495867 GCA_021234595.1 Delia radicum | reverse complement strand
TGAGAGCATAAAAATATCATAAAACCAATTATAAAATCCGTAGCACTAGATATGACCAAAGGGATTAAGACAGGATTCCCTCTATTGTGGGCGTGGGTTACACAGAAGGTTACGGGTTTAATCCCGACGAAACAACTATTTAGAGAAATATAATGTATGAGTTTTGTTCTCTCATACGTATCGCAACGCCCTCCTTTGGTGTTTCCATTGCATTTAACCCTACCGAATTACAATAAATAACAGGGCTATGACCTGAAGCTTCATTTAAGTTCGCCAACTCAACCTCAGATTGCAGCAACTTTTCTAAGACTTAACAACTTGTTCATTTACAGCCCTTAAGATTTTGCCCATTTTATTTCTCCTTTATCACCTTTCCAAAGAAAGTATGTTAATTAATAGGAAGAATTTCCTGCTTTTGTTTTAAGACTTATCCCTTATTCTTGCGGCAATCACACTGAATTTTCTTCAAGAGCATCCGATTTCTTAACTTCTATGATAGTGTTGACCCCTCAGCCACATGGGTAAGCATACAATATTATGTGTGTCAACCGAGAGAGATTGTTTAAAGATCCCGTTTAAGTGTATCATTTACAATCTGCTGCTTGTCTCCAATCTCCAAATTATATTCAAAAAGTAATGAGTTACTGATAATGGGTTACATAATACATTACTTTGTAATGTGTATTATTATTTTGAAACATAAAGCGTAAAGTAATATTTAAAATATTGGTTTTGCAAATCTATATTTAGACCAATTACTTTGTGATTTTTTGTAAGCATGAGGATAGGTTATACATTTTTTAACATCACAAACGAAAACTCGAAGCACAACAATTGATTTACATTTTTAAGCAACCCTTATTATATGTAACGATAGCTCAGTTGGTAGCGTTCTCGTTTAACAACCAGAGACCCCAGGTTCGAATCTCTGCGAAAACACATATTTATTTAATTAAAAAAATTGGTAAAATTATTTTTTAATAATTTAGTTTTTATGAACATTATACACATTGCTTTTCCGAACCCGGGTAACAATAAAGTAACCATTTCCTTTCATCATTAATTATATCAAGATTCTTTAAATATCTTAAATTTGTATAGGCTGAGAGCATTAGTAGGATAATATAATGAATTTAATTAAATTTTTGTCTTTTGTTTTATTGAGCTAAAGATCCTTTATTTTATAACTGAGAATTCTAAATACAATGTAAAGGATTCTTTAGAATTTAGAGAAAAGAGAAGGAACTTAAAGATACAGATGATGAAAAACTTATTTCACTTGACGTTGTATCTTTGTTTCCTAGTATTCCAGTAGATTAAGCATTAGATATTATTGAGGGCAAATGGAATATTATAAAAGAATACACGAAAATTGGGAAGGACCTTTTCTTACGCATCTTGAAATTTTTTATAGGAGATAACAGATATTTTTAAATATGATAATGGAATATATTTACAACGAAAGGGTCTTTCAATGGGATCTCCAGCTTCTCCGATTGTGGCTGACATAGTAATGGAAGAATTATTAGATTCTTGTATTGAGAAATTAGATGTAAAACGAAAAAATAATTACAAAATACGTTGATGATTGTTCTGTATTATTTACTATAATTCAGTTAATAATATTTTGTCAACATTTAATTCTTTTCATAAAAATATAAAAATTTACGATAGAAGAAGAATGTAAACTCTAAATTCCCTATTTAGATACATTGATAATGAGAAGGAATAACATCTTAAAAATAGATTGGTATCACAAAACCAACAGCTTCTAGTAGGATTATAAACTACCATTCAAAACACCCCAAGAGAATAATAATTAATACTGCGAAAATCTAATTGACAGAGTATTAAGAATAAGCGATGTAGAATTCATGAAACTAATATAAGAAAATTAAGGATATTTTGAAGGATAATAATTACCCAATACATTTAAGCTGCAATTTAAAAACCGGAATAATGTTAATACGATAAGGGTTGCGGAACCCAAAATTTATAAATCTTTAACTTATGTTCCTCTTATGTCTGAAAGATTAGAAAAATCCAAAATTTTCGATGATAAGAAATACTTAGTAGCACTTAGAAAATATAACACATTAGGTTCACTATTTAGCAAGACAAAGATAAAATATGTAAATTTGATATGTCCAATTTAGTTTATAAGATACCATGTAGGGGTAATGACACAGAAAATTGCACTAAAGTATACGTAGGTACCACAAAGAATAAACTGAAAACTAGAATAGCTGGTCATAAATCCGATCAAAAATACAATAAAACCCACTTCTACGCAAAAAACAGCATTATCATTACACTGCAGCAACTCCAATCATTATCCAGATTTTGATAACACATCAATTTTAAACACAGAAAGCAATTATAAACGAAGATATACATTAGAAATGTTACAGATCATAAAAGTACCATCAACACAAAGGATTAACTATAAAACAGACATATCCAATATTGCACAGAATTACAGACATTTAGTCAATAGGAAATAATAAAATTATTATAATTCTCATTTAGATTTTAAGAAACTATTAATTTAAAATTGTTTGCTATGTTATGATATTTCAATTATTTATACTTCTTTTCTGGGTTAATTTTTAATTTGACATTAGAAAATATTTTATTTCCCGCCTTTTTTGTAATATTATTTTTAAGTTTTTTCAATTATAAAAAATTTTCCCTGCAGAAGTCTTCCAATGCGAAGACGAAATATTGGAAATAAATAATTATAATTATAAAATAAAGGATCTTTAGCTCAATAAAACAAAAGACAAAAATTTGTTTAAAAAGATCGAAGAAAAATAAGAGAATTTAATTAAATCTATGAAGTCTCACTGGAACTCAACCATGCAGTTTTTCATAATATTTTTTTTGTTTTTCATAAATATTTCATTAAAATTTGTTCTGTGAGACTTTTTTTTTATAAAATTAAATAAATTTTTAATTTTCTTTGTGTAGAACACTTCATAAGTCCAGTGAGAAATTTCATTTAAAACTCGTCCAAGAAAATTCTCTGTTTATACTCTTTAAAAAAGAATGTTTATTAAAATCATTTATTTATTAATTATAATTATTTATTTCCAATATTTCGTCTCCACATTGGGTGGGAACAATTCAGGGAACAATTATTACAATTTAATTGAAAAACTTGTTTTAATAATTAAAAACTTATATACGAAATATTGGAAATAAACAATTATAATTAATAAATAAAATTTCTTAAGCTCGTTTAAAATAAAAAGAATTAAATAAAATAAGATCAAAGAAAACTTAACATTTTAAAAAAAAATTATAAAATTTTTAAATTCTTATTCCTGTTAGACAAAGTATACTCGTTAAAATACTTTTTTACACTTTTGAAAGACGCTGACTTTTTGTTCATACCTGTCCGTGTGTTGCTGGTATTTAATTGTGGGTTTATTTAACAAAGAGAGCAGCGCGTATATGTACAATAAAAACTTATATGTATGCATGGATGTATATTTATGTGTGCATGAGAAGCCATTAGCTATTATCGATTAAGATTGCAAAAAGTTTAAATTTATTTATTTTATAGTTTAATAGATACAATTGAATGTTTTGAGTCTATAATCTTTTCAAAATGATCACACAAAATTTTAATAAGAAATTTCGTTTACGTGGGAAAATGTTACGTATTCATTAAATGAAATAAACATTTATCAAATTTGTAATTGCAAAGTAATTAAAACACATGTCCTTCTAAAGTAATAGATTTACAGAGAAAAAAAGACTTTTGATAAAATAAGTAAATTTAAACAGCCGTGGATCCAGATTAAAATTTAAATTTCTCCAAAAATTAAAATTTTCAGTACAAAAATATGAAAAATATTAAAAAAGTTAATCATAAATATTTTAACTTTCCTCCCCAAAAAATTTTCCTGAATCCGATATATGACACAAAAATTGCTGTTAATACAACAGAAATTCGGTTCAAATAATATATTTCATTTGTGTCAGAAATACATTTGCTGCAAACAAATAATTCGGTTGCTGCAAACAAATCATTCCGTTGACAATAAATTCAAATACGAGGTTTCGCTTTGATAGAATTCTATAAAATAAAACTTGTATATTTTGGTCCACTCTTAATTACCAAAATTAATTTATCGATTATTGAATGAATTTTGATTGACATCAATTTAAGTTTCAAAAACAATTTTTGATCCAATTCTTTTGAAATTTAGCATTTTTCTTAACTAATCCATGTGACAAAGTACTCTTTTCTGTATCCTCAAAGTCTAAAAAAAAAGTACATTACACAAATATGTATTTTAAAAAAATTTCCATAGGCACACTGTGGTGTGTACAGAATATTATCAGATTAATTCATATACGAAATATAAACTCAAATTAATCCACTTAAAGAAAAATGCTATAAAGCGAAACGGATGGATGTCAAATAAATGAATTAAACAAACAACAAAACAAATATGGAAGACAATTTTTGTTGTACATATTTACTTATGAGAGAAAGTAATGCTAAATAAAATACTCAAATGCAGAAAGGAACAACATTCTAAGAACTTGACAATGCAGAATTCAAAAGCGAGCATTGACAGAAATTCCTTTGGGCGCAGCAATAAAGAAAAAGAAGATAAAAATGCACTAAAAATTGGTCGCTAAATTATTTTAATGGCTCAAATTATTATGCTACAATGTTTATCAGTTCGCACTCATTAAATGCAAGAAATTTTCTCGAGAATTTCATTAAAAATTAGAAATAACGTATGCGGAATGAAATTGCAACAAAATGTAATATGTTGTAGTTTTTTTTCTAAAACTAACGTAAATTTTATTTCACTTTAAAAAAAACAATACATACTATTAATTTAATGTAAAAATAAATTTGGTCCCATCCGATCCGCTTTGCGGCAGTTTTCCATAGCTATTGAAAATGTCGATGTTGGCATTTTGAGAAGTTTCTTTTTAATTTTTTCGATCAGATTTTTTGTATTTTTCGGTCTAAAGCCACCAGAATAAACTCTTCGCTTTAAATTAGCCCAAAAATCTTCGATTGGACGTAGTTGAGGGACATTTGGTGGGTTTTCCTCTTTATGAACATATGGTATATGAAGTGTGTCCATAGCTTCTACGGGTTTTCAAACGTAATGGCTAGATGCTAAGTCTGGCCAGAAGATCACATTTAGGCCTCGATGCATCTTTTCTATGAAATCCTTCACTTTTGGCAAACAGTGCTCAATATATCGTTCAGAATTGACGGCCAATCCAGATTCAAAAAACACTGGTTCCGACATCCCTTGCGGACTAATTGCAAGCCATAGTAAAACTTTTTTAGGGAACTTTGTATGCTCCAAATATTTTATTTTGTTATCAGTAGGTTTCTTTCCTTCGAAAAAGTGCCTTCCATGCCATTTGTTGCCATCTAGCGTAAATATAACTCATCATCCATGATGCAAATTATGTTTGGTGTAAAATACATTTTTGACTAAATTTCTTAATCGTTTTCGTTGTGTAACTTCTTGCGCTTCGGAAACAGTCGGCTTATTTTTCCTGGACCTTTTCTGTATTCCCATATTATTAAGGTACTTTCTTACTGTTTTTCCATCACAATGAAAATTTTCTTCCAAGCTCTCTATACGATTTAGCGATCTTACCTTCAGTAACTTTTCTGAGCTGAGACCTCTTCAATGAGTCGGCCAAACTGCACTTTCTTCCGGAGCCACGCTTTCTCTTTGTGGTTTTTCTAGTTTTGTACTAGCCAGTATTCTATTTACCACACACCGATTTTCCCCTTGCTCTACAAAATGAGAAACAATTTCCGAAGTTTTCCAATTAGTATGATTATTGAAAAAATTACAAATTGTTTCTCGACGTTGTTCTTCTTTTGTCGACATTTTAAAATAATTAAATGTCAATTTATTGATAAAATTGTCAAAGCAACATGAGAAAACATGTGGTTATTCAAATATAACGGTAAAAAATTAATAGATTTAGTACTTTTTTTCCAGCGTTGCAAAATTTTTGAAAAAAATAATATGGAATTCCATAAATTTAAACTGGTTGCCATGAATCATATTTGATAAATGGCAAAACTGCACTTTATGGGGCGTTCCTAAAAAAAAAGTAGTACCCCCTCTGTAATGAAATAAGAAATTTTTTTTCTATCTTCGGTTTTTTGGGGACGGGGCCCCCAGGGCCTAAAAACCGGTATGCGTAAAAACATATAAGTGTGGTTACTCAAATGGAAGGAAATTTCCTCAGATATCAAAAAGGATATTATTTTTATGATCCATGATACGTAGCGCCCGTCTAGAGCTATTTTGAGTACAAAAATGGGGAGGAATTTTTTTAATGCTTTTTTTTAGTTATTTTTGTTAAATTTACTGTTCAAATAATGAATTTTGCATGAAAATATGACTTTTTAGTTGCAATCGTTGGCATTACACTGCGATAACCGCGTGGAGGTGATAGCACAAAATTTATTGGCTTAAGGGGTTTCTCCTATAGTCCCCGGCCTCGCTGGTTAAAGTTTTTCTACGTGACCGCTCTTCGGCCGAGCTTAGGGGTTTTCTCCTATGTGATAGGCAGTTTAGTGGCTGCACTGTGACAGACAGTTTAGGGGCTTCGTTGAGTTAAGTTTTCTGAATGACCGGCCTGGATTGGGCGTTTTCTCCTATGTGATTGATAGGCAGTTTAGCGGCTTCGCTGAGTAAAGTTTTACCATTTTGCGATTTTATCAAAAAAAATTATTTTGTTGTAATTTAGATGTATTTGTGAGTGTTTTCGAAAAAGTTCTGCAGTCAAAATTTGTAAACGGGTGTAGAGGGCGCTAAGTTTAGCTTAAATAAAACTTAAATTTAAAGAATTAAAAAATGTATAAAACGTAATTTAATAGAAATTCAAAAATTAGGAGAAGTAAAAAAAATTATGTAATTTTATTAATTTTTGGGAAAATGATTACCACGCTTATACACACAGAGAAATAAAGTGCCAACCGAATTGAGAAGTGTATTTGAGTGGTAACAACTTATAAATTCAGTTAGCACAGCGATATTTACATTAGAATTGTTAATATTTTGGGATTTTCAACTTAAATTCAGTTGAATTAACCGAACTTTGTTGTGAAAACTACCCAGCCAGAAATTGCCAATGGTCTGAAAAATCAAGCACTGGCAGAGCACTATTTGCCAATGATCCAACAAATAAAGTGCTGGCAAAGCACTGATTTACAACACTCTGCCAACGTTCGTAAAAAGTGCTTTGCCAGTACTTGATTTACAACCGTGAAAATAAAATAGCACTGGCACAGTACTGACTTAGAACGCTTTCCCAACATTGGCAAAAAGTGCATTGCCAGTACTTATTTACAAAATTTACAACCGTTAACTTAATAAAAACAGTGGCACATCCCTTGTTCACAATAAGAGTGGAAAAATTCAAACTATATTGCAATTTATGATTTGAAGTTAAGAATATTAAGGTCTCCTATTATAGTCAGCACAAAGTATAGTTTTTGTACTAAAATTTTACTTAAGAAATTTATTTTCAAATTTCTTTCTTTAGTAAAATTGTAGTAAAAAATCGTGCTAACTTATCACAAAAATAATTTGATAAAAAAAATATTCAGTTATTTTGTAATTAACTTTGCTGAAGCAAGCCTATTGTTATTTCTGTTCAAATTACCAAAATCATTCAATAAGAAATAATACAACTCTTTACTGAAGTGAATTACTAAGTAGGACTTTATTGGTCGTTTTTGGTGTTGGTACTGGCAAGGCGCTTATTGCCAGTGCTTTGCCAACGTTTTAAAAAAGAAACGGTCAAGCCCTGCCCGGTGTTATCATTTTGGTGTTGGCAAAGCACTTATTATATTATTAAAAAAGCACTTTATTGGTTGTTCTACCAATGCTTTGCCAACGTTTTAAAATTATGGTTTTTCGTACTGGCAAAGCGCTTATTTCCAGTGCTTTGTCGACGTTTTAAAAAAGAAACGGTCAAGCCCTGCCCGGTGTTATCATTTTGGAGTTGGCAAAGCTCTTAAATCTTCAGATATCCAACGCTCATACCACCGTTGAAAGCACTGGACCAATGCTTTGCCGTTCGTATTTTTCTGGCTGGGTAGTGTTAAGTGTGCCCAACTGACACAAACTCGTAATAACCCAATTTGAGTCGTAGTAACCCAATTTCAGTTGGCAAATATATAAAATTTTCTCTGTGTAGCGAACTTCGCTTATTAAGCACTAAATTGTCCGGTCCCCACGAGTTCGTTATAGCCGTGTTCTACGTATAGGGGAATTCGGTGTTCAAAAAGTTTTAGATTTTCTTTTCAAAGCAAAAAAAAAATGATGTCAAAATAACTACACTCAGGTAAATTCTGCTGTAAATATTTGTAGTTGTAAAACAGTATATTTATTTTTAAGTGCAAAAAAAAAACAGTCGGAGAAATTAAGTGCCAACCGAATTAAAAAGTGTATGTTAATGGTAACAACTTATAAATTCTGTTAATACAAATATATTTACATTAGATTTATGAATATTTGGGAGTTGCAACCACTGTTGCCAGGTTTGACGATTTATCGTCATTTTGACGATTTTTAGTGCCTAAATTACTAAATGACGATTTGACGATTTTTGCTTCCAAAATGACGATTTTTTGACAAAAGTTTAATATGTCAGCAAAACATGTTTATTTGCTGTTATTAAAAAATGACCAGATCTATTTTTGAATTTTTATTATTTCGTTAAAACTAAAAACTATTTTTTATTGATATAAAAGTAAAATATTTTTTAAATTAAAAAAAACATCCAAGTTTTTGCGAAACAAACATCGAGTTCGAATATTCTGATTTATAAGTTCAAAAATAAATCAAGTACTTAAAAAACAGGCCTAATAATAATATAAATAAAGTTTTCCAAAGTGAAATTTCAGTTATTCACAATTTATATTTGAAAATGGAAAAACATGCAGTAATAAACAATATTTAAATAAAAATAAATAATAATATAAATAATAAATAAAATAATAAATAATTTTTAGCAATATTAAAAACCAACCCAAAATGAAAAATATGAAATAATCAAAAATTTCACAATTTATTTTATTAAACTATGTCATCACATGTAATGCAATTTGAAACTTTAACTCGTTAATGGAAGTCCAATTTTAATAATTAAAGAAAATAACATTGTTAAAGTTTGAATTTTAACATATTTTTCAGACAATTGCATTTAATACTATAATTAATATGCAATTTTTATTTTAAATTATAATTGTGAAAGGGCGTGGTAGAGGAGAATGAGTGTATTTTCTAAAAATTATAACTGCATTGTAAATTTTCAATTTTTCTAAGTCAGACTGAGCAGTTTCTGGTATTGAACCTTCGTCAGTGACCCTGTTTTTTTGAATAATGTAACATTTGTTATGTTTTTATTTGTTGGATTGTGTCTATATAAAATTTTCTGTGCAATCACTGACCGTGGTATAGATAAACTGATTTCTAATGCCACATGCACTCGCACTATACGATAGACAGAGCGCTTTAGCCCACTGATCTATCGTCAGGTCGAGTTTTGTTGTGATTAAAACTAGTTTTATTCAATACACGGTTGTTAAAGAATTTCTAAACTATGTAAAAGTATTTAAGATTTAAAAATTGTGCTACTGAAGTGGTGTTTACAGAATTATGTAGAAGGAATTAACAGTTAGTGGTAAAGTGCTATCGTTATAAAATATCATGATTTTCGAAGTTTAAATTACAGAAAAGTTTAAAAATCGTATTATATTAGCACTTGAAATGTGAATTACATTATTATTCCTTTTTTTATCTAACTTTATCCCACTTGTAACAAATATTTTTTGTTTTGACGATTTTTTTGACGATTTTTGAAAATATAATGACGATTTTGACGATTTTTATTGGAAAATTTGACGATTTTATGCTCAACATACCTGGCAACACTGGTTGCAACTAAAATTCAGGTGAATTAATCGCACTTTGTTGTGAAAACTAATGCTAAGTTGTGCCAACCGTCTGAAATTCGTAATAACCGAATTTGAGGTCGTAGTAACCGAATTTCAGTTGGCAAAGAGCTAAATTGTTCTCTGTGTGAGCACATACAGAAATCGTAACGTATTAATGACTTTAATCAAATGAGTTATTATTTTATTGACAAAAAATTCAATTAAAGTGCTAGCAATTTTCGTTTTTGGCGAAATTTCAGCAATTAATGTTATTGAATCGGTGGTTTTCGTCATTGAAATGGGGTTTTATTTTTTGTGTGTGTGTGGTCGTCAAATGTCAGTTATTTTCGCCGTCCGAAATGATCACGAAATTCGTGAAAATTTAAAATTTGCTACAGCGGAATATTTTAACTTATACCGGAAGTCCATTTTTCTGTTTATTGAATAACAGACAGAAAAGTTAAAAAATATATTTCTTTGGTAATTTAACCTCTTATTCAATTGAAACAACTTTGCGGATTAACTTTTTAAATAACTGTTCAACTTTTAAGGAAACGTTCTTTTGAGTGTACACGGCAGAGAAAAAACTTATGACGAAGAATTCAAGAATTTCATAGGTCGTGCCTTAATTTACCCATCTCTATTATTGCAAAAATATCTGCATATGCATATGTGTATAAGTGTTAGATTGTTGTACATTTAATGCGCATTACATGAACTGGTAGACGCACATTGCAAGGCATACGAAAGGTGAGCACGCGAATTATACAAAAAAAAAAAAAACAGACAAATTCTATTTTTTTTTTATTATTTGTATCATTATTTTATTTTGTTTTTTATAAAATAATATTCAGTGCAAAAACGAGTATTTAATATGTACGATATAGATATGAGTACAAATAGCCCTCGATTTATGCAATTGAAGGGGATACAAAAACTTTTCGAAACTTGTGCTTTATAATGCAATAAGATTTGTTCTTTGCTTTGGTAATTTCGAAAAATGTTCTCGTAATTTTTGATTGCGTTTTATAAATATCGCATAGTAAGAAGAGCGTAAGTGAATAGTCACCTGTATATAGTATGTATGCTCATAAATCTAAAATAACATCGAAAAATGTAGATGTGGTTATGGATGGTGGCAGCCAGTAAAGTGGAGGGGGCAGCTTACTACACATAGAATACTATGTAGGTAAAGACCACTGCAAATGTAGTTAAAAACAAATGAAATTTCACTTGAAAAAACGTCGACTTACATTTCATTAAATTCAACTAACATTGTCATTTGTTTTTTACTGTTCAAAAATGAAAATTGAGTAAATTTGAACCACATATGTAGTAAAAAATAAACAAACATTTATTTGTTTTATTTTTTTAAATAAAAAAAAAACTACTGTATAAAATTAATGTAAAATCGTAATACAGTAATTTGATGTGGTTCGTTTTTTTTCTAAATGAACTACAAATATAGTCAAAAACTAAATTTCTTCTACAATTGCCTGTTTTTTTTTCACTTAAACATAAAGATACTATATTACAACTAAAACATCTACAAATATTTACAGCAGAAGTTCCCTGAGTGTATGACTAGAACAGAACAGCATAGTATGTATTGTTGTTGTTTGTTGTACATGCATGCATGTCAGTAATGCTAGAGATTACTAGAAAAAAACCCCTAACAGCAGCAGCAGATATGATGTGATGTATTATATCGTTAGCTAAAATGCAAAACAAAAATTCAAAATTGCGGTTTTGATTGATTCTGATGCATTGCATCAAAACACATGCCCATATTTAGACTCCTCCGATCATAAATAAAGATTTTATTAACAAAATACAAAATCCGTAAAACTACGTTTATAGAGTATGTGTGAGTCCAAATTCGCTCAATTAATAATAACTATTAATACTTTTTCCTTAGTACCCCAGCAAAACCCCACATTACCAAATCATTGGTAAAGTAATGTATCGCCATAGGGCTTCATGCATTACTTTACACGTTACTTCACTGATGAATTTTACAGGCGATGAGCCTCAAGATAACTCATTACCTTGTAATGGGTAAAGTAACTGGTTACTTATATGATTACATGGTGGGAAAAAGTAATGTGTCTGTAAATAGATTTTCATAAAAAAAATGCATAACATTTTTTTACAGATATTTTTTTTAATTAAATAAATAATTTTTTTTTTTTTATTAAATAAATAACTTGGTCATGCTGGGATTCGAACCTGGGGTCTCTGGTATTTAACAATTAGTTAGGCGAGAACTCTACCAACTGAGCTATTGATACATACAATATTTTATTGCTTAACATGTAGATGAGTTGTTGTGCTTCGTGTTTTCGTTCGTGATATCAAAAATATACACCTTACCATTATGCTTACAAAAAATTACAAAGTAATGTGTCTATAAATAGATTTTCAAAAATATATATTAATAATTACTTTACGTTTATAATTCCTGCATTATGTAATTGATGATCGGTAAGTCATTATTTTATGTTTTGAAGTAATGTAAAATGTAATGAGGTTTCATTACAAGGTAATCAATGACTGTCCAATTATCGGTAACTCATTACTTCTTGTTTGAAAATAATGATACGGGTAAGGAGTACATATTACAAGGTAATGCATTACTTTATCGCACACATTACCAAAGTTTTGCTGGGACACTCAGAACAATGTTTAGTAAGTAATTCTACTTTATAAATTTTTCACTAATTTTAGGTATAAATTAAATTTTTTTTTTTTTATTAATTAATAATTATCAACAGCAAAAAAGGCTTGACTAACCACTATATAGATTTGATGCATCATGGCTGCCTAAGTACAAAAATGGTAAAATTTTTCAATTCTATGGATAATTTTTTTTTAAAAAAATTTTTTTTTAAAATTGACAATATTTTGAGCCATTTCTCCACTTATGTTGTCATAACTCAAAAACAACTAGTCCGATTTTGTCAAATTAAATTTACAAAAATTAAGGTTTACAATATCTTTAAAGAACGTGTACAAATTTTTTTAATGCGATCAATAGTTTCAAAGTTATGAAACAAATTGTTAGCAAAAAAAAAAAAAAATGCTAAAAAAAAAAAAAAATTTGAAAAACAAAAATCTGGAAAAAATCGAAAACTGCAAAAAATATTACTTTTTATTTTTTTGTAGTAAAGCTACATATCATGCGAATTAAACTAGATATGGATCATAAAATCGATGCATGCTTTACATTTTTATTTACAATTAATTGAAGGTATCGCATATTTACACGCACTGTAGAAAATTGTACCTACTATATAATGAAAATGCAGAACATAAAAACTCAGGTGCATTTTACGACACGCATTTTGGCAAAACCCCTTTGGGAAAAACCTCTATGACATTTTTATGATTCTAATAATTAAAAAAAAATAAGTAATAAACAAAAGATTGTTTAATTTTTACGATTGCGGTAGGATAGTAATAAAACGCTCATAAATGTGCGTGTACGCTGAAGTGCTCTTATTTTCCGTTAGCTACCTGTAACGGATAATTTTTTTTTTTCATAAAAGTCCTTAATGTTTTTTAGGATTCTTGGGAATAATAAAAAATTTGCAGCACACACAAACTGTATCCACACAAAGGGTTATCCCAAATTATAGTATCAGTATTTATAAGATCTCCTTGACCCTTTTTATTTCATTCAAGAAGTGTTTGCGATAACGCAAACATCATTTAATACCTACACAAAAATTAGAGTCATACAGCTTAGAAGTTAAAAACAATTTTCAAATATTAATAAAAATGAGCCAGAACATTTTTATGTATTTTATTTTGTTATGTGTGCGGCCAATATATCACCGGGAAAAACGGAAGTGCTTCTTAACTTCATTGCAAAAGTCATATCAAGATTGCTATAATATCTATCCGCACAATTTGAACCAGCATTGGACACCGAGTACTATATGCATTCCATGTCGATTGAATTTATATATGAAGTCTTCTAACGTAAAGTAAGTATAAATTAATAGATTTGGAATATTTTATAATTACAATATTTCTTAATTAAAATTTGAATTCTTCATATTCCTGATTTCAATTTTTTTTTTTCATTTTACAGACGACACTTGGAAATTTTGAAGCCTATGCTATGGAGAGAAACAGCGAACCACGCATCCGAGTGTTATTTTTGTTTAAGTACAAAAAGCGGTTTTGGAAAACATATGCGATGGTCTTACCCCACGAGGTCTGCTGATGGGTTTACACTTGCAGTTGTACATTCACAAGAAATAGAATATGATCGGGGTGCAAGCTGTAGTCATGTGCTTTCATCTTCACCAGGACACTCAACCTCAAATATGTCTTACCAATCAGATATGTCAGATCCAGCACTACCTTCTACAGCTGAAAATGACGAGTTCATCCCACAACAAACATTTCTCGCCGAGACCATGGAATCAAGATCAGCTTAATGATGTAATTAGAGACCTTGGATTGTCGAAAAGATCTTCTGAATTACTTGCGTCCCGGATGAAAGAAACAGGTCTCATAACTAAAGAAACTAAAGTTTCATATTACCGTACTCGAGAAAAAGACTTACTTCATTATTTTGCTGAAGAGGATGACTTTGTGTACTGCACAGATATTTCTGGTTTGATGACTGCCATGGGCTTACAGAAATATGATTCAAACGAATGGCGTTTATTTATCGACTCATCAAAACGCAGCTTGAAGTGTGTCCTTTTGCATAATGGAAATAAATTTCACTCCTTGCCGATCGCACATTCAACCAAAGTAAAAGAAGAATACTCTGTAATTGCATTGGTCATGAAGAAGATAAAGTATGATGAACATAAGTGGGTAATTTGTGTTGATCTTAAGATGGTAAATTTCCTCTTAGCCCAACAAAGCGGCTTTACAAAATATCCTTGTTTTATATGTTTATGGGACAGCAGAGCTAAAACAGAACATTGGAAGAGGAAAACAATGGCCTTCTAGGGAAACACTAGTTCCAGGTACGCCAAATGTTATAAATGTGGCTCTAGTGCCCGAGATCGCATCATATTACCCCCTCTTCACATTAAACTTGGTCTGATGAAACAATATGTTAAAGCACTTAACAAAGATAGTGAATGTTTCCAGTATATTTCAAGGAAGTTTCCCAATCTAAGTATGGAAAAGCTGAAAGCAGGCATATTTGATGGCCCACAAATTCGCAAATTGGTGAACGATACTGAATTTGGCAGTTCAATGTCAGAAATTGAGAAGAATGCATGGGATTCGTTTGTATGGGTTATTCAAAATTTCTTAGGCAATAACAAGGGTGATGATTACGTTGCGCACGTTGAAGAGATGTTAACTCACTTCCAGAATCTTGGATGCAACATGAGCATCAAAGTACACTACCCTGCACAGTCACTTAGATCGTTTTCCTGAAAATCTAGGAGACTTGAGTGAAGAACAGGGCGAACGATTCCACCAAGATATCCGGACAATGGAGGAACGATACCAGGGTCGCTGGGATGCACACATGATGGCTGATTTTTGCTGGAGTATTCAGAGTAACACTTCGTTATTCAACAATAGTAGAAAATCGACTAAAAGAAAATTTCAGAGTTTGTAGTTTATAATACATATTTATTTATTTATTTTCTTGTTTTATTTATTATAATAAATGTGAATAATAAAATATAAATTTTCTACTATTTAATTTATTTATTTATTTACATTTAAGCTCATCCAACACAAATGTCTTTCCGAAGAATAGAATCAGTATATTCTAGGTAGGGTTTTGCCAAAAAATACACGAATGTTACTATGTAATGCATTTTTGATGTGAAAATTTGTACATAGCATGGGGAAAATGTTTTCAAAATTCAATCAATCGAAAGAAGAACATTAACTACTCAATTTTATGTATATCAGACAAAAAACTAAAATTTGGTGAAAATGAGCGAATTCACTTAATTGTGAATAAATTCGAAAAAAATCAATCGATTTTTATGATCGATATCTCATTTTGTTCCTATTACATGTGGCTTTGCGATAAAGCAATAAATCTGAACGATTTTTGACGTTTTCGATTTTTTATGATTTTTTTTAAAACAAAAAAAATTTGCTATTTTCACGTAAAAAAAATATTTTTTCCCTCAATTTTTTATTATAACTCCAAAACTACTGAGCCGATTGAAACGCAATATATTAACGGATTAAAGGCTATGTAAATTTCAGTTTTTCTAAATTTATTTGAATAATATCGGACTAATTTTTTTTTAGTTATCATTAATTATGTGGAGAAACGTCTAAAAAAATTTATAATTTTAATTAAAAATTTTTTAAAAAAAAACCTCTCCATAGAATTTCAAAATTGAACCATATTTGTACTACTGGGACCACAATACATCAAAATTGTATAGTGGTTTTCAAAGCCCCTAAAATTTTTTCAAAATTGTTGCCTTGTGTAATCATATAATTACAAATTATATACTACTACCCTACAGCACAACTTAAATTTTTTTTTACTTCTACAATGTTAAAGTATTGTTTGGGGTTCTTTAGTAGTAAACTTCTCTTTAAATTTGAACTGGGGTTTCTTTGAAACATCATCTTGAATCATATGCAAGACTGTGCACTTTAAACTGTAAGAACGATTTTCTATCAGTTTTTTTTTTAAAGCGAATTTTTTTCTCTTTTTAAATTTTTGTCAGTTTATTTTTAATAAAATCAACGATTTTTGTTGGGGAGGTTTTTTTGTAGTTTTTGCGTTTACACCCTCGTACCATTTTAATGCAGATCAAAAATTTAGAAATCCAGCTGCGTTGGAAAGTTTAAATTTCATTCGTCTTTTAACAAAATATTTATAGATTCTCACGGGATTGCCATGATAACATGCCAACCGATTTTACCATTTAAATAAAAGCCCTGAAATATAATGGCAACCAGGGTTTCCATGGTTGTCAGGATTTTGAATTATAATTTAAAAAAAAAAATAATTCTATCACAATTTAATTTTTGCAATAAACCAATTCTACATTTCTTTACTATGTGTATATTTTAAAGACAAAGAATTGGTAATACAGTTAAAAAAATTGCAGCTTTCCTGCTACATAAACACAGATTAAAAATTTTAATAAAGAACCGTCAAAATTTTAAAATATTGCTACCACCAGATTGTCACAATTTTCATGACAACATTTTCCTTGAAACTGAATAATATTTTAATTAACTTTCGCCTTTATCTCAATATTAAACTATTTCTTCTAACATTTTTGATTTCGTTTTTTCCTAAATTAATTATCAAAACACAAAAAATAGTTTGATAATAAAGTTAAACAGTGGTTTCTTAAAAAAAATCAAAAAAATATTAAAACATTACAATTGATTATTACACATAGAGTAAGAAAGTGCCAACCGAATTTAAAAGTGTATTTTAATGGTAACAACTTATAAATTCAGTTGGTACAACGATATTTATATTAGATTTCTGAATATTTTTGGTGTTGCAACAAAAATTCAGTTGAATTAACTGTACTTTGTTGTGAAAAATAATGCTGAGTTGTACCAACTGAATGAACTTCGTAGTAACCGAATTTCCGTCGAAGAACTCTTATTTCAGTTGGCAAATAGCTAAACTTTCTCTGTGTGTAGTATTATCGACCTTTTTAGTAAATATTTGTTTAGATTTTTAGAAATATCTAAAGTGGGCTTCTAAGGTTGTTTGTTTTCAAAATAAATAAAAGACTATTTATTCATTTTTCATCCGACGTTTCGTTGGATATTCCCAACATCCTCAGGGATAATTTTATTAATATATAGTAGGCCGGGTCGATTTGTGGGGAGGCAAAAAAATCGCCCAAAGCTCAGTGAAAATCGTATTCTAGGGATCAAAATAAGAAACTTTGCGGAATTAACCATACCTCTAAAACGAATTCTACTACCCCGAAACTGTTGACTTTTGTCCCGTAGGGTCAAGTTTTGAAAAATCCCACTTTGACCCATGTAGAGTGCCCCAATCGAGTCCAAATGTATGACCGACCCCCACTAACTTTGAAGGGCCGATCCACCCATGCTCGTGGCACACCCCCCTGGAACTCCCCTGGGGGGTTCCCCATACAAACATTTAAAAAAATCTCCATTTTTGGCACTTTATTTTATTATTTTTTATTTATTTTATTTATTTTTAATATTTTATTTATTTTTTCTCTTTAGAAATTTATTTAGTCAGAACATATGTAAATGAAAAAATTAATTTAACTTAGTAATAGAAAAGAAAAGATAAAAATTACTGTTTGAAGTCTTTTTTGCTTTCAAGTCTGGGCAATTTCGCACGGCTCTCTAACGTCGTCGCCATAACAGCCTCTACATTTTCCGGTATAACTCGTTTGGAAACGCTAGCTAGCAATTGAACGTGTCGTTCTGTTCCTTGTATGTGTGATGGAATTTTTGGATCATTAAACGGTGGATCATCTTGATTTAAATATTCTTTCAAAGTATCGTATGGAATGCTTCGAGTGAATGGTGGTTCAAATACGTCATTTATGTCATTCATATTGATCATTTCCGTGTAACTTGTGCAATAAAAGTTTATATCTGGTTTTTTATAAGCTCTAAGTCCCGTTGGGTCGTCAACATCGGTTCGATAGCGTAGAATTATCTTGATAGCACAGTCGCGCTTTTCTTTGCTATCATCAAACAACATTGATAACAAGATATTTTCCGAATGCGCATAATATGAATTATCTGTAATTACTTTATTGACAATTTTGCGTAAACGAGGTTCTAGAAATCTTGACCAACTAATGAATTTGAAAAATAATCTACTACCGTACACGACAGAGCTGTAATACTTAATATTGAAGTACATTGGCACATAACATGTAATTATAAATTCAACCAGTATTCTTAAATTTTGCATCTGGATTTTCCGTTGTCACATATAATCGTAATAGTCTAGCGGCCTTGGTGAGCCACCGAGAATGTACAATTTTCCCTGGTTTGATGTTAGCCAGATCCACTGAAACCACGCCGCTAGAAATTGCATGGGCCATGTCGTATAAGTACTTGGAATCGGTGGAAAATTCAATTTTTTCTGGAGCAGGGGGCATATTTTTCAACTCAATTTTCTGAAAGCCGTCCACCACCTGAAAATATATAAAAATAAAGCAATTAAAAAACGGTTGACAATTATAATAAATGAGTGATAGCAATAACTTACCGGAAGAGTTTCACAAGTTTCGATTTGACGGCTCAATTTTCCGGTTGCCGATCTTGGTCCAGTGCTGGTTGATTTATCCAAAGCTTCAAACAAATGCCGAAACGGAAGTTCGTTGAAGTGTAGAAGGCAAACGAACCAATGCAATGGTCTTTTTAACAGCAATTCGAATCGTCGTATAATTCCACCGTGTGGGCCAGTGTTTGTTGGCTCACCGTCAACGCATATGCCAATTAATTCATTCAGTGATATATTTTATCGTTAAAAAAATCATTTAATTTGGTTGTTTGTATTCAGCGGTTTCATGTTCCAGTCTTACGTAACCAATCAATTCAGAATTCGGTTCTCTCAAAATAACAAGATGAGGTTCTTTACCATCCTAGTATGATACTTCTCATCAAT